>WAAE01015087.1:0-14829 GCA_013400495.1 Nicator chloris
TATCTATCTATCTAACAGTGTCTCACTGTGTGCAACTCCCATATTCTCTTCATTTCTAAAAGACTATGTCTGCAAGTGTATTTGGCTCTGTCAGCTGTAATGGCTTCAGTGATAGAAGATTGCAAGGCTCTCATTACTGCAGCCTCAGATGGACCCTTTGGCTTGAATTCCACTTAATGATAAATATTCCAAAATCATTCCTCATCATTTTCAGAATTATGCAAACATGGATTCAAATGAAAGTGATGGCAGCTGACAAAAGTCTTAGCAATTTGAAGGAGCTTTGTCAGAGGCTTTTTTTCTTATTTTTCCATAGTGTAGAAATGCCTGATACTGATTTCTCAAGAACTGCAGAGCAGATAGAACAGCTAGTGCCAAGATCAGGTTTACATGTCTTGTTCCTAGGTAATGTAAAGAAAGATAGATGTAGTGACCAAGCTCAAAACTTCATATAAACAAGTTTTCATTAATTAGGTTAAGTTCCAAAGCTCAACTGAGCTCATTTTATTACTATTGTTGTTGTTATTGGTGGGGTTTTCTTTTAGTTTGTTTTGATTTGTTGGGATTTTAGCTTTCCACTACGTGCAAATTTTCCTGTACTAGTATTTCTGTTTCTAAAATAATGGATAAACTAAACTTCTGTTACTTGACAGCATTAATTATGCCTTATCTGCTGGAAGAGAAATGCTTTCACCAAAGAGGAAAGGAGTTGCAGTGACCTCTGTTGATGGAATTAAGCAATGTGTTTAAAGAACCAAGAAGGAAAGGTGACACATTCAAATCCTCTGCTGTAAATCAATAGAACGAAAAGCAAGCTGTGCTAAGAAGAAACAACTTTCAGGCTGAATATGAAAAAGACTGACACACACACTTAACATCCACTGAAGTCAGAAACCTTATCAGGGTAGTTGCTTTTTAAAAATTATTTTTAGATTTTTTTTTTGTCATAAAGACAGAGGACATAACACAGAAGGGAGATGTGGGGTTTTTTTGCAGTGCTATGGTGGATTCCAGGAGTTTATATCACCAAAAGAAAACATCGTGCCTCTATGTATTACATGATCTGAATTTAGTGACCAGTTCCCCATGCCAGACTGACACGGTATTCTTGAAGTTTTGAGGCAAAGAAGCTTTCCAGTTGGCAGGCTGCCTGTGGCAGAAAGAAATATCTAGGAACTGTCATGCCTTTATGACCAAGAATTTGGAACGTGTCTTTATGGGCTAGTTCTGATACAGGAAAATAATTAAACACGTAAATACCCACAAAGATCTGGACCTTAATGCTTAACTTCAAGGTTGGGAGGAGTCTCATCAGAGCCAAGCATTTCAGGATCCATCCCATATGAATTAAGTTATTGAAATCAACAAGAAATCTTCCATTAAGAGCTAAGTAGTTTGTGGAAATGGGAGTAGTATGTCCTTAATTTTTTTTCAGACTTGGGCCATACATAAAAAAAATCTATGTCCACGGCATAAATGAGGGGCAAGGCTTTGTGCTCTTAAAGTTATTTCATGTTTCCAGACTGCCCTGAAAACAATTGGTACCCACACTGTCTTTTTTAGGAGCCACAGTGATAGAAATTGGTGTCTGTTTCCTTCAGTGTCAGGTGTTATGGCAGGTCTGACTATGATCACCAAAATGGACTTCTTCCCTGTTCAGGTGTTTCAGTTTGATAATGCCTCCACCAGAGCCTGACAAGTTTTTTTTTTAGTATAATTTACAGAACCACTGTTGTGCCTAAAACATCCTTCTCACAAGAGACAAATGGATATGGCTAACAACATTTTCCTGGTATCTACTACATTATTCTTGTTCAGGATTTGTGGAGAATGATTTCTGCAAGTGTAAAGAGGGAAAAATACCAAGTTCATTCCAGTGTTTATAAAAATACTAGAAAATGTACATAAATAAATATTTTGATATGGATAAATATAAACCCCAAAATAATACACCAGTGCACTATGATATGATATGATTAACTAGATATTAATTGTGTACTTGGTCTGTCAGTTTAAGAATATCAAGATACACAAAGTGTAAAGATTAAAACCTATCCCAGTTTGCATATGTTACAGATAACATAAATATTATTGTGTCTTTATACAAATTTCAAAGTAAAGCCAAATATTTATAGCTGCCTCTTTGAGAACTACATGCTGCCAGGCATGAAGGAAGTATTGATTTATCTTGTATATATAATTAATTATCCTGGTGAAGGTCTTCATTGACTGCTGGGAAATTATGTCTGGATATTGTTTCTTCATGAGTCTGATGAATTTTTGTGCACAGTGGTCAGGATATGAGGTATGGCTGAGTAATATGTTAGATCTCTTTTCCTCAATATATCATCATCCTACACCTCTGCATGTTAAAGGACACCAAATACCCACACACCATGCTAAATATAAACCAATATATTCCTGGAAGAGTTTATATATTAAGTAAATTAATTCTGTGTTAGAATAGCACATAGAACCATTGTATATAGAGAACAATTTTTTCTGCTAATTGTTATCCTACCTTGTGGTAAAAATTTTTTTTTTTAGGTTGTTTGACATAAATCTAAAAGGAACTTTTGTAATATTGTACATAGCTACGACTTTTGCACAGAGGCTGAAGTCACCTGTGCTCTGACATCTGAGCTAAAACTGAGCTTACTGATGTATTAGCTTTGTGACCTCAGGTAGCATTTTAGGAAGCAGGTTGTGACTTGAAAGGAATCAAAATATCTTATTTCTGCTTTCTGCGGTGCAACCTTATTACCCAGTATTCAGGATTTATAATTTAGTTCTTTTCCTGTTTAATTTTACAGTGCATTTATGAACAAGTTCCTGAGCTGTTATTTATGTACCAGTCTTCAGAGGTCATCTCTTTTGGCTTATCTTGTAGAAGAGAAAGGAAAAAGTCAGCAGTCATCTTTTTTTACATCTGCAAAAGTATCTTTTTCATACAATTATAACTGTTTGACAGGAATTTGCTCAAAGTTAATGAATATCTTTGGATAGAGATTAAAAATGGAAAATTACATCTTCAGAGATGTACTTTTCTTTAAATTACTAGTATGTGAAAACTGTTTTGGAACTTTAATTGCTGCTACAGGCTTACTACAAAATAAACTTTGCAATAAACCCTGGCTGATCCTTATCTATAACCAAAAAATCTCCACACTGGCAACAGCATAATGGAGGATGAAATCATATTTGGATTTGGAGCGTTTTTTTGCAACTGAATTCAAAAAAGCAGGATTTTCTCTTCAAACAGCCCCAAACTTCTCCTCTCTGTATGTAGAGATTATCTGGATCTTGCAGTAATTGCTGGTTTGGTCAATTGCTTGATTTTCTATAGTGAGGAGACTTACATACTTTCTGGTTTTGGCCTTACACAGAAGCATTTGGGTATGATTTCTCAGGGTAAACTGGACAGTTCAAACCCAGAATTTGAGTGACCTCCTGAGTTGGAAGCCAACTTCTCTGTTCAGTGCCAGCTCTGAATCATAACAATTATGCCTGTTTCCAAAAACATCTGCATCTGAACCTGCCGTTCTTTTGACCCTTGTGATTTTGGCAATCGGTATCTCTCTGTTCATCCTACTTTAATGTGATACAGGTGAGAGAATCCTGAGTTTCAATCCCAGGACAGAAGGCTTCATCTAATGCTCCCAGAGAGGCACCCAATACAAAGGTGATAAGTAAAATCCTATATCATCTCAGAATCACATAGTGGTTTGAGAAGGGACCTCTGGAGGTCATCTACTCCCAACCCTCAACCATGACTCCCCTCTAGTAAGCAGTCAACTGGAAAATACCTGGAGAATGGACACACCTACAAGTCTCTTAGCAAGGGTCAAAACTCATATTCCATCCCAGTGCTGTAAGAAAATCCTCAGGAAAGGAGGTGCATGCAATGAGCCGTGAAGGAGGAGGCACCCTGCCTAGACTGGCCTGTGATATTTTAATAGCACCTGTGTGCAAGTGTGGGATTTGAACCCACCACATTTGGCTTCAGAGGTGTGCCCAGCCTATCAAGGCAGGGCATCTTTTGTGCTCAGCTGTAGGAGGCAGCATCTCCAGGCAGTGATTGATGGGCCTGGGTAGCAACAAGCAGGCCTTTTGGAAGGGCCTGCTGCTTTCCAGGAGCCCTAAATAGATCCCAAGGTGCCACTGCTACAGGACAGATGAGGAACCCTAAAAATAAAATTGTGATTATGTTTGTTGAGGAGTTGAAGGGGGCTTAAGAGACTTTGGTCTTTTTTAGGCCCGCATCTGAACACACTATTTGTGATGCTAGGGCTGAACTTGAGAGTAGTTGTTAAAAAAACATGCTGATACTTTTTACTCTAGTTCTGTACCAAGATTCTTGGATGGGGTCTAAAAAAGCAATATCTAGAATCAGAGCAGCTGTATCATCATCTCTATCATGAGCTCCATGCCCATGTTCATTTAAGAAGCCCATCTATTTTGCCTGAAGAATGCATCTGCTCACATGTGTGTGGTACTGAGCTAGGCTGGGAATCCTGCTGCTAGGACTGGGCTGCATGCAGGATCAAAACTTTGTTAGCTCTTCACTGCTGGACTTCATACACTTCGAGTTTCAAGGTATTTGACTTCTGTGGTAGAAAGCACAGGGCAGACAGATTCCTCTTTCCTCTCTAAGGTTTTTCTGTTGAACAATTGCTCAGGTTTATTTCAAACACTGTGGGGTGGTGTTTGCTGCCATTACAGGACTGGCACCCAAATGCTGCTCTAGCTGAGATGAGAACCAAACTGTTTATGTGACAACTTTACTCACCACAAGTCGAGCAGAGGTTAATTGCACAGGCCAGATACACAGCCTCTGCTCCTCTCGTCAGACCTGGCACTTCCCAAGGCACCTGCAAATAGAAAAGGGGATTTACTTCTAAGTGTCAAGAGGTGATAAACCTTGTTGCAAGTTACGTTAGAAATTTTGCTAATTCTGTATTCTGGCAGTGTGTTCCTTCCTCAGAAGTTATAGACGGAGTGTCACACAGGAGGAGTTAAAAAAATACTGGTAGTTAATGACTGTGGGTATAACTGCTCCACCTTTTTTTTCCATGACGCAATGTTCCAAGAGAGACTGTTGCATAAGAAAGTAATCAGAGACAGGTTAAATTACAAGGAAATGGATACAATCTTCTCAATAAAGTAATGCTATCCTAACATGGCTTCTATGAGTAGACTTGTTTCTTGTAGGCATTGGACAAACTCTGCCATTCCTCTGCACTTTTCTGCTAGGGCACTTAGGGTGGTTTTCTTCAGGGTGTAGTTTTCTGTTGGGGTTTTTTGTTTGTTTGTTTGTTTTTCCTTTTTTTTCCTAGGGTTTTTGTTTGTTTGCTTGCTTTTTTTTTCCCCCCCTGTGCAGCATTTTCTCTGATTAAAAAGTATGTTCACATTCTGGTGCCCATATATAATTGTGGGATCAAATCCTACTGCTTTTTATGACTTTTACATGCTTGCAATTTAGTCAAGAACTCTAACATTTAAGTATCTATGCCTACCTGAAATGATTTCTAAATACAGGACCAGATTCTATTTGCAATCATGAAAAAAGGGAAAAATAATTTCAAACATAGGACTGCTTATAAGAGCTAATTACATGGAAGATATATAAAATATAAATGAAATTATACTCATTTATATGTGCATATGTCTTTGTGTGTAAATGTATTTATGTAGATACTAAATACATATAAAGGGAAAAGAGGCTGTTTATTACTCATTGAAGACACAGTAAATTTGTTGTCTACTAAACTATTAGCATTTGAGTATAATCAAAGCCAGGGTATAGATAGATGAAGAGGATGTGGGAGCCAGTGATACTGTGATTACCAAAGGACTGTCAATGCTGAAAACGTTCATCAGATCTTTTCAGTGATACGTTATGTATATCTTGCATTTAAAATTTTGTCAAATGCTGAGAAAGTTAACTGAAATAATTTCACTGAGACAAAGAAAATCTGACATCTTTCTTATTATGCCAATGTATCCAGTTTTTTCTATATCAGTGAGAAACCATTAGTTTGTTAACAAAAATTTCCACTCTTCTCAAAGCTTTCCAAAGTAGTGGCCTCATTTTCCATTCCTGAAAGCTTCTGTATGCATCTTCCCAGTTTAAAATGCCATATAAATTCTTTAAGAAGTATTATGATATCAGCAATTTTTGCTATTACTTTTCTTTTTTCATTTGGAAAACTCTGATAATGAAAATGTTGTACCCAGCTCAAGAATACAAGAGTATTTCTTGATACTCTTTTATGTTCATGTTAAATGAGTCATAGGGTTCAATAATACCATCTTTGAAATAATGAGAAGGCTCTGTCTAGGAAAAAAAAAAGATTTTGATGCCTGACTACTGCATGCTCTAAGCACTGCAACTTTGCTCTCTTAACCCCACATACTGATGTTATTCCACTTCGGAAGTGCTAAAATCCAGGCTGTAGGCTGGAGAGAGTTTCTTGCACAGCTGAGTGTTGTGCCCTTTATCTCTGGAGTGCAGAGGCAGAATTTAACAGCCGTAGTCCTTTTGACTCTAAATTTAGGGTGTCTTCAAATCAGAGGCTTTCTTCTAACTCTCACAGCCTGTCTGACTATTCTACCAAACACACCTCCTTTAAGATGCAGTGGGAAGGGTAGACTTTCCCATGATACGTCTTCTTGAATGAATGAATGAATGATTTTCTCTTATTTCTCACCTGATTGTGTTAACTTTCCCAAGGATAGGATTATGAGAAGAGGTGAAGAAGATTTATTTTTACACATGAATCATAGGAACAATGAACTGGACCGATTTTTATTGAAAACAAACTGCACATGACATTCTGTGTAAAATTAAAACCAAACTCCAACAAGTCAAGTGGAAAACCTATGTTCACATCAGCTGCCTATTGGTCACAGAGCCAAGCAGCTGAGAGAAGCACTTAAAGATTCTGCAAGGGTTTATGAACCTTCTGCAGTGAAAATATAGTGACATAAGAGATGCAAGCAAGGGCTAATTGACCTCAGTGGGTAGGCTGGATAAAGAGAAATAAGTAATGGAAAACTGAGTAGAGATAAACAAAACACAAGCCAGTGAAAAGAAGAATTAATCGACTCTTGAATAGCATCTTTCTGACTCCTAATAGAAAGTTAAATACAGTCTATAAAAATTTCCACCTACTCTAAGTTAATTTTTTTTTCTGGATAATATATGCTTATTATATAAGTCCTGCATGCACAGTATTAGTGTACAGACATTTACTTCTCTGGCTGACCACTGCAGCAATTCACAAACTACCTTTCAGTGCAATTCAAATTGCAAAACACCTTCTTTGTGTTGGGGCTACTTCAGCTGTCAGGAACACTTCCCTGGCTTCAGTGGAGAAGACAGTCAAGACAGAGTCAGCTTTGAGGATTGTAGAGAATCTAAGGTAGTTTTTTTATGCCTTTGCTAAAGGATGGTTCCTTGTAGGTAGTGATGACCCGAGGAAGCACTGTGTGCATTTATTTGTATTTCGCAGGTGGGTTCTTGGGATAAAGAGGAGAAACAAGAGGGTGTCAGAAACAAGGTACAGATGAGAAAGGGGCCATGGGATGAACAGCTGCCTGTACCACATATTAATGCTGTTCCAGCTACTGTTATCAACTGACCTTCACCACTGCCACAGGATGGCATTCTGTAGGCATCCCAGAAGACATTTCTAGACTCCTGCTTAGGATCTGAGTCCTCTTAGAAAAGTCCTTATCAAGGGCCTAAATGTGACGTGCAATACCTATTCAAACCAGCTTGTGTTGGTGAAAGAGGAAGCAGAATTTAGGCTGTGCTTAACTGAAAATAAGGTGGTAGTTGATTTCCTTCAAGACAGAGCACAGCCTCGACACATTTTTTGCTTGCTCCAGAACTGGTTGAGAAACATTGTAACATTTTTTAAAAAATGAAACTTCTTCAGGGAAAAAATCCACAACCCCTCAGCATTTTTGAAAGCAACACTTGTTCAACACACTTGTGCCATGAGTCGGAAATGCAGCTTAGCAGGACTGGGTCAGTCTTTACCTTGCCCTTAGCAAACAGAGGTTACACCTCTCTGCTTCAAAGGTTTTCGGAGTTGTAAATATGGGCTACAGCACTAAGGGAGTCAGTTCGGCATTTCAACACTTGAGCTCATGGGAAAGCGTTAAGAAATATGTTTATCATATCTGCCATAATCTATCAAACTCTGCTTTCAAAGGAAAATTCTCTTTGTTGTTGATGGCATTGTAAGGCTAAAACTGGAGACGTTCTTTTAGTCATTAACTTTTTTTGCCCCCAAAGTTAAACATTTAAATTAGTGATTCTGTATTCATGGCAATGACAGGTGCTAAGCTTGAGAACAGTGGCTACTTTTGACAGCCAGCGTGGGGACACAGCCTCAGAAATCATTCAATGACTAAGTGTCCTGGTGCAGAATGAGCTAAAGAGGGGATTTTCTGTTTAAACATTAAACATGTTGCTTAGCTATTAAACAATTGGATTGTTCTAAGCCTTAAGAGAAGGAGACCAGCCTGTCATCTCGAATTCTAGACTTTCAGCAAATGTGCCCAACAAAGTAATTTTTCGGTGATATCCAAATCACCTGAAATAGAAGTAATAAAAGGAAAAACAGTACAACCACTCTCTGGGCAACTCCTCTTGATTTTGCCTGTCTTATGAACAGAAAACTTTGCCTGTCTTATGAACTTATGAAGTAATAGCAGAAATTAAGTTCATGGGTTATTAGTTGTCCTGGGTTATATATGTCCCTCTGGAGCTAGAAACATCACTTAGCCCTCCTGCTGTAGTTTATGACAGGTCCCTTTTTTGTTCTTTGGGGTGATATTTAATTCTGATGCCCTGCAGTGCTGCTAAAACCTCTCTGTTATTTGGTATGAGGCACAAAAGGCTCTCCAGACCTTCCTGGCTGAATCTGCTAGAGATGCTTACTCATGGTGAGCAGAGTGCTGTGTACACACCTGCTGGCTGGGAAAAGCCTTAGCAAAAGTTTTTAGGAGAATGTTCACCTGGGTGCAATTACTCTGATACGCAAATTAGTCCTGGCTTTGGGGACGTGGTTGCCTGTAATCCACAGAAGCAGCAACCTGTTGCTCCCTGAGGGCTTCACACTGGAATAACTGTGACTGGTATTGTGACTGATACTGAGTGTGACCTAAGAAAATCCCAGAAAAGCAGAGTTCATCACTCTGAATTCAGCAGTTCATTTATGGGGCTGCTTTTGAAGACTAAAAAAAATAATTATGCTCCTTCACTCATGTTCTGCATCTATAGCTAGTCAATCTACTGCTTCTACCATACCTGGAGTCCTGGAATATTAGGTGGCTGATGATACCTGTACCTTGTCTCAACTCTTTCCAATGAAATAAAACAAGTTGTGCAGACACAACAGCTAACAGGGCAAGGGCCTTAAAATGGCCAACCAAAGTTCAGACCTGCAGAGCTAAATTGCTGCCATTAAAGTGCCTACATGAGCAAGGTATAATGCCTCTGGTGGACCTGGTTTATGGGAACTGTTGCTAAGCAGTCCTGGAAAGGTCTGTGGAAAACACATCCTCAATGGACTATTGATTTCAGATAATAAATCATTTGATAGTGGAGATATTCAATCACTAATTAATGGATTTAGATACAGATTTATTCAGCCAAGGCCCTGATGACACAGCCCTTATAAAGAGAGTCAAACCACTAATGGAATAAGTTTTGAGAAATGATTGTTAACATAATGCATGTAGGTGAGTGACCAGCCCCCACTCCCAGAGAAAACCACTCTCAGTCAAGCGTGTTTGTATCTTATAATCCTTAACTCTTCGATGAGGTTACTTCTGAACAAGTGAAAAAAGAAAAAAATCCACGTCCCCTCTTTGGTGTATGTTTTCACTCAACTCCTGGAACATCATGGTTGCATGCACTAAAGGCACAGGCTTTCCTTGTGTAATTGTGATTCCTATACAGCTAAAGATGGCAAGATGAACCATCTCTTTGCCTGATATATCCCAGAAACTTCCTTCCTTTTTCTGATGGAAATACTAGAATTTTAGCAAATTTATTTTAGTAACACACTAATGTATTTCAGAAAGGTGGTCTGTGTTTACGTCTCCTGTGAGTCAGAGGAAAATACTTTTGGAGAAAAGTGGAAAAACTGTTGGGCTGTTTCGGAGAACTTACTAGGAAGAATGGTTAAATTTATACTTTTCTTCTGAATAAGGAGCACAGGTTTCACAATACTGCTATATGGACTGTGTCAGGGAAAATTTGAGAAGTATGCAAGAGCAAGCTTCTCTGCACAGGGCTAATTTCCATCAAAATAAAATGTCAGCAATACAATATAACTTTTTATTTAATATGCTGAAATTGTCTGTACAACTAGAACAGCAAGGAAAATTATGGACAAATATTTATTAATATATTTATGATTTTCCCTCCAACCATTTTGATTTTTGATCATATTTACAACAGAAGACCTATAAAATTTCTTGTAGGGGATCCAGTTACTGAAATAATCACATTAACATTCCTGAATGCTCCTCTGATGACCAAGACAGGTCAGAACATCAAGTATGAAACTACGACTTCATGATTTTTAGGGAATCCCTAACATATGGAGCTAAATTTATGATACAGTGAAAATTCTCATTGTTTTCAAATTACTTCTTTTGCTTTTCATTGTGAAAGCAAAGTTTTGTAATAGCAATGGATTGATCTTTCCTACTTAAAGCTGGATTAATAAACACAGACGATATACAACCGTGTAACTCAAAGCCATGCTTCCAATAAGAAAGTCCCAGTGCCTACTCCAAAAAAAAAGTAAAACTCGACTGTCCTAACACCTGCATGAACCACTCAAGCTACTACAAACTTGTGTGGCGTATCTGCCAATGCCTCCCTTTCCCAAACAGCATTCTATGGGTACTCTGGGCAGTCCCTTGCTCTGGTAGCAATTTCCAGTCATAATCAATAAATGGATTACAAGGTAAACAAACTGAATCATGTGAGCTAGCATCTTGATGTATGAAATGACATGCACTTTGTCACGTGAAATGCTGTTAGCTCTGTATCTGGTAAAGCAGACGATGCCTGCGAGCAGAATTAAAGAGATGAAAGTACGCCGGGCGCAGATGGCACGGCACAGCGCGGGCAGGGAGGCAGCGCTGGGTGCACCGCGGGAAGGTCCTCTATGGATCACCTGGAATCAGGCAAGTGCGGCGTACGTGCTTTCTGTTTGTGCTATCACTGAAATGGTGCGGAGCGACCTGACAGAAAATTGTTCTGAAGTGGAAGCAGATGCATTGAGCTGTCAGGCGCAGAGCCATGACGAGACACCGCGGCGCCAGGAACACACCTTCACGTCTCCCCTGTAGCTCTCCCTGAGCCCCCTCCTTCCCTTCTTGGGCAGCTTTGAAGCTCAGGGATATTTTTCTCTGTGTGGTGAGGCCCCCAGCCATGGCTTCAGGAGAAGCTGCTTCTTGCGCAGAGACCTGCAGGGCCGGCACAGTGCGAGGGGCAGTGGAGGGCAGTGAAGCTGCTGCTGCTGCTGTCTCATATTGCCTGCCTGGGTGAGACAGAGCTAACAGGAATACCAAACCCCATTCTGCTGTCTTAGGCAAAGCTCTGCCTGGATACAAAGACCTTCCACCCGTGGTGAAACCCTCAGCATCTGTGGGACCAGGGCTGGTGGTGAAATGAAAAGCGACATGTGTCAAAATATTGACAGAATCTTCACAAGCACTTCAGTGCCTCATACCATGCTGAGCTTCACCGCAAGCCTTTCAGTTAGGTCCAAAGTCAAATAGGGTCCGCTTCCCTGCTGCATCATTTTATTCTGCAGAGGAAATTCCTATTCAGATGGTGGATATTCTCATCCATACAATTCATCCATAAAATATATTACTTTTGTATAATAATAGACTATCATCTCTAATAATTAATCTCAATTCCCATTTTCTTTATGCTCTCAGTGTTTTCTGTCAATGCATTATTTCCCTTTTTATTACTGGCATGTAAGTCTTCAGGCTCAAGATTAATGACATCTTTTCCTCATTTTTTTAAATTGCCATTTACCAACTTCTCATTTTCTTAATATAAAGTTAGCCTATTAACCAGACCCCCAGCAGTGTCAGAGCTAGAAGGATTTCTTTTGTCTGTACCCTTTTATTTTTGGAGTTGGGGAGACTAAGAGGACAGATAATGGCAAATATCTGGATGGTGCCCCAAGGAAGGGTCTGTTTTTCCATGTGTGGGTGAAACTTTGTGACTAAAAGCACATGACCTGGGTGCCGAAGCATCTCTCTGTCTCTGCCAGCATGCAACAGCCGTGCTCTGTCATCCCTCACTGCCTGTAGTGAACAGGGCAGCAATGAGAAACATTTTCCATGAGAAGGGACCTTCCTCCACTTTTGTATGACTCAGTCTTTTCCCACGCAAAGTCTTCCTTCCCCTCTTATGGCAAAGTGAAATTCCTCAGGCCATTGACAAATTTCCAAACATTGGTCTGGCAGCTGATGCACCTGCAGGACTGTGGGACAGTGGCTCAGTTCTCCACACTGCAGTGTATTTTGGCTGTGTTACTGGATGGGGGTATGAATTCCAGCACAGATCAGAATTATGAGGTGATATTAGAGAAAAGGGTTGATGGGACAGCTTGCTCTTGCCACTACTTGACATTACTGAAGATAAGTCTCAGTTCAGTGCAGCGTCCTGCAGGTAGATAACCAGAAGGGAACCTAGAAGAGCAGGTATTGACGCTTTCATAACTGTATTTTTCAGAAAGGCTTTTTTCATCTTCAGAAAAGGTCATAAAATGACACATGCAAGTACCATTAGAGATCTTGTAATTTTAGACTAAAATAAATTTATTATTTATAACAAATACTACTATCACCTTCACCTGAGGGTAAGACTTCTTTTCTTATGGATGGTCTGACTGGGACAAGGAGATTAAAAAATGAAAGAACATTTTCTTTTTGTATTCCTTTTCCATATAAAGGAAATGTCCTTAGAATTGGCAATATTTATGTGTTTCTCCTATATCAGAGAATCTAATAAAACAATGAAAAGAAGATATGAAGATATTGCATCAAGCTAGAGAATTAGATGGTGTATATACTGGTTTGATATTAAAACAAGTTTTCCTGACTGAATTCTACATAAATAAAGAACAATTTTTTATTAATATCATGTCTTAAGATTTGTCATTAACACCACAGAATTAGTGATATTTTTTTGGGTTCTGAAGGTAAATGACAACTACAGATATTCAGCTAATTGATTCTGAACTTTAACACCCGACAGAAACAGCCACTGATAAATTTATGGGAAAAATACTTCCTGCTTTAGTTTTATTGGAAGGCAAGAAAGACATGCTTTGCTATAGAGGCATGCAGAACGGTGTGCTCTAAAGATTTTATGAGTTTGAGCTTTGGAATACTGTCTTACTCATAAGTGGTGAAGTCATGAGTAAATCACGGGTGAGATTCCATTCTTTTGGGAAATACAGAAACCTGGTGCTCAGCAGTATCTGATGGAATCAGATCCCAGTGCCTTTAGAAACAGGATTTTGCCAATCTCATGTTCAATATTTGCAACACATACATAAATATATTATCAGTTGTATATTTATATACACATATATGAGAATATATGTATGAGCAATCATATATGCTTATACAGTGTGCACTTTTAACTGCCTGAATTAATAGAATGTATGTCTCTTAATTAACAGAAATGGGATTGTGCCTATCACATGTTTGAGAGGGGGAAACATATAGACAGTATAGCATATATTATTTTATATATTAAATATATAATATATAACTATATATCATAGAATATAACATATCTATATTATGTATCAGGCATATGCATATATATGAACCTCCATACATATATGCATACAGTGTGTATTCTTTTAACTCTCCAAATTAAGTTTTATTTAATTAGTGTGAACAGAATGCAGTCTTTCATATATGTGGTAGAAGCACCTTTTCTGCATTTGGCAATGGTGAAACACATATATTCATACACACACATACAGATGTAAAAATTACTTTAATAATACATATACATATATGTAAACATTCATATGCATGTATATATAATATTATCATTATATATCATATATAATATCGTATATTATGTGTATATATAATATATATTATATATGAGATAAAAGAATATATATGATCACATATATAAAAATTACATGTTATATATGTTATATATATTAAAAATATATCTATTATAGTATATATATAATGTATATGTATTATTATTATACNATATATGAGATAAAAGAATATATATGATCACATATATAAAAATTACATGTTATATATGTTATATATATTAAAATATATCTATTATAGTATATATATAATGTATATGTATTATTATTATACACACATTTACACCTACGTGTATAGATGTACATGCATACATATAGTCCCTAAATTGCTTTTAAATACATGTATTTAGAGACTATATATGTACCCAGAGGCGTATCCATATGGAGTGTGTTAACACTTCAGATTAGTTTATATAAATATGTATGTATGCATTTATATGACTGCATACATAGGTGTCTCTTAGGGTAATCTGCAGTTAAAGGAACACCCCCCGGCTCTGCCTACAGGTGTGCAGCCCCGTTCATCCCCGCAGGTGCTGGGGGCAGGTGCTGGGGTGGACGGAGCGTGCCGGGCTAGCCGAGCGCCCGCTCACGCCGCAGCGCCTGGCGGCGGCTGGAACCTGGAACACAGGAGCAGGGTCCCGCCGGGGCGCTGCCCCGCGGGCGGCCGGCCGGACCCGGGGGC
>WAAE01015087.1:14988-75577 GCA_013400495.1 Nicator chloris
CGCCGCGCCTCTGCTGCCGCTGCCCGCGCTGCTGCCCGTGCTGGCGGCGCTGGCGGCCGGCGCGGCGGAGGCGCGGGCCACCTCGGAAGGGCAGCTGCCCGGCGCCGCGGCGATGGGCACCGGCACCCCTCCGAGCCCCAGCGGCACCGCTTTCGAGGAGACGCGGCTCCACGTCTTCACCCTGGACTATCCCCACGTGCAAATCCCCTTCGAGATCACCCTCTGGATCCTGCTGGCCTCCCTCGCCAAGATCGGTGAGCGGGGCCGTGGGGCGACCCTCCCTCCGCGCCGGTACCTGGCCGGGCCGCCGCTCCCGGGGCCGGCGCGCACAGCCGCGCTGGGGCGGTCCGTGCCCGGCGCGGGGTGGACGGAGCGGGGCTGATGCTCCTCCGCGGAGCCGAATGCCCGGACGGGATTTGGCGGGCAGAAGTCGGGGTCCTCTCAGTTAGGAAAGGTGCGGAGGAGAAAAGAGACTGGTAAATCCCGGGCTAGGAGGACCGTAAAAGCCGGAGGTCATCTGGTGCATGACTGACTTTTTCTTGATCGCTCTACTGTCATTTGAGCACGGTCTTCTTTTTCTTAAAATAACGCAGGGTATAATGACAGTCTCAAAGCAGAACAACGGATCGATGAAAAACAAATATTTATGAGGGTAGAGTATGCCTCCTCCTTACTCTGCTTTTCCACCATTCACTTGCATCCCGAGAAAAATATAAACGACAGCACTGTAAGAGTAAGAAAGGCCACCTCTTCCCTCATGTGGAAAACATTTGCATTGCATAGTTTCACTGAGTTTTGTGCAGCTTGTATGTCATGTTATTAGTTAGCTTCTATGTCCCAAACAGAGAAATGAGTACAGCATAATAATCTAAAGAATGTGAGGTAATGGTGTGCTAGGTAGCTATCTAAAATCTAGTAAGTCTCTATGAATTATGAACTTTGTATCTTCATACCTAGAAGATAATAAACCTCTGGGAACAAAATAAGTAAGTTTACCCACACTACAGTTGTTTCATCCAGAACTCTGACTTTGCAGCACAGATTATCATAAAAATAATATCATGCTCATTCTGATAAAACATTTTTATCAAAGTTAAAACTTTTAACCTCTGCTTGTGGCATTTAATAGACTGTGTCACAATTTGGTTAGTGATCAGGTAAGTAGGATTCTGAAAAAACAAAAATTTGTACTCACCTCCTGCCATGTCTAATATTGTAGCTGGGGGCCTGATCCTTGACCCAAGTAACTTGGTCTGCTATCATTACTTCCTGCAGAAATACGGTGTTGCAGCCATTAAGCAGGCATGCATCCTACTGCATGTGTCAATGCATTAAAAGTGCATGCTTAGTCCTAAGTATCCATTTAAGAGTTTGCAGAAACTCTTGAAACAGAGTTCAAATATGAATCCCTCAAATATATCATGAACTGTAATAACCAGGAAACAGGGAGTTTGGTAGAGAATTTACCCCATTGAGTACTGAAAATTGCTCTGACTTCTGAGTTTAGATAAAGGAAAAACTCTTGAATAAGCTAAAACTATTGAAAAAGTTTCTGTTTTATTAAAGGTTTTATTAAAAGGGAAGCAATTTGAAACATGTAAATACACATACAGACACAATAATATATAATCTGTAAAACTGTGCATTCCAGCTATCATGGTATTTTGCTAGTGCATAGGCATCTAAAAAGTAAAAAAAAAAAAAAAAAGTTGCCTGACTGCTTTAATTTTCCAGTCTGATTCTAGTAAGTAAGAAAGCACACAGCACAGGTGAAGAAAAACATGTAATTTAAAAATCCTTTCAGTTACACCAAATGAAAGCAAGTGTGCTAATCTAGGGCATGCTGTTGTCAGTGCGTGTGCGCAGAGCAATGAGGGCCAGATCCAGGAGTGGCCCTAGGTGTGGCAGTGCTCAGCTTCACCACACCTATCTGCAGGCGCCCTGACTCCAGGACTGGAATTAGGAACATCCAGTTCTTGCTCCTGGAGCTCTGTCTCTGCTTCCTTATCCAGTGAGTGCATCAGGTAAACCTTCCCAGGTCAGGCTCCCATCACTCCTAAGTCAGGCTCCCATCACTCCTAAGTCACGTTCCACGTCACATTTTCACAGGTTTATGCCTTCTTTTCTATTGAAGGTAGCCCAGATAGGCAGTTTTGAACCACCAAGATACCTAAATGATGCTCTGCCATGTCCTACTGGTTACTATGAGTGAGCCGTGTGTCTTGATTCAAAAGGACGGAGATGGGTTTCCCAGCCCATCTCAGTGCCTGTGGCCCTAAGAGGGGCCCTCTGAGAGAGGAGGCTCTCTGATGCATTCCTCTCCTCATCATTTCCTGCTGGGCAGCACAGGCATCTTGCCCCTGACATGCCAGGCAGCGTGAAATCCACCTAAAGACTCCCTCACTGCCCAGGAAATTTCGGTGCTTAATCTGGCATCACAAATTCCTTTCTGGGGCTAGGCACTGAATGCTTACATTTGGCACTGCTGAGTATCAAACCTTTATGAACAGATCCCTTAGGTCTTTTCAGCTGTGAGGAGCTCAGAAGATAGATGTAATAACAGCTCTCTCAGTGTGTGAAAGATCCCAAAGAATACTCAACTGCAGCACCTAGTTATGAATCTTTTAACAAATGTATTTTCACAGAAGTGCAGTTTCAGCAGAGCTGAAATGTTCTGCCATTTGCTAATTTTTATAGGGAATGTACCTGAAAGGTTGTCTGATCCTGCCTGTGATCATGTCACTGTAAGCTTGGTTTAGAGGGACAAGAAAGGCAGCATAAAAAAGGAAAGCCTGAGGTTGCCAAGCAGAACTTGAACATTTTGACAAGGTACATTTTCACAAGTACATTAGGAACATGGTGCTTTTTATTCCAGTATAGGACATGAGAACAATTTGAAATCTAATGAAGTGCCTTGAATGGAATTATTTTATGATTACCTCTACTTATTTCTTATTTTGTGTGTCGATACCAGAGGTATGTTACTCACATGCTGATGGACTCCATGAGTATATTAGATGGGACCATTGCACCTGAATATGCTGGAGTCTCTAAGCAGTAAGACTAGTCTTCATATTCTCCAGTTTTGCTTAATTTTTATTCTACTAAACCTACAAAATATTGTGTAACCAATCCAGATTCTCATTATTTCTATGTTTAATCACAAATGCACAATGAGGAGTTTTTCTTCTGGCAATTGTGCTGATACCCTTCCAACCCTGCTCTCCTGAGAGAAGGTATAGGCTGTTCAGAGGTACTCATCTCAGTGGCATTTCCAGCATCAGAAAACACTGGAATTCACCCAAGAAAAGAAGGAAACTGGGATTCTAAGGACTTTTATCTTGAAACATACTGAACTTTAGATAAGTGTCCTACTGCCATTTTTGCCATGATATATGGAGGAGGCTTGCTCAATAATCATCTTCCCTGCTGTTGGAGCTGAGTCACTGCATAACCTGAAGCCCAAGAACAGGGTCAGAGGAGAAGAAAGTAGCTGTAGCCTTGCATTAAGCATGAAAGTCTGAGAGTTCCTGTGCTGCAGGGGATCTGCTCCCAGGGTGATCCTGACCCTGTGGCTGTGAATCCATCAGAGCAGGGAAGATGTCCCTCATTGGGCAGGGCATCTGCTACTGACTTGACATGCACTGGATTCTAAATCCTCCATCTCTGCCTTCAAGTCAGGAACCATAGCCTGTCCCTAATCACCCTTGAGTACTTTTCATGTAGGCAGGAAGTCTTCTAGGAGTTTTGATGCTGTTTACATTAATTAAAAGCATATTTAACTTAGTGGGAGGCTTTCCATTACCTGTAAGAATGAGGTGGAATCCCAAATCTCTGAGAGGCTATGAACTTTCCAGGGTGATTGTAAAGAAGAAAAGATTTTAATTTTTTTTTATTCACAGTAGACATTTCATTGCCATTGTATTACAACTGGTTGGGATTATTTTTGTTTTTCTCAAAAGCTGCATTTACAAGATTTCCCTTCTCTTGAATTTTTATTGAGGAAATGATTTAAAATTTATTTTTGAAGGGTTTAAAAAAACTTTTGGCAAAACCTACTTACTCAGGGGAAACTTTCTGACCATTGTATTGGAATTGTATTTCTGCCACTGTGGAAACTAAGACGAATCGTAAAATGTTTATATGGAAGCGGCTGAAAGGTGAAGAGTCAAGTCTCCAACTGCAAATTCTTGATCTTTCCAGGATCATTACCTGTTCTGCCAATATAGGACATTGATGATTCTGGTTTTGAAGAATGGCGATGAATTTGGCAGTCCTTCTAATGAGTGACATAGGCCGTGCTTCTAATTATTTAAAGCAGTCTGTGTTCATCCAAAAAGGAAAAAAAAAGCAGCTTGACCTGCTTGCTTTTAAAAATAGCTTTAATAGTTACAGAAAATGTAAGCAAAAAGTCCATAGATTAAAGTCACTTCTTGCTCCTTCTTAACCATTTGGTTTTCCTGATTATAAGGTCAGACTTTTACCTGGGAAAAAAAAAAAATCCATGGTGAATTGACAATTAACAAAATAGGTGTTACAAGATAACCGTGAAACTGGGAAACTGGATGTAAACTCTGCCAAGATTGCAGTAATTTAACTGTTTCGACTACAGGTGTGATTTTTACTGAAATAGTTGTACTGAAATAGACGCCCGTTATTACCACACCCAGTGTTTCTGTGCAGCTCGCATTTAAAATAATTTGAATGCTTTTTAGTTAGGCAGGGATTGTGGGATCTTGTGGGTGTGGATCAATTTCTATATAATTATGTGGGCCAAATATAGATAAGGAGGAGTCTGGAAAAGATTGGCATCGCTGGGACCTGGAATGTGACCTTGGTGCATAAGGTTGATCATTCCATTAGGTTGGCCAGAGTAAGTTCCTTCAAAACTTTCCCCATTCATTACCAGAGTTATTCTTAAAACAGCCAACTTCTATAAGTAATCAGAATCTTTAAATCAAAACTGCATGGCTTTGAGGGTTTTAGAAGGCTAAGTAACATTCAACCTCTAAGTCCTCATTCAGAAACTTTTAAAATTAATTTCTTCAGTACTTGGGACAGATTTTTATGAGAGAATCCTGGCTCTATTACAATTTGTATGGTACAGAGTAATGAACATAACAATACAGGCTACAACTTAATGTCACTTTAAGGAAAACGTTGATTCTTGTGAAATTAATTTGGAGGCTCCTCTAAAAATAATCGTATCTGTAAATGCTTCCTCCTGATGGTAGGGGAAGTGATCATGGGTGACTGGGTGGAGGTCACATGTGCTAGTTCCCATCACTAGCTTTGAGACTCTAAAAGTAAAAATGAAATTAAAGTACTCTTTAAACTCCTTTGTGAAGCTGTCCAGAGAGGAAGCAGTGGTTAGTATGATGGGTTTTTTTTTCTCTATCTAGATGTAATTTACCCTAGAGAAGCGTTTGGATTGTGTTTCTGGAGGATTCCACATTTAAAATAACCCTCACAGTTTCACAGAGAGAACCTTTGCACACAGGCTCCATTCAGCCTAGCTGTTGAGTGGAATATCTAGCTATTAATTTGTCTCTCAACCAAATCAGTTGAATTAACTACGCTAGCCAACATATTTGCCTTGATCCGTTGTGGATGTCCAGTTCAGTCTTTGCAATGAAAATCAAATTGCCCTACAATCACTGTTTGTTTAGTACAGAAATGACAATAACAGAATCCAGAATAATCTTCTGGATTCTGTACAAGTAACCATTTCCCTTTCTTCTGTTTGAATTTCCTTTGAAGGCTTTCATCTCTATCACAAGTTGCCCTCAATAGTGCCTGAAAGCTGTCTCCTTATTCTGGTTGGATTGCTTCTTGGTGGGATTATTTTTGGAGCAGAGGAGAAGTCCCCACCTGTAATGAACAGTGATGTGTTTTTCTTGTATCTGTTACCACCTATTGTACTCGACGCTGGATATTTTATGCCGACTCGTCTGTTCTTTGAGAACTTTGGTACCATATTCTGGTATGCTGTGGTTGGCACACTCTGGAATGCCATCGGCATTGGAATTTCCCTGTATGGAATTTGCCAGATCAGTGCGTTTGGTTTGACTGATATCACTTTGCTGCAGAATTTGCTCTTTGGCAGCCTCATTTCAGCTGTGGATCCTGTGGCGGTGCTAGCCGTCTTTGAAAACATCCATGTCAATGAGCAGCTTTATATCCTGGTGTTTGGAGAGTCTTTGCTGAACGATGCTATCACTGTGGTAAGTTACTTGATCGATGATTAATTGATAAAAATGATGAATGATTGTTTACATGCCACTCCATTGTATCTCTTTGTGTCTGGTTATTAGAGTTTGCTACTAGATGGAAGTCAGGGAGTGCTGGTGTGTCTGTCTAATTCTTTAAACTTTAGATTTAGAAACCACGGTAGTCTTACTACATGAGAGTAATGGTAGCATATTTACCGTAGGGATTTTACAACTGATCACTCTATTTTCTGTATCTTTGTAATTCTGTTACTTCTGTAATCTGAAACTGTAGGTTTTCCTCACCTGCAGAAATGTTGGACAGGAAAGGAAAAGGGCCAGTGTGGGGTGTTGCAGTGTGTTAATGGGGAGGATGGCAAATCATGGATATGGCACGGGACCTTGCTGAGGTTAACTTCCTGCATATGCCCATCCACTTGGAGCTGCCCTGAAACCACCAATACTTGTATCCCAGGCTACAGATGAGAGAGATATGACAGCCACCTGGAGGCAGTAATTTCTAATCATTAACTAGCTGAACTGGGGTTGTGGTGCTGACCTGAGGACAGCAATCTGCAAATTCCATTTTTCCCCCCAGTGTCCCTCATTTGTACCTGATGACACTGTCTGAGGCATCACTTCCATTTATCCATGCCTTAAAATCCTGCCCATGCCAACCATGTCCAGCATGCTTTCTGTTTTGTGAGACATAGACATAGAGGTCCAGTTTTTCATATGCTGGAAGGATCAGAAAGATTCATGAATTGGGTCTGCACTGTGCTGTTTCTGTCTCTGTCTTCTTATTCCAGTCCCATTCTATGCAAAATTGCCCTGTTTTCCCCTTTCCTTGGACTTTGCCTTACCTGTTTTTCCCTTTTCATGGACTTTTTCTCACCTGCTTAACACATGTATATGTCACAATTTATTCTGAGCCTTGGTACTGATAAATTCTTGTGTGTCTGTGGGAATACAATATAATTTTTTCACTTACACTGCATGCTTTACCTGAATCTGTTGCTATCCAGTCAGCTGAATCACATCTCCTCTTACAGGCTCTCCTTAAAGCCCAGCTTTTCTCATTAGCTTACAGTTGGAACTGCCTGCCAGTGCTAAACTGGTACTTCAATCCATTCCTGTAAATAAATAGGTGTACATACTGAGTTTCAAAGGGTTAGCAGTTCAGCCATGGCTGGGTCTGTCTCTAGTCACTCTAATGGCCACTTGTGCAGTAGATGTCTATTTGTACTATTTTTTTTTTCTGGGGGAAAAGGATCTGGTTATTTAAAACTTGTCATTGGTGGATTTGTCCAACCCAAATCACTTTTTTCAATGACAAAGTCAGCCACTGGGGCAGCAGTTAATACAGCATGATTTGCTAGGAAAACTGCATCCTGATCACTGCCATATTCATATGTGCTATTTCCCAGAGGCAAATTTCTCTAAACCACCATTTTTATAGGGGCTGGCATAACAATTTAATGTGTAGCTTTCCTGTAGGCCTCATTATTGCCTTCTCTGGAGGTTTCCTTATGGCCTGCCTCCCCAGATGCTCTAACAGAGTGAAGATGATCTGAGGAGCCTGTAGGGACTGTCCAGTAATGCACTGGCCTTACATATATTTAGGAAGGAGTGAAAGGAATGCAGAGTACCTTTGGTCTTACTTCCTGTCGCTTAAAGGTAGCACTTGGACAGAGATCAAGTTGTTTCCACATGCACAGAACTGGTCTGCTAATGGTTCCTTGTTATGCTTTTGCACACCTGCAATCATGTGATTATACCTAAAATGTGACCCAGGCCGTCACACAGATTCCTGGGGCTGTCCTTAGAGGACCTTGCCTTCCCTGCCCACAGCAGATGCTGCTGGAGCAGCCCTTGCCAAACCCTGGGCTTGGAGGAGGTGATGTTTTGTACGCTCCCTTCCTCTGCCCCTCTTTAATGGGGAGCTGACAGGACCAGCAACCAGCAGAGCTCTGAACCTTTCAGCTTTCATCTTCTGGAGCACTTGAGTCCCACCTGTCCTGGCAGGGGCCTGCAGTGGGATGTGGGGATGAAGCAGGAAGGGAGTTGAATGCAGGTTGGCCATCCATGGAAACCACTTAATTCCTATGGCCACTGCAATGTCAAAAAACCAGGGGCTATGCAGATGGGCAGTGCAAAACAGAGTGGCTTTACTAAATGTGCTTCTGTTAGAACAGCAGTGTCATCTATACTCTCCTTTCTAGAGAACATGCTCCCACACCTTCGTTTGGTATACAAAGAAAGGTGTGTTTTCTCAGGAGTATCAGTTCTGCTGCATTTTTCAGGTGGTCTTCCACACCTAATAGTTTTTGCGATATGTCTGTGCATTTGAATGTTCTTTTCCCCCCACTGGTGGAATTTTGGAACTTGAATTTGGCAGAGGACAATGTTTGACAATTGGATTCTTGATCAGAGCTGGTGCTTTACCAAAAATCTGAGTCAGACATAATGAGCAAGGTGATAATAAATGATAAGATTACAGCTGAGTGTTAGCAGTTCAAACTCCAATTCGGGGCTTAAAATCAGAAAGAAGGAGCCAGTGTCATTATAATAATGTTGTTCCCATGTTAGAAAACATTACAGCAGTATTTTGTACTCTCCATCTGCTGACAACATTATTTTGAAGTGCTTTAAAGTAATTTCAGAATTAAAACCTGAATAACTGAGAACTGATGAAAATAAGCAATTAGTGTTTGAGAGATACTCTGAGACAAGATTAAAAAGTGATCAGTGACTGGTATTGCTTGGTGTGACCTTCAGTGAGTTCGGCTGAAGGCTATTGAGTAAATGAAAATCTTGAACTTCAAAAAATCCCCCTGTTCTCACATCAAATGCATTAAAAATGTGACCGTGGTTGGTGTTCGATGCACCTGGAAGTTTAGAGAAAGCTCAGCAAAACTGAACTGCTGTAGAGTAAAAGGGAAGTGAACCTGATTTTGATCTCATTTGCAACAGTGTAAATAAAAAACAATAGGAATGAGGTTAAAATCCTGTTCACGACATTCCGTAGTTGTAGCTGCTGCTTTAACTGTGGCTGAGATACAAAGGAGAAAATTGCTTTTCTTCTTTCAAATAGTTTATGGCATCAGACTTAAGATTTATGAGGATATCTCCATGTGGAGCAGCAGACTCCATTCTATTTGCAAGGGTGAACACTTTGCTGTGAAGTGGCATTATGGAAAGGCTTGGATAGATCAAAATTCTCTGCTTCTTGACAAGAACCTTGCAGTTCTCTTACTTTAGGCACTACCCTTATATATATTTATATAGTTACTTTTTAAAACATGAAAAATACTCTTTAAATCTCCAATTAAAGAAAATAATCAGCTTCCCTGATATGTAGCAAGAGAGTATTCTGCCAGGTCAGATTCTGTAGGTGTCTTAGAGAAAAACACAACTCTGGGATCATCCCAAGTTTCAGCAAGTGACTCAGGGAACCTCTTTGCACATAGCACAAGTCAACAGTATTCTTCAGTCTGTGATTCATGGAGTCCTGGGAGTCTGTGGAATGAGAGGTCCTTGTAAAGTGACCAGCAGAGGCACTCCTACTGTCAGTAGGTTTAATTCTGGTAACTTCTCTCCATGCAAATCCGTAAGGTCTGCAAATCAAAACAGGTGGAAAAACTGTGGAGCCTATGACATTGCTTTCCTGTCTGGCACAGTATATAGTAACAAGGAATGGGGAAAAAAGGCTGGGAGTCTGCCTCAGAGCAGCAAGGGGTTTGTCCAGATGAAGAGGGACACTTCTCCTAAGTGGACTCATGCTGAGAGCATCATTGCTATACATAGTTCAAATACAAAGTTCATGATCCTGCTCTTACTGTATTTGCTTCTTTGTAATGAAAATTACTGGTGACCATTCTAAGTTTGATTTAACCTTCTATTTTCTTGCTTGCTCTGGAATATATTTTCTCTTTTCTGTTTCAGTTCTTTCCTTTCACTTAGCCCGAAGGACCCATAATAAGCCATGTCTTTGCATTAAACTTTTAGTTCTGTAAGACTTATCCAGTTTTGCCTAGGAAGGGCTGAACAGCTTATGTTCTGCCCTGTAAGAGAGAACAAGACTGCAAACATGAGAAATCCTTCCCCAGCCACTACTCAAACACCTACTTTGTTGGCACAATGCAAGTACTGATAAAACATTGTTCTCTCAAATAGCATTCCTGATAGAGAAACCTGTTTGGTGTACTAAGAAGTCCAAAGAAAGCAGAGATTTAACTCCTGCGAGCTGTCTAAGATGATGGGTCTTCACTGGCTTAGCCTGTGTACCCACTGGGATAGGAACAGGTGCCTGTGACCAAAGATAGCTCTGCACAAGGGGACAGTGTAGCCACCCTGGTACTGCAGGGCTGGGAGCATACATCAAACACCAGGGAATGGTTACATCTCCCAAGTGGATCTGCTGATGGGGCAACCCTTTAAAGTTTTTTTTTGAGAAACGGATTCCATTGGTTTCTGTTTTGGAGAAACTAAACTACTGGATGTTAGAGAAATGTGCACTTTAGATTGTTCTGTTTCCTGTATAAAACAAAATGGGTCTCTGGCTAAGAAAATGTGATAATCCCATTGACCTAGTTTGTTTTGGACAGTGGTTATAAATGTTTTGAAAATTAAACTGGACAAACACATGGCACTAGGTTCTTTAGTGGCAATGAAATCCAAATCTCTAGAAATACTCAGTATTTTGAACAGTTTTTAAACCATTGGATTCCTAATGGTCAATAATTTTGAGAAAGAGCACTGGCTTAATGAATACCATGGCTTTTTTACTCCTTGAGGTGGTCACTGTCCATCCCCAGCTGCCTCTACATCCCCTCCTACCCCAGCAGTTGAGATGAATCTGTGGCCTAGTTCAGTAGTCTACCTCTCAGTGTCATGTAGATCAAACAGATTTGAAAATAACCTGATTTTTCAGTGGTTAGGAAACGACTGTGTTTTTTCCTCCTCCTGTTTTATTTATTTTAATCTGGGGAAAATCTGACATGTGGAGAAATTAGGAGCTCTGTACATAAATTTTTTTAAAGAAGAATTAGATAGATTTATGCTCCTGGCCCCCAGTGTGGCAAGGGTTAAGAAATCTGTCCCGTTTGCAAAAATGGGAGCAATTATATTGATCTGTCTTTGTGTATGTCCCTGGTGTATATGGATGACAAACAGTATGCCAGACACAAATAACAGCGTATCTAAAAAGCCAATTCAAGGTAGATAGAGAAATTAAAAGTTCAACATTTAAGCAGAGGAACATAATGATGTGCAAGGGAAATTAGGAATAGTTCAAAAAGATAATGTGCTTTCTTTTTCCTCATAGGTCCTGTACAATTTGTTCAAGTCTTTCTGCCAGATGCGCACAATTAAGGTTATTGACATATTCGCTGGGATTGCTAACTTCTTTATAGTGGGGATCGGTGGAGTGTTGATTGGAATCCTTTTGGGATTTGTAGCAGCCTTTACCACCCGTTTCACCCATAAAATCCGAGTGATTGAGCCACTCTTTGTCTTCCTGTACAGTTACTTGTCATACATAACAGCTGAAATGTTTCATCTCTCGGGCATCATGGCGTAAGTACCCCAAACTTCAGTAATCATAGCCTCCAAGTAAGAATGCCAAAGGAAACTGGAGAGAGGATCAGATTTTGCAAACCTTGCCATGTGGCATTGTTCCACGGTGCGTGGCAGAGTTGCTGGCTTGAGGATTTCCGGCCTCTTCCCTCCTGCTTCCACCCCATTCTCTCAGCTTGCCACCACACCAGCTGTGTCACTAAAACTGCTCATGGCATCACATCATAAGCCATATCATTGAAATGTTCCAAGTTAAAAATATTCACCAGTATTTTCAGTGGGCTTATTTTTAACCCAGGTCACTTTGGTGACCTGTGTCCTAATGTGACCCTTCAACTAGTCATAAGGGCATGGGTGGGGAGTGGCCCACGGTGATGTAGGGGCAGTGGTGGCAGGGAGGGAGTGGCAGTGGTAGCAGGGAACTTCATGAGCTGCCTTCACTTTCGATGCCAATATATTGGGAAACTGTGTTTAACAGTTAGTCACGTGAGCAGCCAGAAAGTACCATTCAATGAAGACAATGTATATATCATTAAAGCAAACTTCTGCTGAGTTACAGGCACAATAAGGATTGACTGAATGTGAAATTTGCAGTCCAATATATAATCCTATATATAATTAATATAATCCTGTGGTTTAGTGTCTTGATACGTGTGCCTGTGTGTTACAATGTTCTCTGTATACATCATTATGTATAAAATAATATTTTTCTTCCTACTTGCAACAGATAGAAATATTTTCACTTCTGGTTTTCCGCTCCTTGTCTTCAGTAAAAAAAGAGCACGGCCTCTCTCTTCACTCTGTTTATACTGTAACAACTTCAACATTAAAAGGAGCCTTTATGACATTTGATATAATTAAATGTTTTGCTCTGGTTCCAAGTAATATTTTTAAACTCAATTTTCCTTACAGATTTTTTATTGTTCTAGTGGCAAATATGAGTCATTCAGGCGTGAGGAGCAGAGCTTTTTGTGTAAGCTAAGATGTTATTGCTGAGTGTCACTAATACTTGAAAATACCTCACTTGATTATTATCTTTTAGGCAAGTAAAGATAGGTTTAATATCATAGTCATGGTTTTCTGGGGCTGGGAAGCAATTTGCAGGGAAACTTATGGGTGATGATTTCAGTGGCATAAAAATAGGAATATGCCATGAAACAACAGGGGTTGGAATTTTAATGTAAGTAAAGACCTAAAGATTGCATGGGTTTCTTTCTCTGATATGAGCCTAAATAAAGCAACGTATGCATCCACTTTGACCGAGTGCATAAATGTGCCATCTCTTTTCCTAGCCTCTATTCATAGCATTTGTGTGGTTTCTAGTTTCCTCCACCTCTTAAGCCAAATGCCCTTGACATCCTATGATCAAATACTTAAAGGGTTTCTAAACCAAAAAACGTGTGGCTAAATTGTACGTGGAAAAAATTGTGGCAGTGTTTATGAAAATACTGATTTGGACCTGCTGCAACCAGGACACAATGGAAGGAGCATGGTGGGTCTGCTGGTGGCTCCGTGGACCCACCACGTGCCAGTGCCTGCCACCAGCCCTCCAGTGCTTCCCACAGCACTAACAACCTGTTCATCTTCGTTTGTGCAGTGGCCCCTGAATGGGTGCAGAGCAGAAGAGGAAACACAAAGTATTTTTGCCCTCAAACAGCACGACAGAAAATGAGTTCTCTTTAAAATGTTCAGTCTGATTTTGTCTCTCAGCGTACTTTGTAATAGCTGACAGGACAGTGGACAGCAGTAACATCCCGGCTGGGACGGACGGGCTCTCTGCTGCCATGTGGGGTCACAGCTGCTATGAGCCATAAAGCTGATCCCCTCCCAGCAGTGCTGCTGACAGCCTTGGAGCTCCTGCAGTCTCTGCATCCTCTTGGAGTAAATCTGCCCTGTTCTTGTCACATTTCTTTGGCCTTTGAACTACAGAAAGTAATTTGGTCTGTGTCACAGTGCAAAAACACACACCAGTGTTGGGTTCCCTGTCGTTTTCTGCAGCGACTGACTCATGTAAGGATTGCTTGGGTCTGTTTTAAAAGTCAGCCCTCCTGTGAGCAGGTAGTTGGAGCACATGACCTTGGAATGTTCCTTACAACCGAGATTGTTTATTTATTATTTGCTTCTGTGGCCATTTATAGTTCAGCCTGTGAGGAATGATTGCCTGGTCTCCCCCTTTTCACCCATATCCACATGAGTCTGTTAAACTACTCATTCCCACTTCTTTCATAACCAGGTTTATAAAGATACTCAGTGAGACCTTGTGGTTACATGCTGTTCCATACTTTAGGGGAAGGACATGAGCAGGAACGTACAGTGTTACCAAATAAATAAGATACTTACACAGATTGCCTCATTCCTGGGCAAGTAGGAATTCACTGGCAGAGGAATAGAAGGGAATGAAAGGCACTTGTCCCTCCTCTGATAAGTCTGTGTACTCATTCTAAGGACAAACGATTCTTGAAATGTCCGTGTATAACCCCTGCACCAGGTTACCTGGCTGAAACAGTGAAGGGACTGAGCCATGTCCCTGTGAGCTGCAGTGAGAGAATCCCCTTCAGGAGAGGAAAGAGTTTCTACTGTAACTAGAGCCGGGCGTGAACGAGGATCACAGATGTAAAACATACAGGTCCCAATCTGAACCTCATTCTCTTGCTTCCATTTCTAATTATAATGCTGCATTTTCTGCTTACTAATTCCTCATAAAGGCTGTGAAGCAGCAGAACTTCTAACATAGGTTTCTCGTGCTTCTTTTTTTTTTTTTTTTTTTTTTGCAACAATGAATTAGCAGGCTGAAAGGAGCAAACATTGAAACTACTGTAAATTTAGTAGGTCAAGGAAACTTGAGGCTTGAACCCAGTGGCCTAGTTTATTGCAGTCCTGACAGAAACAGTACTGTTTATACAGTGAGACTTTTATTCTTCAGAAGTACAGAATGTTGCAGGTTAATTGCTTTTCCCTTCCCCTTCTTGACCGGGGCAACTACTCAGGTCACAGAACTGGAAGCCAGAATTAATGTATGTGGATAAGAAATGTAAAATAAAACACATCTAAGATTTGGCTTTGATTATTGTGACAGTAAAAATTTAGTTTGTGAAGAATTTATTATAATAATGTACATAAAATCTTGCATAAAGACATTGATTTTATATTAAATTCTAACACTATATCACCACACAATTGTCAAATTAAGGAGACTTCAACATTTTTTTCTAATGTAAGTAAATACTCTAAAGAGATACCTGATTCAGAGTGAGCAGTGATTAGCTGTGGAATATTACTTAGCTGAGGAGTAACATATCATGTGCACCTCTATTTCTTATAGCATTGAACAAACTCCTCAACTGCTTGACACTAATTGAATGAATGCAAAATATGACTGAAAATAAGTGTTGTCCCTTTAAATTCTAGTGGTTAAGCATGGTGGGTGTTTTAAGTTACAGCTTGCAAGGATTCTGATTAATCTGGTGACAGATTCTTATCAGACATCTATTTACAGTGTCTCCATTACCTCAGGTTCCAAAAACAAACCATGCCCAGAGCATGATTCCCTGTTCCCCATGCTGCAGGGCTTTCCTAAATTACTATAATCATGAAAACCATTTATTTTAAGAAGGCAATAAATAGTGCTGCATGTTTTGTTGTGCCTTTGATGCAGACCTGGCAGTCCTAATGCTGCAGGGCACTAAGCTGCTGCTTTGGGACTCTAAAATGACTGTGGGCCTAGAAATGGCTGTTTTCCAGCCTACCCACTGCCTGCTTGCTCTTTTGCATTTGCTGCCCCTGCACTTGGCAGCTCCACTGAGTGTGCCATGGCTGGAGTAGTCGGGCTGCATCAGACTTGTAGCACTTGTGCAGATAAGCAGTGTACACACAGGAGAGCTGTCACAACCCATGGCAGCGCCTGAGATCTTTGTAGGCACCTCAGTGCAGTGAAGAGCTGCTTTGCCACTGAGAATGAGGCTTTTGGAGGGTCAAGGGGTTAAGTAGATTTGAGAAGATTTGTGCATGTGCTTCTGTGGTTGATCATCAGAACTGTGTGCAAACTGAGGAACCTGGGAGTGTTTGACAGCTTCTGGGCCTGAGTGTGTGTCTGACCAAGTTGCTGCTTGTCAGGACAAAATCCATGTGTGTGCCAGGTCCTCTCCCACTTTCTTGCTCAGGCACATAATGTGGGATCTGTTGTAAGTGCCCAGTCTGGGAAACTGTAATATCAGAACAAGGAGGAAAGCTGTGAAAAGCATCATCAGTTTGTCAGTATTGGCAAAAAATTCAGGACCTCTGTTATCCTAACCACGTACTCAAACTAGAAATGTTACCTTAGCTACTGAGTGTTTCAGGGAGAAAGCTTGCATGCTTATGAAATCTACATTCTATCTTCCACGTGGACCCTGTGTAACTAGGATGAGCTCTGCTTCCCAGGCAGCATGCTACCTGTGGACCACATAGGATCTTTCTGTTCAGGGCCGTGGTGAAATCAACTGACAATGAGGAGAGGGCTGGCAATTATAACAGTATTAAATATAGGTGGGGTCTGGGATAGTCTTAGTGAGGCTTTCCTCCTTCTTAGACTTGGAGTTTGCTAAGGGTTGGAGCTAGTCTTTGCATGTCAATGAACATTTTGTTTTGTGCTGACTAGATCCTTCTCCATCACCAAGTATAGGTGGAAAAAAATGCAGGGTGAAGGCCAGATCAGGTGCACTGTTCTGCCTGTATTTGTAAGCCACTATCAGCCCCATCAGACTGCATCTGTACCCATATCACATCCTCTTCCTTGGCTTTTATTCACTCTGATGAACATTCAGGGCCTCTGCTGCTTGGGAGAGGTCAACAGAGTACACTGTGTCCTCTCCCAGTGTCCACATGTCCTCCCAGGCTTGTCCCCCAGATGTATCATTGCCCAGCCACTTTGGGGATGTAGGTGTGACTCCACGTAAGAGAATGAAACTTCTGGACACACCTAACTTTAAATAATCAAGAGAAATGTGTTCAGAGTCTGCCAGTGACTACAACCTGAGCTGCTGCTGCGGGCTCCCTCTTGCAAAATGCAAGGAAAGTTCACTGTATGAAGGTCCTTTTGAAGTTACTGCTGCTTCTGGGATTCCTCCTGCTTTGCAAAATTTTTTTAAATCCTTTCTTTAGAAGAAAGAACACAGGCATGTGTGTTCATAATGTCAGTGAGGTTTTTCTGAGCTCTGCCCCAGTCTGCCTTTCCATTTACATTCCCATTCAGGGATGTTTGGTTCAGAGATGGGGCTCTTGGCTTAGAGGCAGGACATGCTTACCAGAACAGTTTCTTCAGTGAAATCTCCACAAAACTTGGGAGAGTTCAAGAGAAATTTTCAGAGATGCTAGCAAACCTGCTCTCTTCCCCCATGAGAGAGAGGAGATTTCAGCATGAAGAAATATCTCCTATGGTAGCAAATAATTATATCTGGAAACCTGGTGTAACTGGAATAAATAACCATAGACAAGTTGGCTGTATTCAGAAAGACAATGTAAATACATCTCTCTTTCTTTGTTTAGGTTTAGTGTGCATGGTTTGACTGAGAACCCATACATGGATGTGTATAATATTTTTAACTGGGAAATCAGAGCAGGTGTTGTTGCCCTAGACAGTAGAACCAGGAACAACAGCTGTTTCACAATGTATCTTTCCTTAGTTGTCCTCCCTGGTAATTATCAGTCACCTCAGACTCTCCTTCCCTACACTGAGACACCACCTTGAAGTTATCCTCCAGCCAGCTCTGCTAACTACCCTTAACCTGTTAAATGTGTAGCTGAGTGGTCCTCAGCCATCCCTGTACCATGGACAGCCATGCTGAGCAGGTGATGTACCACCAGGAACGTCATTCTTTGCTTTTCCTGAGGATTAACAAACTGTTTACTAACACAGCAAATGGACTTGTACAGGCATTTACAGTAAGCCATTCTTTTCTCTCATGTATCAGCTGAGATGCCCATTTAATTCATTTGTAGATGCTTTAAATGTTCAGCAGCATCAGTGTGGTTTCTGGTGGTGTTTTTCTCCCATTCAGCCCCATGTGCAGGCAGAGCAGGCCTAAACTGGTGAAGGATGACAAATTGTGTGTAGCCTTGCTGCTTATTTTGCTTGGAAAGAGGAGCTGGCTACTGTCATTGCCATTGAGATGGGACAGCTGCTGATAGGGACGGAGGGAATTCCTGCCCTGCCCCAGGATATGCAGTTTCCACCCTGTCTGATGTCCCTCAGCAGCAAGAGATGCAGCAACTCCTGTTTTCCAAGGCTGGCCTTGTCTCTCCTCATCTCTGCCCCTTTCAAAACAGAGTTGGAGTGACCTCTGCACATATCATGTGCATTTAGTATGTGAAAAAACTCTCCAAACACTAATGTCTTCTCAAAAAACTTCCCATTGCAGAAAAAAAAAATGGTGCCCAAAATTGTAGGTTCACCAAGCCTGTAAATTTGAGATTGGTTATGGGATAAGTTATGCTTTGCATTTTAAAGAGAACTATGGAAAATGAATAATATTATGTAGATATAAGAGAGGCTAAAAAAAATATAAAGCCAATGAAATATGGGATAATGTTTGCCTTTCAGGATTACAGCTTGTGCCATGACCATGAATAAATACGTGGAGGAAAATGTTTCTCAGAAATCCTACACAACGATAAAATATTTCATGAAGATGCTGAGCAGTGTCAGTGAGACTTTAATCTTCATCTTCATGGGTGTGTCTACAGTTGGGAAGAACCATGAGTGGAACTGGGCCTTTGTTAGCTTCACTCTCCTCTTCTGTTTAATCTGGAGGGCTCTGGGTAAGAAAGTCTCAGACTGTGGGTCAATATGCTTTGCAAGTGAAACGTTTTATCTCTTGTCAAGCAGAAAATGCCAAAACTTAGACAGAGACCCATCAGTTTGTACAATTTTGTATTAGTAACATGCCCTATATCGCAGGGTCAGCTTCCACCTTTCCCTAAAATGGAACCTAAAAGTCAGTTTTGCCCTGATCCCACTCACCCAAAGTGAGAGGCAGTCTACTTGTTAATCAAAATACATGTGTTTAAGTAAATATTTATTTACAAATAAGCAAATTTTGGTAAAAAAGAATTAGCAGTCATACAGCAGATAAAAAGGTTGTGGGGTTTGTTTGTTTGTGGGGTTTTCCCTTTGTTTTTGTTTTGTTTTTAATTTATGTTTACTAGCTTTGGGATTTTCATAGCCGTTGACATAAATAGTATCAAACCAGGAAATGCCATAATTGAAATGTAAAGAAAAACTCCTGTAAGAAACTGATCCCTCTAGAATTTACAGTACTAGCTCTTTCTCTTTTACCTAGAGAGCTAAGTGCAGGGCAGGCTGGTAGGTCTTAAATCTGCTCCTCTCCCCAGCTTCATCTCTAATGATTCAGTCCCTGAATGTGTAAAGGTGAGTCGTGTTCTAATCTGCAACCCTAAACCAGCTCCCAAGTCTCCTTCCAGAGCAGAAACCTGGACTAATTTCCTACTGCACCTGCAACCCCACAATCAATCCTTTATGCTGAAAAGCAGCCCAACAGCCTGATTGCCACCGAGCTCTTGCCCCCGTGCTTGCTCCCTTCACCTGCCTTTACACTTTTAGTCCAATCTGCCACATCCCTGGAACCTTTTCCCAAGGTACGCCAGCATGCACTGGTGTCTTCTCCCCCCATCCCTAGTCCTGCATCCTTCCTGTCTGTGTGAGTAAAATTGAGTGAACAGCAGTTTGCAGGGTTCAAAGCACAGATTGATGGAGGGACAAACCAGTTTTCAAAATCACCTCAAATTCTGTTAAAATGCAATTGGGAGTCTTGGTCTCTACTGACACAGAGAATTATTGCTGTTTTAGAGGTGTAGTCGAGCAGACAGCTGTCTTGTAGAGATCTATTAGCTGCTTCAGGTCCTAAATCCAGCTGGCCCGAGGTGTTTAGCTCACTAAATATGTTCAAAATTATGTTCCTAAGGCTTTTTAATTTAATATTGTGGTATTTCAAGCTGCTATGTAATGTTTCATTTCTTCAATAGTACCTATTGAAGGAACAAATAAAAGGTAAGAAGCAAATAGAAACGCTTTTAAACAAATATTAGCATCATGGGCTAGTTTTGTGTAATTTAAGTACCCTTTTTTTTCCCCTCCTCTCTGTATTTCTGTTTTTTTTCCCGCAGGTGTTTTTGTTCTGACTCAGATCATTAATGTATTCCGGACAATACCTCTCACTTTCAAGGACCAATTCATTATAGCCTATGGAGGTCTCCGAGGAGCAATTTGTTTTTCACTTGTATTTCTGCTTCCTCCTGCTGTGTTTCCCAGGAAGAAATTGTTCATCACTGCTGTTATCGTGGTGATATTCTTTACCGTTTTCATTCAGGTAGTACCTTTCTTCTCCTGAACTTCTTCTTTCTCAGACAGGTTGTAAATAAGCCGTGGGTAGAAAAACAAATGTTCTAACTTTCTGTAAGGAACATACTTGAAAGTACTCACCATAGTCATAGTAGAAAAAAAATGCTATGCATACCACAGGCTGGTAGCAAAAGTATGTCAGATACTAGATACTTATGCTAACATGTAAGCAGTATTAAGTATTTAAGACTAGTGAGGTTGGAGTAGAGACAAAAGATAATCTGGGTACAGCTTTAGCACTAATTCCTTTTTCTAGAACCTTTAAATTTGTGTGTTTACTCAGGAGTTCAGTGTTGGATATAGTGCACAGTGACCTAAAGATACTGAGGGCCCAGAGAGGTGAACTGGAGTCTGGGTGTTAGGGAGTGGTGCTGCAAACCAGCTGGACATCCCTAAAAAAGCACCAGGATTGTGTTAGGACATGAAGAACTTGTCTCTGATGACCACCTGGCCATGGAGACCTGGTCAAGGGTGACCAAGAGACTGAAACCTGCAAAATTTAGAAGAGGCCAAGCCCATCAAATAAACATATCAGACTAGTCATTATCTAGAGCAGTGAGAGAGATGTGAGTGGCTATCAATGAAATTTCAGGTCTGTGAAAGAAGAAATAGGATTTTGTTGCTCTGCCTTTTATGTGGAAAAAGGTGTTGTGGGAAGCAAGTATCTGTGCTCATGGTTGGGAAAAGGGGCAAAGTGGAGGTCAGCTAGTTGACTTTAACTGTGAAAACTAATTTTGAAGGACAAAATTATATAAAATATGGAGATAAATGGAATGTGCTGTGAGATGCAACATGATTTATCAAACAAAACCTGGTATCATTCTTTTGTAAGGCAATTTATTTTCTAGAGTAATCTCATTTAACTGGACTATTGTAAAATCTTTGGGGAGGGGGCTACAGAGGAGATTGTTAGTGTAACTACTCATTGAACTGAGGTTTAAATTGGCATTGGGATGACTGTAAAATGAATAAGCAATGAGCTTACAGTTCCTCCTTTAAATGGGAATAGAAGCAAATGGTCCTGTGGGTCAGAAAGGAGCTCTGGAGGTCTGTACTCCAACCCGGTGCTCAAACCAAGGCCACCCTCAAATTAGATCATGAGCCATGTCAAGCTGAGTTGTGAATATGTTGATGGATTGAGGTACCCCAGCCTCTCTGGGCACCTGCTGAGTGTTCAGCCACCCTGGCCAGATAATAGGCTGATGAGATATTATTAAAGGAATTCCTCAAGGATAAGTTAATACACTTGTTAATTGACCATGGCACACAAATGTAGGAGTTTTTGTTGCTGATGTTTCTTGATGACAGATTTTAAAAAGTGTTCTCAGGGCAACAGTAGATAGAGTATCCTGTAGAAAGAACTGAGGGCCAATATGAGAGAAACAGAATTAAATTGAACAGTAATGCGTGCAAACGTGTTTTTGCAAGGACTTTCTTAGGAGGAATTTCTCTTGTGAAGTGGGAACCTTTGATTTGGAAAAAGAAAGGGAAGAAGATGCAGGTATATGAGTTGGTAGTGGGGTAGATTTTAAGTCAAGAATACAGTGGCGACAGAGGAAAGGCAAATCTGATCTTAGGACACACAGAGACAGGTTTTTCCATTAGAGCATAGTGGCATGTTCTGGAGTGATCACGGGACTGGTGAGCCTGTCATATGAAAGGAGAACAGGATGCCTTGGCCTTAGCAAGATGAAGGAGAAGAGGGACTATAATTGCTGTTTATATGAGGGAGTGAGCACTGTTTAAACTAAAAAGACAAATGTTGGCACGAGAGCAAAGTGGTACACAGTGACCATGATGCAATTAAGAAGCAGCTTTCTAATTATCAGAACAATAAGGTTCAAGATGAGTGTTCCATTATGAGCAATGGGGCAAAGAAACCTAACTACATTTTAGATAAAGCTGGATTCATTTATGAAAAGAAATGTGACCTGGGTGTCTGGGATAGTAGGGACTGATCTCAACACCACAGGAGATTCATTCCTCTCCCCTGTGCCAGTGTGTCTGTACAAGTAAACAAATTATCTTAATTCTTCCACAAATAGTTGTTGAAAACCATTATATCATTCAGGGATAGCGAAAATGTTTTGTTCTTTCTCTGAGAATAGTCAGGCAAGGATACATATTTACAGAAAACCTTAATTTCGTGATCTTAGCTATTAATAATAGTACCTTTTACATATCTTTGTGATCACTAAAAAAGAGGACTTTACATGTTCATTTTACAAGGAATCGGTTTATTAATTCATGTTTTTCTAACGCATACCATAACTGAAAAAAAAAAAGTTTAAAATTATTATGAATGGGATAGGTGATGTATTCCTGATAGAGTCTGTTAGGCTGAGCCTCTTGGAGCTCTTAGTTCTAGGGTGCCCCTTTCTTCCTCGTGTTGCATTAATGGAGTCTGAGCTGAAAAGGACTTCATAGCTAAGTGCAAAACCTGCTGATCAAAGGAATAAATTCCCTTTTATAATTATTGTGTTCTATTTTTCTTCGCAGGGAATAACAATTCGCCCACTAGTGGAGTTTCTTGATGTCAAAAGGTCAAATAAAAAGCAGCCTGCTGTCAGTGAAGAAATTTATAACAGGGTATGTTGCAGCCTTAGTATCATGAGGGAAACCCTTGTATAGATGAAATTCCTAGTCACGTTCAGACAGACAAGCATTCAGCATCAGTATTATGGAGAGGTTGTACTAGATTTCTTTTTGATAGCTGTTATAAGCACAATAATAGTAAAGCTTATATTTAACTTTTGGCAATTACCGAAATTATTGTTACGTATCATTATTTTGGAATCTCTCACTTTCTTAATTGTTCAGATGTAGAAGTAAATTAACTTTCTGTAGTTTATTTCACACATGAGATTCATGTTATTTTATAGTTTGGCTACATCAGGGAACCTTTGGCTTTATTTAATTACATTATACTGCCTTTGATTTAATCTAATTAAACAAATGCAAACTTCTCTTAAACACACTCTTAAACTTATTTAACTCTTACATCATCAGCCTTTTTATAGATATATGTTTGGTACATGTGTGTCTCCAATTGTTGCAGATTATTAGCCATGCATCTTCTTGAACATATCTCTCCTTGCAGCATACCTGAAGCAAGTGGTTTGAAATTTCAAAAGTGAGGAATAGTAAGGGCCACATTTGAGAAAGAAGCCAATCTAGGCATCTAAAAATCTGTCCTTTTAGAGCTTATCCTTTGGACATGTCTACCAGGGTTTTTCCCTGAGACTGAGAGACCCCTACGATGGTTCCTGAATTAAAAGCAAACATGCTGCCTCTGGGGTCAAGTGAGACCTTAGTTGAACTGATTCAGTTTTTCATAATTGGTAATAGACTCAGGAAGAGTGTGTTTCTAATATTAGGTGGACAGGATGCTTTAAGATGATACAAATTCCTGAAATAGGAGCCCAGGACCTAATGCTAGCTCTCAGTTCTGTCTGTGCATCATGAGGGGCTGGTGCTGATGTAGGGAGCTTCTGTCCACTGAGATTCTCTTCTCCACAAAGTCCTACTTGCCCCACTGGCGGGCCTGGGGAAGTTCTAGGCATAGCAGCCAGTGGTTAGGATCTCTGGGGGTTCAAATAAGTGAAAATACAGGAAAAACCTTTAGTTTTAGGCAGGAGCTGATCCAGATTGACATTGAGGAAATTAGCAACTAACTTCTGTCCTTTTGTGGCTGTGAGCTAAGGAAGATTCAGGGGGAAAGAAACATTCTGTCTTTGAGCTTGGTTTGGACTGCTTTTGGTAAAACTGAAGCATTGTCCTGAGTTATGACTAGATGTTTCTCTTTTAAACTAAGGAAGCTAATAAGGTCTAAGGACAAGCCAAGTGATGTCTGTAAGTTTATGTAATGAACCAATGTTTTCCTCTAGTTCTTTGACCATGTGAAGACTGGAATTGAAGATGTGTGCGGACACTGGGGTCACAACTTCTGGAGAGATAAGTAAGAGTGGCATTTGAAACTCTTTGTTTTACAGGAGAGGCTGAAATGGCTCTGCAGCAACAAACAAAGGCTGTTTGGCATCATATTTATTTCAGAATTTATTCTTGAAAGTGTATGGTTGTTTTTAGAACATGTGGGTTTCAAAGGAAAGTTGCAAAACAATGTCTTTTACTAAACCACAAGCAAGTAGAACAGAATCTCCAGCTGGGAAGAAAGGCAGTCCTCTGATCCCAGGGTGAAGTATGGTACCTTCTGAGGGTGCATGTTTCTGACTGTTGCAGAGCACTTCCTGTGTGTCTGCTGAGCTTTTCATCCCACTCAGCTGCCTTCCCGCAAACTGTATTTCTTACGGCTGTTAAGTGATGAGTTAGTTTCCTATTTGATGGTAAACATACAAAAACTATTGGATTTCTTCTAGCAAGGATCAAGGCAGCAGCTGGCACGAGATACCTGAGGGATCCTAATGGCAGGCAGCTCTTGATGGTATTACTTAAGACTTAGTTAAGAAGGTTACCCCTGGCAATACCTGAATAATTCATATTTTTTACTTTATTTGCTGAATCATCATCATCATCATTAGGCTGGATCTAATTCCTTTTATACCCAAATTCTTTAGACCCAAGGCATGAGCACTGCTCACCACCCTCTAGTTTCTGCTCCAAGAAAAATTTAAATGTTTTATATAGAGAGAGAATAGCACCAGCAGGAATGGTGGGAGAGACCTCTCCAAAGGAATTGGGGACAGCACAGTGAGAAGACTTCTCTGGCAGATGTGTGACATGGGTACAACTTTTCTTTACTCAGCCTGATTCTCCTCCAGTCTGTGTGAGATCTTTAATGAAAAGATTGCAGAACAAAGGAGAGTCCCACCTCTTCATGACCTTCACACCCAAATTCAAGAATAATTTCAGAATGTCTGGAGGGCAAAATATTTTCCGACAAACAAAATCAACACCAGCTGTAATCCATATTTTTTCACTAAGCATCCAAGAGGGTGCAGTTGCTTTAGAGAAAGGAAGAACTTCTAAAGTTTTACAAAAACAGGCTAAAATTTCAAAGAAAAAACAGCTGATGCAAATTTTGGCCTTTTATTTGTTATTACAGCAAATATTTAATGTTCTCTTTGTCTTGATGAAAACAGAGAATTACAAATAATATTTTCTGATAACATAGAATACCTAAAAGTTCAAAGTTGCTTCTAGGGAGACTGTCCATTAACATATTAACCAAAACTCAGCTTAAGACTACCTATCTGAAGTAAAATTGAAACTGACCCTTTCTTAGGTTACTCAGCATTAGGTTTTGAACAGAACATGAACAGACACATTCCCAGACACATTCCCAATAAAGTCCTTTAAAATTTCATTAACTGCAATATATTGGCTTTCCTGAACTATGCACAATAAAAATTAACTGGTTGGGCTGGTTGCCTCGTGTACAGGTTTAAGAAGTTTGACAACAAGTACCTGCGAAGACTTCTGATCCGTGAGAACCAGCCCAAATCCAGCATTGTTTCTTTATACAAGAAGCTAGAAATCAAGCATGCCATTGAGATGGCAGAGAGTGGAATGATAAGCAAGGTCCCATCATCGGTGTCTCTCAGGTAAGCAAGGCAATGCCAGCATGGCCAAGCATCTCAGCTGGGTCACATAATTTATTTCACAGCCCGGGCTGTAGGCAGGGTAATCACTTTGACTTAAGATACTTTGTGTCCTAATGTCACCAGGACAGTAAGAGGACAGTAAGAGGATGTGAAAGAAGAGCCTTTGCCTGTAGCTTCACGTGAAGTGCTGTGTTCTTCTGGGGTGTGTAGTTTCACGGGGACAGCTGCTCACTGGAACACTGATCTGCTGCGTAGAGTGGAGGTGGACTTGAACATGTGCCTGCCTGTCTGCTGAGAATACCTACAAGGGAGGCCCGAGGGGCATTCTGGAGAGTAGCTAAATACAATGGACAAATTATTGTCATTTTTATCACATTTTGTGCCTTACCGCAGATTCCAATGAAATCAAGATTTCATTTCTACATGTTACATTTTCACCTATTACTTGGTTGTTTTGAGATGTTGTTTTCATCTCTAACAAACAAAATAATTCAAATGTCATTCCTGACCATAAAAATAAAAACATTCTCTCTCTCTCTCCCCTTCCCTCTCTCTCTCTCCCTTTCCCCTATTTTCCTTTTTTTTCCTTCTGCCACAGTGACTATCATGAAGGAAAGATAAAGCCCCTTTCTCCCACTGAAATGGAAAACATGCGAGAAATATTAACAAAGAATCTCTACCAAATACGACATCGAGTAAGGATGAACTTTTGCCTACATAAATATCCCACTGCTATTCTAATATACTGATTATCTTCCTAACACATCTTTGAGCTAGTACATCTGCTCGATCACATAATAACAAATAATGCTCTTATTTACTTCTGTGGCCTTGAATCCATATCCTGTCATGTACAGTAGCATATTCACATTCCTTTGTGTACTTGATTTTATACTACTGATAAGGCTTATTGTTTTTGTCTTATTACCTCTGATATACCTACAGTATTAAAGTAGGACCACAGGTGCCAATTCAACCCAACACTGTCTACTTGTATAAGTATATTGGTCACTTCATGATATTAGATTTTGTATTTGCCTCCAGTTGTAAAAGTTTTTTGTATTAAGACCAGAGATGATGAACTGGAAANTATTGGTCACTTCATGATATTAGATTTTGTATTTGCCTCCAGTTGTAAAAGTTTTTTGTATTAAGACCAGAGATGATGAACTGGAAAAATAGTGAAATAAAAGCAAAAGGACATTTCACATTTATCCTCCTGTGGCTAAGTACTTTGAGTGGCTGAGCCCTTGGAAAACATTCAAAAATTGAGCAAGCTTCAGCTTGCTGGAGGTAAAAATGACTTCCCTCTAGGGGACTCATCACTTTCAAATATGTGTCCTCTACTGACATACTGACCAAGCTACTACAGTGTGAGGGTAAACACAGTATTAAGCCAGCTTCTTCCATTTTGTCTTTCATTATAAATATCAGCAGGTTAAAATAAATGAACCAAAACCAACAAAAAACCCAGGTGGATGTGAAGCAGATGAATAAAAATATTCTCAGCATAATTATTGTTCTTGGTCTTAATCATCTGCAGTACGACCTTGTCAACAAGGATGTATGATGCTTATTAAAGCAAAAAGCCTGTTTTTCCCTGTTCATATAGTCCAACACATTTGCCATCACGCTTTCCAGGCTGTGATCACTGCTTTTCTATTTCAGACAATGTCCTACAACCGACATAGCCTGGCTGCAGATGCAAGTGAAAAGCAGGCCAAAGAAATTCTGATCCGTCGCCGGCACAGCCTTCGGGAGAGCCTGAGGAAAACAAACAGCCTGTCAAGAGAAAGACCGGTACTTGCCTTTTGTGGTGTTTTGGGCGCTTTTTGTCTGTTGTTTTTTTAATTTTAATTTTTATTGAAAGCAGCTCTTTGTAGCTAACTGTCATGCAGAAAAAACTACCTTCTGACATGCAGGAAAAAATCCTGAGTTTGGAAGACAACTGCACATGTAATATCACACTTACACCTTGAGTTGCTCACATGACCCCCTTAATTTGTGTGACACCTTCAGCAAAGCTTCAGTCTTGTAGAATGTGATAGGGGAGTGAGATCTGCTGCCATAATTTTACTCCAGAGAAGCTGGACAGACTCTGTACACAATGTAGGTCAATATTCTCTATCAGTATTTTGATGAAGTGTGGATGATTAAAGGTCAAAAATTACTTTGAGACAGCAAAGCTACTTACAATAAGCTCCAAAATATGGGAGACAACTTTTGACCACATCAGTCAGAGCAAGCACTTCACTTGAAAAATATTGTATGCTCTTTAGTATTCATAAAATATAGTTAGGCCTTCAAATTTTGGCACTGGTTAGGAAAACTCCTTCCACTTACAAGGATTGCTGTGGTATGATAATATTTGGCTCTCTGAGGCAATCCTGCAATTATAAACTTCCAACCATAATGGAATGGAGCACAATAATTTAGTCAGGGAAACTGATCCTTGGGGTTATGTCAGGTATCAAGGAAACTAACGATTCACATGAACACAGGTGAACATCGTGTGTTCATCCTTAGTGAACGCTAAGGAATACTTAGTGACTGTTGTCTTCATTGACAGAGTTGTCCGTCAGCAGTTGAGGCTGGAATACTGTCTGCAAAAGGGCTGTGTCTCGTGGTTGATCATTACCAGAGCTACTGTGGTGTTAATTATGACAATAAGACTGTTCCTGAATGATTTCTTTTCCTCTCAACCCCAGTTACATAAGTTATCTTTTTCATACAATTAAATTATTTACTGTTTGAAATAGTGAAGAGACTCAGCAGGACTTTTGGGGCAGGGAGAGAAAAAAGATGTCTGATAACTTTTTAAAACATACCGGCTATAATTTTAAGAATAATTATCCTTGGATAAATCCTCCACAGAGGGAAGAGGAGAAAGAGGAAAAGAATAAAAATCCAAAGAGGAAAAATCTCTGAGGGAAGATAAATTTCCTTTCAGGTTCCCTTTGGGTTTGCCACAAGTAATGGTATGAGCAGAAGAGAGCTGGTAGACTGTAAAGATTTTAAAAATCTTTGTAGCAAATGTAAGAAAGGATGTACTTGAGAAACTTTTGAATTTAAAAAAAAAGCAACTTGTCCTGGAAAGTACCTCTCATGTTCCAGGAACTATGGAGTGTGGTCTGTTCCCAGAGCCTTTAAATCTCAGTCTGGGGAAAACAAGGATTTTATGCCCTGAACTGGTAAATGATCATGCTGGTGCCTAACTTCCTCATCAACTTCAGTGTGACTAGTCAACTGTACAAAGTCATTTATATGTATAAAGTGCTTGCAGGATCAGAATACAGATTAGTGCTTAAGCCCAAGTTCCAGTCTCACCCAAATTTTTGCAGCTGACTAATAAAAAGTTTTAAACAAGTTTTGAACATGGAGCTGCATGAAGTGCCATGCTTGCAGCATTTGCCTTTCTTAGAAAAACTTGTGCAGGAAAGCTTGAGGTTAGAGACCATACATTTATTAACTCTGATCTCAGAGGGCATATCACTAGGCTTTCATTTGATTAAACTGCTTGAGATTATTCAGTCTTTACCTTAGTTAGCACAGACTTCAGCCAGCAATCAGCACTGGGTGTGTAGTAAAAGATCACATATTAGCTAATCTGAAACTACTCTGCAGCCCTTTAGCTACATAAAGCTGTTCAAACCTCAGTTGTGTATCTTAACGTGCATTGTGCAGGTACACTAGGCTGCAGTGACTTAAAATGTTTTGGTTTTCTTCACATGCAGGCTGCAGCAAATACAAAAAGATTCCTTTCACTTCCAAAAAACACTAAACTCCCAGAGAAACTACGAGTGAGAAATAAAACATCTTCCAGAGGTAATGATTTTATTCTGCTTTTCTCTTACCGTGCTGCAGCCATTTTGCTTACATAGAAGGAAGGTTTTTCTAGGGATGATGTAGAGAAATCAGCAAATTAGAGCATTTAAAGCAGTGTGTCCTAAAGCAGAAATGTGAGTGTAGAGAAATGCCCTGGACAGCAGGGTTTTGGGGGGCTTTCTCACTTCCTGTTCCACACTGGCATAGTCCTCCCAGCACGTCTCCTCATGTCAGCAAGCAGCAGCCTGCTGCACTTTTGCACCAGGAACACCATGGCTCATTCTCCTCATCTTTATTCCATAATGTCCAGATATCCCTTCTGGATTATGAGCCTATTTGGTTCTTTTCTCTCTGGGATCAGGGTAGAGGCCACTGCTCTGAGAACCAAACCAGAGAGGGTAATGAGGACATTAGATCTAGTTTATTGTTCTCATGCTCAAAATGCTGTGGTTTACAACCAAATTGCTAAGTTTTTTCCCCTGCCTAAAGTAACAAAGGTTTTATATTGTAGTTATAACAACAAAAAGAAAACAATCTGGTGGAGCACAAACATTTGATGTGAAAACTTTGCCCAATTCTATATATTACTTTTGGTTGATATTGGTTTCATTACCATGCTTATATCATACTCAGGAACATTTTCTTTCACGACAAGCTGTCATCAAGATCTCCTGCTGGGAAGAAGAAATCTCTGCAGAGTTGCTAAAATTTTCTGATCTCCACCCCAATTAGTTTTCCACTATTCCCAATTAATTTAACAATAACTGTGTTTTTGTCTGTTATTATAATATCTTTGCTTTCCTGAGTGTAGGATGCCTTTTATTCTGTAGTTAATCTGCAGAGGTCACCTACTGTCACCTAGAATTAAAGAGAAAATATGCCTCCAGATTATTCAATTGTCAAAAAATATATTACTTGACATATTTAGAAGGGAAAAAGCCTGAAAACACAGTCTGATGAAGACCTTCCTTGATATATAATTATCTGGGTGAATGAACAATTACATGGTGATATGTTTTGTTGACCCCTTCCTCACCTTTTTAAAAGAAATAACATGAAGGCTATTAATCTGAGTTGTTCCTATGACAGTTGCACAATACACAGTTGTTTACTTTGATATATTTAAAACATCGTATCTGATTTAAGTCTAAGAACAAATCTGAGGCATTCACAAACTATTGTTAAAATTATTATCAATTGACACAAGTGTGCAAGTTTTGATGAAGATGTTAATTCTTTTTAAAGAAGTCTGCTGGGGAAAAATATATGCACATGTGCACATACAGATGATCTCCAGCTTGGTTTACCTGGCAATGATCGTTTAAGGGCATTTGCTAATCAATTATGCCAGCTTTCCCTAGAGCATATTCTACCCTGCTGTGAGTGGGAGGAAGAGTCTGCAGCATTTGAACCTGTAAGATTTGCCCTGTTGGTTTTGTTTCATGTCTTACATTCAGCCTTATTAAGGATGGGATATTTCCACCCATCTGTACATAGACCTTGAGAGATCCTTTGCCTGGTAGAGTATTGATGCTCCTTTTCCAAAGTCAAATTTCTAGAGCCCAGAACACATGTTGTGCTCTGGAAGTGCCTCTTGGTTTAGATTTCATGAAATGTGAGGCTGAGAAATCTAATTTTGGTATCCTGCTTGGATGTAAGCAGGGACTAGACCCTAAGCTCAGAGAGAGGCAGTTTTTTTTCTGTCCAGAGAACTGGAAATTTCCCAGAACTGGGGAAATGTCACTTCAATTAAGGGAGCACTTGGCAATCAAGAAGCAGCTGAGTGAGGCTTCTTTAAAAATCAGACTTTTGAGGGTAGGGATGTTTTTAAGTCAAATCTATCCCCTATTTTTGCAGAGTTAAGAGGGTGTAATCAGAAAGCACTGAATATAAAAAACATGAGGAAATTATTATATGGCTGTAAGGGCTCAGTGTGCTGTTACTCAGATATTCCTGAAACAGTTATATTCTACACCTAAAACTGTACTTTTATTTTCAATTAACAGTGGGTGACAGCAGTGACTCTGAGCTGGATGCTGCTACCACAGTGCTCAATCTAAGGCCCAGAGCAGGGAAAATCTTGAGAGACCAGAGACTGAGACAACAGAGGCCACTACCTGAGTTTAGGGTGGAGTGGAAGAACGAAGTTGACGGGAGCCAGGACGGACGAGGAGAGCAGCAGGACCCAAGCACCTTGCCTCAGCCGTCCATTGGCTTCAGGCAGCCGCTGCTGACCAGACCAAGGTTTGGCACTCTGAGCAGTGAAGATTTGACTGCAGACCATGGGTCAGCAAGACCTATGCCACCACCACGGTTAGTTAGGCAGGCATCGCAAGGGGACAGGCAGAGAAGTAAGCCTGAGAACCAGCCATACTGAACATAGCCAAAGGAGAACTATTGACCATAAACCATGGACATATTGTATTAGGATTGTAAACCATCTGATCAGCCTATGGGATCCATCAAAATAACAAAACAAGCCTCAATCTGGGTCTAACCACTTCCATTTGAGTTAAGTCAACTCCGTCAACTAAGCGAAAGGAATACTGGAGCAATTGCAAAGCTAAAGACGTTAAAAAAAAAATCTCTTTTATAAATAACTTGTGGCAACGCTTTAATTTAATTATATTATTTCCACTGTTAAAATAGTATGGAAATGTGCCTTATCACATCATCTCTCATGGAACCAAGTCATGAAGGTTCAATACCCAGTTTTCCATTGAAATCATTGTTGAAAATCCAGTGATGAATGGATTCTTAAAAAATACCCTCAAACTTGTGTATCATCTCAGATTTTATTTATAATCAATAACACTTGCTTTAACCAGACCTTCAACATGAATAACACTGAAAATTGCACAATGCACCTATCATATGGACTTCTAAAGAAGAGTAAATATATTCCTGAAGCCTAGTTCATTCGAAGACCTCTGATGCAGAAAAAGAGGACAAAGAGAAGAAACAAGCTGTAGGGCTAGAATTGCAAATACAGCTTATAAAAAGGACTTGCAACAAAGACCTGAATAGCTTGAATTTTTACTTTCTGAATTTTTGGCAATAGGTTACCTTCAAAATGTACTAAGTATCACCAAAGAAAAACTGAATTACCTTGGCTTTCACTTATGTCAGCAAGAACCGAGAGCACTTAGCAGGACACCAGAAGGCCTAAAACCAGAAAACTTCAAGTGGATAAATAATGTTCTGAATCAAAATTGCTTTTTTGCACCTTAGTTTCTTGGTTGCAATGTCATGCAAACACAGCAGTAGAATAGTTGCAGCGCACTGCGCGTAGACAAAGCGAGCAGTCTCCCATTTGAGTCAGGGACCACTGAGACTCAAGAAAGCTCATTCAATTCATACTTGTGACCCTGGTTAATTTGTTTTATTTTTGTTTCCTCATCTGTAAAAGGGGAAGGATAATCTTTTCTTTGTCTGAGCTATGCACTCCAAGGAGCAAAAATGTTCCATCTAATTTGTTTTTACAGAAAAGTAGCACAGTGGGGCCCTGGAATCAGCTGAAGTCACTGTGCACCTTAACAACATGGACTTCTTGATCCTAGCATCAATGGTTGCCATTTGAGGGCATATGGGAAGGGAGGGTGCATTAAAATAAATTATACTTAACTGTAGCTCTCAGGAATTTGCACTTTCTGTCCCACTTAATCTAAGTACTGAGCTTGCTTTAGCACAGATACACATTTCAGTACAATGCAGAAATAATTTTCTTCCTACTTGTTACAAAATTGATAACTTTCATTGAAGAATGTACACTGTGAAATCATAACTTTTCTCTTTCATTAGCACATTTCTAAATCTGTGGGCAATAAGATTTTTTTTTTATTTAAGCTTGTTTTGAAAGAACCATTAAAAATCAGAGTTTCCTTTTAAAACCACAAAGTAGATTTCTTTCAAATGTTCATGGGTGGGGGTTGATAAATGGGGAGGTAAGACTTTCCTTCTTCTAACAGCATTTCCAAAATATTTATTTCATGTATGTATTTGAAATATCAAACCTTCCTAAAGTCTTTCCTTAGCACAGGTCCTTTAGTTTTTCGTCTGTTCCAGCTATGGAAAATTCTGCTGAGTGGCAAATGCACAGTCTAAGCTGCAGAGAAATGGCTGTGTGAACCCTGTAAACCTCAGTTAAATGTTCATGGCTATTCTAAACAAATTATTATTGTGGAAATCAATACTTAGCTGTCCTCTAATGATCATCTCCTACTTGGAAATAAAACGGGGTTCAAACAAAGCCAGCAAGTTTTAAAAACAAATTTAAATTTGTCTTTCAACAGGAAAGTACTTTTCAACTGTAAAATTGTCAGGGAATACTGTGTCACTGCATTATTTGGATCATGTTTGAATAAGAAAAAAGCCTCGAGTTTTGATTTCAGTTTTGAGATAACATCCTCCTTACAGATAAGGCTGTTTAGATTAGCTGTTTTATATTAGGCCCATCTGAAATCTGACCAAAATAAATGTGAAATGTTGCACATCAACATTTAGTTTACTCTCTGTGAAGTTTTCTTGTTTATGTGCTGGTAATGACCAAGCACTTGGCTTCTGTCTGGGGAGAGCTGCCTTTCATTTTTTTCAAACAGTTGTTATTTTTTATGGCACCATTTTAAATAATGAATGCAAGTTTCAGGAACCTTACTGCTATGCTGGTTGCCCATTAATGCAGGGCATGCTCACATTATTTGTGCTTGAAGTGGTGCCCCATGGTACAAGTACATCAAATTGAAGGTCATTTTTATGAAATATGGTCTTAAGCTCTTGGTGCTCCAAAACATGATAGCATGTTTTTACCTTTCCAAAGCACTTTGAAATCCACAGAATACAAGCATGAAGGCACATCTCCAGCATGGTCACACTGTGAAGCAGAATTGCAAATCTCCTGGGACTCTTGTGTCCTTGTGAATACCCTCTGCCTTCCTCACTTCTGCTCTTTCCAGCCTTTTCAGGCTCTTTTCCACTACTGCTGGATCAGACCCTTGCCATGTGTGGGAACTGATTTCTGGGTACTCTCCTTTTCAGGAGCAATGACAGCAGTAGGTGACACAGGCGTTGCTCCAGTTAGCCCTTATCATTCAACTCTTACTCTGGTTTGGGTCAGAGGTTTACCTTTGTCTTTTTCTTTTCCTTTCCTGCAAAGGAAGAACACATGACCACATCTTTTGAGCCTGCAGAGGAGACACATCCTTCATGTTGTATCAGTTTGTCTGCTGGAGAATGAAATGCCCAATAAATCTGTCCTCGAGCACCATCTGATGGGGAAAGTCATGTATTGACTGAGGACAATGTTTCTTCCTTTTTCAAGGAAACCAGATCTTCAGCAGTGACTGGGAAACTTGCCAAAGCCACATACAAATATTTTGTTTCCAGATGGACTTCCTAGTACACTCTGTAGTATAGATATTTTAATGCATTTTTGAAGAAGAAAGTCCAATTTTAGGGACAGTGGGAAAATACAGTTCCACTCTGAATTAGGTTTTTTGGGATTTCCCCTTCAGCTCCTGAGAGGCTTATAAATTGAAATTGGGTAAGAAAGTAATAAAAAGGCCTAGAGGAGATAGAAACACAGTTACACTTTTTAGGCAGATACTTGAAAAAAACCCCAAGAATAATTTGCAGAAAGAGCTAAAATTTTAAGGGCTGTCCTACTTTGTACTAAAGTATAATGCAAATTCCACTGAAACCAGTTCAACAAAAGAAAACCTTGCTGCATAACAATTTAAAGATTTGAGAATATCATTCTGTACTAAAGCCACATAGAAATCACATGGAAAAACAAAGTTAATTTTTTTGCCAAAATAACATGCCTGCTGTTATGAAGGGTATCTTGGGCTCTCTGGAAGCAAACACACTGCACCCTGCACCAACTTTTTCAAGAGCTGCCAAGTCCACCAACTCCAGACATCAGCTGACACTCCAAGAAATGCTTTAGCTGGTCACCATTTCCAAAATTGTCCAAGTTCTGTCATTATCCCCCAGTCCCTGAAGAAGAGATGGAAGATTTTGAAATTGGATGTTGGAATGCTTTTTGTACCACAAGAGCTCTGATCCAATTAAAATATCCTTGTTAATGTGCATAAATATGGCACCCTAATTGCCACAGGTTTGGTTTCAAAAAGTAATTTTTTCCCACAAAAAGGAAAAGAAATTATAAATACTTCAGCTTACTTCATTTTTCCTGAGACCTCCTATTTATTAGACAGAATGGAAGACTGGTTCTTACTGTGTAGCACATCTCAAAAAATAGTTCCTTGTTGCTGAGATTTAAAGTAATTAAAAATTTGAATTAATTTCTCTTTGTAAATCAAAACTGAAGTTTTTCAAGACTTTCCTCAGAAATAAACTGTATACTCTTTCATTTCTAAAAGCAGTCTGACCTCCATTCACAATCATTTGATTCTCAAAAGTTCAGGCTCCACACTCTTACAAGATTCATGGTCTTACAAGGTTCATGATCAGCTCTTTGTGAATTAGTCTTCAATATTATAGCAATAACAGCACAGGCAAGTCTTGAGTTTTCAAATGCCAAAGTGCCAGGCTATAAAGGATCATTTATCCAAGGGGATCCTGCAACACCTATAACCAGATGGCACTGGCAGCACCCACAGATGTTCCCAGCAGCAGGAATATAATGGCACTATAGAGAACCTGAGGTAATGAGCAAGCCAGACCATAAACAGTGCTTGTCCTATTTTGTTGCTGCATTATCTGCTCAATAATCAACTTGTTCTCAGAAGATGAGAATGGTGCTGACCACTATGATGGTGCTGCAGTAAGTAAATTCAGAAGAAAGAAAACTGGACAAGAAATGGAAGTCTGCAGAACTGGTGTATTGGGTTTGCATGGCAAGGTTTTGGTAGCAGAGGGGCTATAGTGATGGCTTCTCTGAGAAGCTCCAGAAGCTTTCCCTTTGTCTGACTGAGCCAATGCCAGCTGGCTCCAAGGTGGACCCACCGCTGGCCAAGGCCATGACAATCGTTGTCTAATAACATACTACAAAAGGAAAAAAGGAGTTATTTTGTAGAAGCAGTTGTGGCCAGAGAGGAGAGGAGTGAGTGAAACAACCCTGCAGACACCAGGGCCAGTGCAGGAGGGCAGGAAGTGCTCCAGGCTCTGAAGCAGAGATTCCCCTGCAGGCTGTGCTGAAGACCATGGTCAGGCAGCTGTGCCCCTGCAGCTCATGGAGGACCACAGGGGTACAGAGATCCACCTGCAGCCTGTGAAGAACCCCCTTGTCACAGCAGGTGGATGCCCAAAAGAGGCTGTGACCTCATGGGAAGCAGAGAGCAGGCTCGTGGCAGGACCCATGGACAGAGGAGCCCACGGTAGAGCGGATTTTCTGGCAGGATTTGTGGGTCTGTGGGGGACTCACACTGGAGCAGTCTGTTCCTGAAGGACTGCACCCTATGGAAAGGGACTCACGCTGGAGTCGTTAGTGAAGAACTGTAGGGAAGAACTGAGAGTCACTATGGGAAGGACTCACATTGTAGAAGTCCATGGAGAACTATCTCCTATGGGAGGGACGCCACGCTGGAGCAGGGGAAGGACTCTTCTGTCCAAGCAGCATCAGAAACGTGTGACAAACTGACCATCTCACTCCTCATCTCCCTGTGCTGCAGCAGGGGAGGATAATTTATTTTACTTCTCATTATCCTGCTCTGATTTTGATTGGTAATAATTTCAATTATCTCCCCAAGTTGAGTCTATTTTTCTCATGACAGTAATCAGTGAGTGATCTCTCCCTGTTCTTAACTCATGAGTCTTTTGTTATATTTTCTCTCCTCTCCCTTGTCCAGTTCCAGAGGGGAGTGGTTTTGGTGGGTACCTGGTGTGCAGCCAGGGTCAACCCCCTACAACTGGTATGCTTATAAAGGACCTCTTCAAAATTACACAGTCTACCCCAACAGGAAAAAATAAAAAAAAAAATCTTACATTTGCTTCATCATTTAAAAGCAACAAAATCAGAACATATATGCAGCCTCTTCAACATAAGCTGATCAGAATCATCAGAAAAGTCACTTACCAAAGGGAACACTTTGAAGGACAAAGACCAAAAAAAAAAAAAACCCCAACAAACCAAACCAAACCAAACCAAACCCCAACCTTCCTACAGGCCCAAGAAAATTGACCCAAAATAAAGCAACAGCAAGCAAGAGAAAAATCTTAATTTGCAGTGGTTTGCTGGCAGAACTGTTTTCCTTTAGTCCATATTCAGATCTGGTTTGTTACAATCTTTTACAGAAGATACTACAACTGGACTCAAGAAACAGCTGAGTAATTCAGTAGTTTGCCCACTAGACTGTGGCCAAAATTAGCTGCAACTGCTCCTCCCTCAAAATGGGAAATCACATCTCTGTATCTGCAGGAATGTCATGGAATCTTCACTCTCTGAACTTGCATGGTTATGGCAAGTGAGAGGCAACACAAGGGGTGCAGATGTGGTCTCCAGGCACAAGGAACAGTAATTTTAAGGACTTCATCTCAAAATTGCAGAGTTCTCCATTTTATTTTATTTCTTCCTTTTCATTCACTGCCCAGCCAGTTCTTGGTTGAATCCTTGGTTCCTGTGCCCTTTATGAGAAATGTTGACAGGTTCAAATGATTTTAACCACAGCTTGAGGAAAAAAAGTAACAATAGCATCCACACTGCATATTGACTTGAACACTTCTATTTTGTGCTGTAGCTTCAGCAGAGGAAAATGGGGAAAAAACCACAGTGACATAATGATACATGTGGAATGTCACTTCATTTTCTTTCCAGTCCTTTAAGAAAAAAAAATACAGTGCAATTTTTCTGTACCTGTACAGAAAAGAAATGTTTCTGTGGCACTTCAGGAATCATTTGGACCTGCAAGTAAAAAACTTCTGTAAAATGCGTTGCAATGTGTCCCCAAGACCAGAGGCTTCCACAGATTTCTCAACTGTGAGGTGTCTATAACCAATATTCAGTAGGATATGTATTAGGACAGATGTTCATAGAAGTCAGATTAAATCACTGCAGCAATTTAGAAGGGTAAATGTTATGTCATATAATCAACAAATATTGGAAAAATTACTAAATCATTCATATATATTAATTTTTGAAGTTTTTTTTCAACCCTTTTCCTTAACCCCTTGCTAGAGATACAAAACAGAATTCCCTTACTTACAGAAGGGTGGTTTTAGGTATTAAAAAAACAACTTAAAAGATGGAAAGAAAGCTAATAGAAATTTAGAGTAACAATGTTTTGGGCATTTACCAAGAAAGGCAAGAGAAGATAAGAGACTTGAAAATGCCTCAAGTTCCTAGGGAGAAATGAAACACATATTACTGTAATAAAGAACTCTGAGGATATGTACTGAAATCACAGTAGGAATAAGACACTGATTATGTCAATAAATAAAATTAAAACAATTCACACTTCCATATATGAATTCCTATGGTGCTGCCACTGGAATCACTGAGGTTTCAAAAAATATTTGAATGCTAGTAGGCAGTGGAAAAGGTAAAGAAGAAAATGAAAATAAAAAAATGCAAGCACCATCCATGACTCACCTGAAGCAGGAAGAGTGTTAGCACTGATTTGTTCAAGGAGATAACTAAATTGCATAAAAACCCCCCAACCAAACACTTACATAGTTGACTTTGAACTTTCGCCTAGTAATATAGCAAAGATCATAGAGAACATTATCAGAGCAAAATACATTTTTTCCATGTTTCATATGAAATACAAACAATGGTGACTGGCAAGTAATGAGCTTGAACAGTAGCTTGTAGCTCTGAGGGTAACCTCTCTTCAGTTAAGCCATGCACACAAATGAGGACTAAAATACCAACAAAACTATTTCTCTTGTCACTGAAATGTCATTTATGCCTGAGATGAGACATATGAGATGAGGATGCATTAATCCAGATCCATGAACTACTGCTAAATGCTAACACCTTTAGAGTCATTTGAGAGAATTAAGAAGGAATTTTATTCTTAAAATGAAGGTAGAAAAATTGCACAGGAAATATAAATAAAGAAATTATGACAAAGTTCCTCAGTAGAAGTTATTACTAAACAGAAGCCACCAGTTCAAATTTCAATAAAACTTAAATTCAGCCTCAGTTTCAATCTGAATGGCCTTGTATTATTCTAAGATTAGGTCTTCTAGTACATGAAGTTAGCATATACCCAATTCTGTTACTTGAGAAAGACCAGGAGTCAGCAGGGTTGCATGATTACCCTGAAGTGCCTAACCATGGTCCGCAGAAAGTTTTGTGGACAAAATATGCTACACAAAATCACATAAGCAAACATACTGTTATATAGCTGCTACAACAGACAAAAGGAAACAGACCACAGCACAAGAAATTACGGCCAAACATATTGCAAACTCTCCTTCTGATTAAATAACAAAAATTCACCCTTGATTCACCTTTTTAACAATCTTTCAATTTAAACACTGTTTCAAAAATTAGCTACAAGCAGGATTTGTGCGTTTCCTGACATTCTTTTTTTCCCCTCCAAAAAGGTTAAAAATCCATTTGAAACATCACAGCCAGTACAAATATAGCAACATCCGCCCCTCTTAGAAATGTCCTAGTGGTACCTGTCAGAATAACATTTGTCTGGACTTAACATCCCTGCAGTAGAAATATGTATATATACTTGCTTCCATGGGAACATAATGTGCTGTCTTTAAAAATCATCTAATTACTGTACAAGCCTGGCAGGTGAAGATACAGCTGTGCAATCCAAAATTGTGACTATTGATTTTTTAACTTCACACTTCCATGACTATGGTATTTTTGTTTGTTTGCATTCATTATCACAACAGCAACTAATGCTAGTCCCACGGCTAGACTTGGAGGGCCACAAGGACTGAACTCCTGAGCAATTCCAGAAAGGAGTGGGGCAATAATACGTCCCACTGATGTCACCGACTGTCCAACACCTAGGAGTGTGCCGCTGGCCTCGTTCCCACCAACAGTCAGCTCCAGATCAATGATACAGGTACGGCCTATAGTAGTGGAGAAGGCCAAGAACGTGGAGGACAAAATGACCATCCATATGCTCAGTGCTGACGCATACAGGAGAATCAGCACGCAGGTGAACGTGCTGGAGTGCAACAAAAGTCTGTAAGTGTTGTGCCGATAGAGTCTTGTTATTGGTCCCAGCAGACAACCAGCCAGGACTCCGAGTGCACTGCTATAGCTCATTAGGTATCCAGCAAACAAGGGTTTCACCCCAAATCTCTCCTCCAAGGCCAGAGTAAAATTACTATAGTACAGCAGGATAGCAACAGACATCAGAAACCGCACCAAAAATACATCCCACAAATTAGAGCACGCAATTCCTTTAATCTTCTTCAGCACTGCTGCAACTTGGATCCATGGAGACTGGAGAAAACTACTGTTCGTCACAGCTCTACTAGTTGCTGAATTCAAGTGAAGGTCATGATTTGATTTTGCTGAGAAACTGTTTGTTCTTTTGTCTTGGTAATGGTCCCTACTGCTACTATTTTCTTCACTCCAGGGTAACATCCAGACAAGACCTATGTATATCAAGAAATTAGTTGATTTCATTCAATTGCATCAGCTTTACATGGAAGACATTAGTTTGATTTTAACTATTTAAAGATATTTCAACAATACTTGTCCTTAAAAATTTTGCAAATATTAATTCTAGTGTTATTCATAGTATTGGTTCAATTTTTAATGCAGTCAAAGCAAGAAAGGAAAGCCCTGAAATTGCACACTCACACCATATAAACAAATCTAATGGCTAAAGCAAAAATTATGATTTCTAGTCTTCATTTTTGGGTACATCAAAACCTCCATTTGTGTCTGAATGTAAAAGAGATATAGGCAAAACAAAGGAGAAGCACCTGGAGAATAACTCTTTCAAAATTCCCACCCTTCCACACAAGTTCAAATTCAAACAGTAGTATGGGCATACAAAATGCCTTAGATGATAAACACACCATGAATTCAAGGAATTACAGATGGCTTAAAAGGACAAAATGAGGAATGAAGAGACCTGAGATGCAAAACGTGACATGCAACTTACCACCATTCAGAAGGAAGATAGAGGCACAGATGAAGGATGTTTGGTAAAAGCCACCTTCAAGCTCTGCAAGGTAGCCACCAACAACAGGTCCCAGAATGAAGCCCACACTGGAGGCTGCATTGAAGCGTCCCATTACTAAAGGGCGATCCCTCTCTGAAACCAGGTCAGACAGCAGGGCTTTAGAGATGGAGAGTGTGTGTTTGAAAATACCTGCCACAAAATATAAACAAATCAATAAACATGTATTTCTCGGTCCCAAAAAAAAAAAAAAAAAAAGACAGAAGCTATCTCAAGTAAAAGAAGTCCAAATTTGTATGATTTATATTTTTAAAATTCCATTCATCACAAATTCTTCAGTCCTAGAGTAAGCAGCTTTGTGGGGTTTAGATGCCTGGTGGGTTAAGCCTCGACATTTCAAATTATTTTCAAGAAAAAATCATGAGAATTCTTGATTTGTAGAGACTTTTCCAATACTAAGGTTCAGTTGGTGCTACTGGGTGATGATGCTATGCAGCCATCCATACACCATGATTTCTCCCATAGTAATTCTCAAGCTGAGACTACACTGAATTTAAACTGCAAAATGCCAAGTGTTTACTCACCTACAGGGACTCTAGAAATAGCAAACAGGAACACTGTGGTAGAATTTCCAAGAAGGAAGTAGCCCAGTGCACTGAGAAGAATACAAGCAAGCAGGGAATACCGTCTTCCTACTATATCACTCCAGCAGCCCTTTCACAAAGCGGGAAAGAAAGATTAGCTTTTTATAACACTAAGCTATGTGCAGTGATCAATCAGTGCTTCTAAATGAAATTGAGAAAAGAGATCAAAGGACTGTCAATGAAAGCCTAATAAGCTTATATACACAACATTCCTAAGTGCTCAAAATTTGGAAGTCACAAGCAGAGTTCTGCCCTGCTGGCAGGCTACCTGCCAAAACTATGATTCCATTTAATGTTGTATATAGAGCTTTTTTTCACAAAAAAATTTCTCCCTTGTAAAAAGACAGTCCTGCAATAATTACCACAAAATATTACCAGCAGGAGCCTTCTGAAAATCTTACCATAACCAACCACAAATATTTGCTTGCATCACTCAGGTTGCTATGTATTAGGCACCTGCTGAACATCCTAAAAGCAATGATCTTGGCTATGAAGAGTTTGCCATTTGAGCACAGACAGGTAAGAAGTAGTTTGCGGAGGGCAAACCAGAAAACTTGCATTTATCCTGCTTATAAACCAGCTCAATTCCCAAGAGGAAATAGTTTTTTTTTTTAAGAAAGCAGACAACGGTCTTGCACTTCCAAGAAAATGCCACAAAATTATAGCAGGAAATTATCCCCGGTGTCCTGCAGAACAAACCCTGAAACAGTTCTTTACATTCTCATAATCTGTTCTCTTCAAAACTAGAAAACTAGTACCAGGGTAATACTAGGATATAAAAACATCAATAGCTAATACAAAACAAAACCAAACAAACAGCAAAGATGCAATGATTAATTTAGACCACATGGTGAATTACAAGGCACTGCTCATTAAGCAGGGAAAGCAAACTAGACCACAGGCTGTGAAGAGCTGACTCATGAGACTGGTTTTTGGATAGGCTACTGCACTGAAGGAAACTGCTTTACTAGCACCAGCACTATAGGAGATAACCCTGTGCAACTGTGATCTCCTCAGTAATGTATGTGAGCCCAAATCTGTATTCTAGTTTTGTCTAAAACCTATATTCTGTTTGGGTCTGAAACACCTGGCAATTCCCCATAAACAAAACTGCCATTTCTCATGCAAACTGAAAATTTGGGTCCTCCAACCAAAATGCTTATACGAACACTTCATGCATTTTCAAAATGTCAAGAAATACTATTATTAACCCCACCCTTTTTCTCCCTACAATCCACAGAAATACCAATATGCTCTGGAACACAGTGTTAGAACTCACCACAAATGTGCTGGAAAATAGCTGCATTACACCATAGAGAGATCCTAAAACAAACAAAATACCAGTGTTAAAAAGGAAGCTTTTTTTAATGAAAACTGCACAAAATTTTAAATGATTAAAAATGGGAAATCATGGGAATAGTTTACTAGAAGAATAGGAAGACAGAGGAGGACAAACCAAGGGTGGAGTTTAGCATTTAATAAAGGAAATAGTTTCAGGGAATGACAAAATAAAAAACAAAAAAGGCTGAAAAGTTGTAACACTATGTAAGGTAAAATGATGTTGCATTAAACAAAACAGATCTTGACATTTATAATTGCTTTCTCAGAATGAGGAGAGACTTTCCCTACTGGAAAGGACTTTCCACTTGGTGCTTCAGTCTACTACAAGGCATCACAGAAGCCCTAAAGAAAACACAGACCCTGCTTTCTCATTTTGGAGGCTAGGAGCTTAGCGGCATTTAGTGACAGAAGAGAAGGAACAAAAAGAAGCAGAGAGAAATATCTGCCAAACTCCTTCATTTATAAGAATACACCTGAAACCTAATTTTTTTCTAATGTTAAAAATCAAAGCAGACTGTTGAAATGAAAACATATTTCTCACTAGTTGCTGCTTAAAATGATATTGTCAACTCAGTGTAGAAGTAAGAATTATTTCATACAAAGTGTTAAACGAAAAAGCAAAATAATAAAACTGAATAACAGCTCCCATGTCTGGGAATAAAGAATGTATTGTATCACTCCAAACCATAAACAATACCATAAAAGGTACTTTAAAGCCACTTCAGGAAAAAATTCCAAATCTTCAGAATTTATTTGTAAACACTCCTAGAAGTGAACAAATATTTTGCCAAGACAGCTTGTAAGGGTTTTAATCAAATTGGGAGCAAACACGGACATTGGAAAGCTTTGGAGAACCAGCTGCAAAAGTACCGTTTGCAAAGTGTAAATAACAATACAATTACAAGCAACATGTCTGGCTCCCTAAATTGCTAAGCTGTGAATTTTTGGATGCTGGGAAAGTAGCTGTATAAATGCTACTGCAAGACTTCCTTGTTCTTTCCAATTGTGCTCTTTCCCATGCATGTACTTTTGGCTACTGTCAGTGCACAAGTTTGGACAGGTCTCTGGCTCTAACACAGTAAGGCTGCCCTTACAGTTTTAGTTGGAAATTGTCTTTACATTTTATTATGCCATTAGGAAGAAAAAAATTATGTTACAATATCCAATTTGCAGTGAGGCAAAATCCAGGCCTTATCTTATGCTTCTGTAAATCAAGCACTGCAACTCACCTATGATTCCAGCAACTGTATGACTTGCTCCTAGAGATTTGATATGAAGATTCATTAAAGGAACAACCATGCTCACCCCAAATAAGTCCTGAAAAGAAGGCAGGAAATATTTTAGTCTTGCACAAAGACAATAGCAACCTGGCTTAATAACAGTCAACATCAGAAAAAGAAACTAAAAAAAAAGTAAATTATCTTCATATCAACAAAAGGTGAAAAGAAAGTTTTTCGTATTACAAAACACATAAACTGAAAGATAAAGGATTGCCTCACAGAGGAGATAAACCTATGAAAACATCAATTCTCTCCGCCCACTCTAGAGACAATCCTTCTGAAGATATATATAAACATTAAATATTCCTTTAATATATATTAAACTTTACCTGTTTAACAAGAAAAGTACTTCGTACCAGTGCTTTAAATTGAAAGGAGTCTAATTGCAATCACCTAAAAATACTTTTTATTTGTGCAAAGAATGTATATTTTGAAAAATGGTATTTTAATTCAACCAAAATGGGGAAGAAGGTACAATAGATCTAAACCTACTTACAGAGTGCCTTTGTGTATAGCTTAAGAAATGTGAAAAGACAGAAACTTGAAAAAGAAAATAATAAAGGCAAAGCCTAATTGAAAAACATTTTGTAAGAGTAGGGTAAAGGACACTGCCCATGCTGAGAAGTACAAGGATCTCCTACTCGTTCCTTTTGCTTTATTACTTTTTGTTAAGATCACCACATTGACCCAGTAGTTCTTTCAGTACTACTACAATTTGGCACAGCATCCAGTGTCCCTTGGAGATCTATTGGAGCAAGATCACCTTTCATCACTGACTGAACTAGACTACCTCAAAGACTGATTAACTGTAACAACGTGTGTCACTAAGTGAATTCTCACAGTCTGTCATTAATTATTTTTTGATGGTTGAAATTGAGGCTTACAAGGTTAGAGTCATTAAATTCATTAGCACGAACAAACAGAGCACACCACTTACAAACAACTGCAGTAATACAACTTTAGGTGTCATTTATGAACCTGAAGAGAGGTTCAGTGACCTCATCCAGGTCGACAACGGAGACATGAAAAAGTACAAGTCTCAGACTATAACCTGGCAGTACTGGACTGTCACAGGCACGCAGGTAGAGCAAGACTCTTTAACAAGTATTCTGTGATGGGTCGTTAACTCTCATTCCACCTGTAGTTCCTCTTGTGGAGAGATAGATACCCTGTATTTATTTGTCTGGCTACAGGAAGTTTGCATCACCACACCCTCTAAAAGGACACTCACTTGGTTGATTTTCTCGTGTGCTCCAGCTCAATGTCAACAAGCTATTTCAGGGCTGGAGAACCACGTTTAAAAGTCAGTTAAAAGGAGCAAAGTTCTAATGCACATTTCCCTGGGATATTTGCTCCAGGACACAAACCAACTGGGTTGTTTCTTTTAGGTTGTTGCCCAGCCTAAAAGTAGGTAAGAAAATTCCCTGACATTTCACAGTGCAAACTCATACTCATTTTGTATTCATTTTACAAATCGTCGCTTTTAATTTCAAATTAATTAAATGGCACTTCCCTGAGACTCAGGAATCACTACAGAATATGCACCTTCTTTAAAGTCTGTTCTTTCAATAAGGGACTTCTGTTTCATTTTTTTTTATTTTTTAGAAAAACATAGGTTTAGGGATTTTTCGGGTAAATTTACAGGAAGCACGGGTATTTCAAGGAAACAGGGAGCAGCTCTCTTATAAGCACCAAGACAAGACCCAGCTTTTCGGGTGCTGCGCTATTCCACGGCATTCACGGGATAAAAATCCGATCTGTGTATCGAAGTGCGCGGCTGTTTGCACGGGTAAAACAGCACAGCCGCTACACACCACCAACGCTACAAACACAGGCGTTCCCCAGGAGCAGCTGCAGCGAAGCACCCGGAACCCAGCAGCCTTGGCCTGGAAAGGAGCAGATTCCCGTTCCCGGGCGCGGCCGCCCGCCGCAGGCCGCGCGGGGCGGGCCCCGAGGCTTACCAGGAATCCCACCGCGTAGAGGCACCGCACGAAGCGGGCGGACGCGGCCGGGCTGCCCGCGGCCCCCCGGCCTCCGCCACCCTCATCCTCCTCCTCCTCCTCCATGCGGGCGGCGGCGCCGGGCCTGCGCAGTGCCCGCGGCACGGCGGAAGCGGAGAGGCGGCAGGGCCGGCGGCAAGGGGAGCCTCGGGTGTTGTTTCGTTTGGGACGGTGTCCTTCGTGTGTCCTTTTTTTTGGGGCGAAGATGAGGGAGAATAAGGCTCCCTGCCGGCCTCGGGAGCCGTCGGGAGCCCTGCCTCCACCCTCCCACACACACCTCTGAAGGACTTTGCCCTTCCTGCCTCTTGGTGTTTGCACGGGGAAAATTTTGCAACCCGTCTTCTCGGGGCCTGAGGCTCTGTGGAAGGCAGGAAGAGCCTGGTGGAGCCGAGGGGCTTTTGAAAGAAATATGCCGTAGGAGCATGCTAACGGAGCCCCTGCACAGTTCTCGTGGTTGCTGTAGAAAGATGGCTTTTTGGCCCTTGCACCTCCGATCCTACCTATCCATATGGAAAACGGCTGTGTCCCAGCGCTGAGGCTGTTCCTCGGCCATCTCTCGGGCTCAGCCCGGTGCATCAAGTGTTTCTGGCACCAAAGTGTTTTCCTGCCTTGTTACGTGTCTTATGGTGGTGGTGCTGAGCCAAGGAAGAAGGGCATCCCTCTTTCTGCTTAGCACATTCACTGCTGTGCTGCTTTTTTGGTAAAAGTCAGGGATAGCTGAAATTGTTGACAACTAGTATGTTATAATGCGTTTGCATCCAAAGCAATGAAACTTCATAAATATTTCAGATGCACTGGTGGAAACGATTGTCACATGCAAAATGTCACTACCCAACTTAATGTGGGAGTCAGAGGTACTCTTTTATATAGTTGCTTGGCCAGGGATCAGTAAAACTGCTGCAGTTTTAAATACTTTTAAAAATGCACAAGGGAACAGGAGATGCCTAAACTTGTTTTTAATTATCAGTAAGAAGAAACTTTTGAAAAATGTTGCTGGCTCATGTTTTAAAAGTTAGCATGAGTTATAAAGTTTGAGAAAGATTATTCAATAACTGACAATAGCGTAACTTCAGTTCTATCTTCATGTTTTCAGAAAAAATAAATATCATGGAGTTGAGGATCTTTTACATATTTAGGTCACAAAAAAGAAAAGGGGAGGGGAATGTGGTGTTCCTTATGATTATTAAAAATTAAGCTAAAAAAACGCAAAACACCAAAACGGTGAAGAAAGACATATTTCTAGATATGCAGCATATTTATAAGATAGCAAGGTGAAACTTAGTATCTGCATAGGGACAAAGATGTTATCAGAGTCCAGACAAGAATAACTTAGTTGTTTAATATCCCGGTAGCTGTGATGTTTTTGTGTTGGGTTAACCAATATATCCTATTAATTTATCTCTTTGATGCCACTTTGAATAACAAATTCTCTCAGTGAGGTTTTTAAAATTCTGGATACAACGCTAAAGGAGATCAGTTGCACACAATTTCTCTGAAATCGACAAAATGGTGACAAGATGCTGAAATATTAGAGCATCCTGGGAATTGTTGCTACATTGTCTGCTCAATATTGCGCTAATTTTATCCTCGGTCATTTTAACTGATAGAAGAAATGGAAAGTGCCTGAAAATTTATGACAAGAAAGTATTAAAGAGGTGGGTGATTAAAAGATGTTGCAAGGGTTTAGGTGCTTTTCCTGGGGTGCAAGGGACGTTGGTTTCTATGCAAACACTGAGCCCAGATGAAATTTTTAAGGTTTTATGTGTTAGTCTCTGCCATAAGTCTCTGAAACCAGTTAGTCATTCTGTGTTTTTCTCAGGGTCTGAAGATCAGAATGATCGAATATGATGGGGACAAAGTATTGCAGGCAGGAATATTGAATTCCCTGACAATGAAAACCCTTAGGTTTTGTATGTTATTTCAAGCTATCTCTGTGCATAATGACTTGTAAAGCAGCGAATAACCAAACTTTGTGACATCAATGCCAACTGTTCATGGGAAAAAACCAAGCATTTAGACAACACAGAGGTGTCTCTTCCTTTAACAGATCTCTTACTGCTTTTTTCCTGGCAAACTTGATCCTATTGTTAAAGAATTGTGCATCTTATATGCTTACATAATTTACATATTATATAAGAAAAAGACATTAATCTAGAGTAATGGACAAATATCGCTGTTACTTTTGAACAGATGATTTCAGCTGCCTCAAGGTTTCCCCTCATGTTCTGTAATTGCAATTACAAAATTCGAAATAAAGGCTCCCAAATAAAGAAATCTTAATATAAATGTTCTCAAATAGAGTGATTTTATGACTGATAAGGGAATTGACTAGCAATTAAAAGAATGAAATACAATGAAAACCATTTATCAGAGTTATAAGGAAAATAGACCTAGTCTAGTATCTTTGGGAGCAGAATTACACACTTGGTTGATTAAAATGATATTATCAATATAGTACACTTACTTTACTTTAAGGTGTTTGACTTGTTACTGGATGAGTCTTAAAAACAGGAATGCAATAGGTACTCAGAAGTGGCCAGCAGCCACATGTATGTTCAGAAATGCCTAGATGATCCTCTTATTTCTGTCTCTTTTTCCGTGACCTGGTAGTAGCAATTGAAAGAAAATTACTGATTTTATGGATAATGCTAGAACCAGGAAGAATATGCAGACTACTGTCACTACACAGAGTACTCTGTTTCCATTATATGTAAGTAATGTAAGTGTGAAGTGCATCATGCTAGAAGCAAAGCATGAGGAGGTGCACCTCTCTGTTGTGACAGTGATTATGAAATGAACTTGGTAGTCAAAGTACTCAGCCAGCACTTGTAAGTTTTAATTGCTATTTTGTGATGCCCCAAAAAAGCGCCCATCTTTTGATAACAGAGAAAACTGAAGTAAAAAAGCAGGAAAAATTTGTTACATTTGTATCAATTTTTCAGTTTGTATACTAATGCAACATCGTGTCTAGGTCTGCTGTCCTAATTTGAGATCAGTTTTGCATAAATATAGAGGGTTTAAAAAAAAAAGAGAGAGAGAGAGGTTTTAACGGCAGAAGGAACGTTTCTTCCAGTGTTGGGCTGCCAGAGATCAGATTATCCACAGCTTTGTTGGGCTATTCTTGCTTTAAATTATGAATGGGAGGAGAACTAGTCAGTGGGAGAATGTCTGAGATTCAGATCCCCCTTCTGAGGGGAAGGGGTGAGGAATCTTCAACCTTTTAGTGAAAACATCTACTGTAAATATTTGGTGTCACCTGCCAAGCAAGGGGTTGAGGCAGTCTGCAGCTGTCCTTCCTCAGCCAGCTCTGTGGCTGTGTGTGCTCCAAGCCCTGACATATTCAAAGCACTGATGGAAGTCATCTGAAATCTAGTAAAATTCTTTTTAGAAAGATCCTCACATTACTTCAGTAGTGGGGAAAAATTTAAACCTTATAAATTCTTAAATGAAGTTTGTAAAATACTTTTGTGAGATAGATCTAAGACAACTCAACTGATTTATTCCAGTAAATGGAATATATTCTTGAATTCCTGCATTACAAATAGGTAAGGTCAAGACCCCCGAATGTGCAATTTGTCATCAAATTTAGTGAATCTAACAATGACTTATTTAATTCTGGTTTACTGCTTCAGATCATTAGGGTAACTTCAACAGTCATTTCAACTTTTCATATGGAAATTGAGCAAAGTAGAAAAAGTTCCAATCCAGTGGTCCAGAACATTTTAAGACGTACTTGTAAATGAACTTGAGTTTGGAATCTGCTATTAATCTTAAAGACATTCAAAGTGTAATCTGGCTGAAAAGATCTCCAAATTTAAGGAATGTGGAAAGAAACCTTTTAATTGATGCCACCCTCAAAGCTGTAAATAAATCAGGTTGATAAGTCAGAGAGACTTAGAAAGCATTTATGAAAGAGCTTGTTAAAGGAAGGAATTATTTCAGGCATTGGGTCTATATCTTCCCTTCTGGAGTTTTTCATAGCAGCATAACTAAGGCCACATGGCTTTTTGTCTTTCTTTCTTTCTTTCAATTAATGTTTAACAGATAAAATAAATACATCAGGAATGGTTTAGATACTGTTGATTCTTCTCTGGAGCAGAAGGTGGCCAGGATGACTCCTGTTGACCTCAGTCCTTTTTCTGGTGTATTAGAGTACCTTTACATCACACACATCATTCCCCACTCTCCTTGCTGGACACCCCCAATCCCTCACCGAGTCTATGATTTTATTTGTTTTATAATTTTGTCACTGTGCCCTCAACCGAGTCACCGCTCGGCTGTCCCACCCGGCTAGCTGATGGGCACAGCAACGGTGGGGCACACTACCCAGTGCTCCCAGCACAAAGGCTTAGGAGTGCCAGGCAGCAGCTGTAGGTTCTGTGCAGGGTCCCCGCGGCAGAGAGACGCAACGCAGGCAGAAGAGGAAGCAGTTCTTGAGAGGGGTAGCAATCCAAGGTTTATTGAGGAGTGACAGAGGGTTCCTAACCTCAGGGGGTACAGCCTCACAAGAACCCTGAACAATGGTGAACAACAGCTTATAACAGCGGGAGGAAACAGGGGAGGGAACCAACCACTCACCAATGGGAATCGGGAGGAGGGGACAACGGGAGGTAACAGACATTCAGGGTACCCAACAAGAGGACACTAGGGAGGGACCTCTTGCCCCTTGGCCAATCACTCGATGCCTCTCCGGGAATCTTCCAGAAGAAGGGGAGAGGTGGCCAAGTGATGGGCAAGGCTCCAGGGGAGGGGAGACAAGACTGACAATGAAGGATCTGGAGAAAAGGGAGGAGGAAAGGAGATTGATAACTAGGGAGGAACTATTCGAGGGCGAGAGACCAGAACAAATCAAATAACACAATACAACATAATTTATTTTAAGATCAGTGGCTCTGTAGTAGCTGGAAGGGTACAGAAAGACTTAAAGGCTAGTTCCTCAGGTTTCGTGAATAAATCAATAAATATATATATATTTATTGATTAAATATAAATATATATATATATGAGAAAGTGTCTATGCAGTAACTGGAATATGTTACAGCCTCAGAGTGAGATTCATAGTAGCATCCTGCTGTGGAAGGACCCATGTAAGGCAGCAACCAGAATGGTGAAGAAGACTCCAGCTTTTAATTTCTGACTATGCATAACTACTTTAATAGGAAACTTTCTGGAATACCTCCTAGAATTAGGCAACTCATTAATTTCTGTGAAAATTGCACATGTGATGTGTCATGACTTTAAAGTATTGCAGGAAACATTAATGGCATTGGCCTGACTTTCCCACAATTGTATGAAAAATTTAGAGCACTCATGATGGTAATGTGATAAAGGAACTCAGATGCACATTATTGTACTTCTGATGATTCTGATTATCTTGTCCAACTTGCAGGGACATGTATTCATCACACCTTGAATCAGTGTTATGACACAATTAAAAAAAATGCTTTGCCATCTTTTTACCTATTTTACCTAATGTAGATTTAATGCAAGATATAATATAGAATGAGATATATGAAACAGTGATTCACTCAGTCATACTAAATTTTTGTCTTTCTGTGGCCGGATAAATCTGTGATGCTCTGTAGTGTCAAAGTCCTGAACACAGAGAGGGTATAAGGCAGGGTCCAAATGGGATGTATTCCCTGCAGCTTTGATCATCAGGTGATTGCAAGTCTATCATGTGTTCCTACAGGTGCTCAACAGTGGGTCCTGGGTACACAGCGATGTGTAGAAGTAATGGCTCACAAAGAAGATTTTTCATTGGTTTATTAGAAGTCCTGTTGAAGCTTTTGCTGACATATGGGCTGCTTATGTCCTTTTTATTCTTACTATCATCTCTGTGACCTTATTATAGCTCGTGCAGAATGAACGACTCAGTGATACCTGTGTTCAGAATGGCTTGATTTCCTCCTTTTGTGGGGGACTTCAGCACATTCCTGCAATCTCCATTCAGGTTTTACCTGGCCCAGCCATGTACCCTTGCTGCAAAGAAGATAGATGGTATCCTGGTCTGCATTAGGTAAAGCAGTGCTAGCAAGTTGAGGGAGGTTCCTTCCTCTCTAATCAACACTCACTGGTAAGGCCACACTTGGAGTGCTGTGTCCAGTTCTGGGCTTCTCAGTACAAGAGACACATGAACACTCTGGAGGGAGTCAAATGATGGACAGCTAAGGTGGTGAAGGGGCTGGAGCATCTCTCCTATGAGGAAAAGCTGAGGAAACTGGGACTGTTCTGCCTGGAGAAGAGAAGGCTTAGAGGGAGTTTTATATAAATATCTGATGGAGCTAGGCTCTTTACAGTGATGGCCATTGACAGGACCAGAGACAGTGGGACAAGCTGAAACACAGGAGAGTTGCTTTGTGTGGGCATCAGCCTGGATGGTCACTTTGTGAAGGCATCAGGAAACACTTACTATTGTGAAGGTGACCAAACACGGCAAGTTCTGAAGTATCCAGCCTCGGAGATTTTCAAAAGCCACCTGGACATGGTCCTGGGCAATCAGTTCCAGGTGGTCCTGCTTGAGCAGGGAGGTTAGACAAGATTGCTTCTAGAGGTCCCTTCCAACCTCAGTCACTCTGTGATTGTGTGACTTGTGGTCTGATTTACTGTAGTATTAAGAATAAAGTGGTCATGTCTCAAACTAGTTATTCCACATCCTCTCTTGGTCAGTGAATAAATCAAACCAAACCAACAACCAACCAATCAACCAAAGTAATTGTACTTTCAGGGCATGGTTGCTTGCACATTGAAGTGGTCATACAAATAAAGGTCAGATGGACTGTGCCGTAAAAGTGACATATGATTGTAGAGGAAACCTGAAGTGACCAGCTTAAAGATGAACTGCAGCCACACATTTAATGGACAAGGTGTGTGCAGGGATGCTGTGTAAGGGGTCTGGCTGTTTGTCTGCCTTGTACTCTGCTGACATGTGATCGTTTTGGTGCAACAGGTAACATCTGTCCAGCTGGGGAAGATGGACAGGATGAGGATCGGAATCAGTGGGTGAGATACTCCCATTACTGTTCAGAACAGTAAATGAGCATTGAAGTCTCAGAAGGAGTCAGCTCTGAGGCGATTGCTGAAGTTGTTTCTTGGTATATAGTGAGACATGCAGCCAGTTCTAAAAGGCTGTTTTTAGATCATGGACATATCTGCCAGCACAGATAAGGAGCTGCCTGCCAAATTCCAAACATACACACCCGACACTTACTCAATCACACACAAACATAAACAAGTAAATAAACAACATCCCCTTCCCATAAATAGCTTTTTTCCCCTTCAGATGGAAAAGGAAAAAAGAAATGGCCTGCTATTTTTTAATTTTTTTTTTCTTTTCTATTTTTAAATACAAGGAGAGGCTCAGATACTATGTTGAAGCTGGAACTATTATATGCATAAATAAAATATGCACATTCAGGACCTAGTTGAGCCCTATCTATCTAGTGAATAAACAGAAATAAAATCAAAAAGATTTTGCAGGTTTGTTAAATGAGAGTGAAATCCATCCATTATGTGGGTCCTTCAATCTTCACACTACGAGTCAACAAAATCAATGAATGTTGGGCTTAATTAGCCAAATTGATTGACTATTAAAGCTGATTTAATTACTTCATTGTCATTATAGTAGAGATAAATTTGGCTAAGTCATTTTGGTTTAAAATGACAGTATTTCTGCAGAAATCTAGGAGTTTTGAAAGGAGTTGGGGAATGTCTTTGTTTAAGATTCAGAGTAATGATTATTTTGCCTTGATAAGCTTGGCCCTGTTTTCTCTGCCTTGAAACTTTCTTTCTTCTAATGAGGAACCTTCAGAATTTAATTTAATTAAAGAAAAAGTACCCTGAGACTTTCTTTGAGTATTCAAGTAGTGGATAACATGAATTTTTAAGCTGACATAACAAGTCTTAACATGGCTTCTGATTCATTCTTGACATAGACGGGCATAATGCTGGCGATGATAGAGTATTTGGAAGATAACACTGCCAGAGAATGTGCCATAAATATAGAAGAGAATAATTAAATTAGATCCTCTCAGGATGAACATGCTAAACTGAGACCAGAGTGCATGTACAGTATATTAAAAATAAATACTTGCACTGCACAGGCAATAATTCAGCTGTCATTTGAATTCAGTGAAACTTTCCTTGCAAACTGATTTCAGTGAAGCTACTCACAAGAGTAAGTTACTCTCATTCAGAAACAGACTCACAGAGTCACTGACATATTTCTATCCTGAAGCCAGGTAGGTGTAACATGACTGGAACTAGCCTTTTGATATTTTTTGGTTATTTGTTTTATTAATTGTGGTTCAGTGGCTGACACAGGGGTCTGGATTTTTCTTTTTTTCTTCTGTTTTAATGTGGAAAAGTTCAATGTTGTGACGTTATAAGACCTGTCATTATTTAGGATGAGCTAAGTGGCATAACGTTAAACAGTGCCTCAGAATTAATTTTTTAATAGATACTATGAATAACTTCATATAGTGGCTTTTGTTTATGTTGTGACTATCTATATCTTTGAATTTTACTGTGTGGAATTCTTGAACTTTGGGCCAATGCTTTCTAAGGCCACCCACACACCAGCAAAATGGTTGGGAACTCCAGTTCACTGAGTAGGATTCAGTTGCAGATTAAAATCTTTGCATTCAGGCATCTCCATGTGAAATACAGATCTTTGCTGTGGTTATAGTTGATTGATGTCTGGCTAAAACCCTCAACAGTGCCTCCAGGATGGCCTGGCAAGCTAGTGGAGCCTGGCTTCAGAGGTAGCCTGGATCACATAGTGATCCAGGCGTGAACCTGGCCGGTGGTTGTCACTCAAGAAAGGTGTCAGCCTCTCTAATCCCTTGTCATACCTGCCTGCCCAATGTAGGTGCCTTAGACATCCTGGAGCACCTGACTGGGAGATGACAGTAAGGCCACCAGAATCCTCTTTCCAGACATGAGTTAGTCACCATCATGTAGGGTCCTAGTGTCATCCGAGGGGAGAGGGGGTATGTAAGATCCCGTGTAGGGCTAGCAGATATTTTAAAACAGAGAGGGAAATACTCCCTTCTGGCATGGCAGCTGAGAGCCAGCAGGATATTCTGGAACTGGCTAGAGCTAGGTGTCTGCCCAAGTGATTGAGCAGAGCCCTGTGAGTCTAATCTAATCTAGGCTGTGATGAACTGCTCTTTGACTCGACTGTGTGTGATCACTATTGATTATGATGGAAAGACATTTAGCTTATATGAAATTGTCTAAATTTGGGCATGTTAGTGCCAAACTGAATACTTCCATTTTTTTGTTTGTTTGTTTGTTTGTTTGTTTTTTTTGTTTGTTTTTTTTTTTGTTTTTTTAAGACACATTAGAATAGAACTGAACAGAACAGAATAGAATATTTTCTGGAAGGGACCTACAACAATTGTCTAATCCACCTGCCTGACCACTTTAGGGCTGACCAAAAGTTGAAATATAATTCCAAATTGCAGGTAATCATTTTTATTTTATTGTATAGCACATTCTATGTGTTCTTCTTTTTCCTGTTTTTGTTTGTTTGTTTGTTTGTTTTCTTTAATAATGAACAATAAAACATCACTTTCCAAAATTAGGTTTCCAAACACCTCTCTTCTGCTGTATCAAAATGAACTGCATCAGTGGCTGTCAGGAAAAGCAAATATGACAAAAAGAGTCTGTTTGAATATTCATTTGCTGCTCTGCATACACTGAAACTCTGAAATTCAAAAAGGCCACAAAATATTGCTTGTGTATGAAATTAGTATAGTATCAGGTGTGAATTTCGTAACAAATGTGAATGTGATGTTGGGCAGATTGTGTAGTAGTATAAAACCACTGAGGACAAAACGCCAGTTCATCTGTGTAGAAATGAAGGGAGGTGGTAGAAATAATGTTTTCCTTGCTGTCCTCAAGCATGCTGATGCACTGTCCAAACCAAGAATGATGTATTGAAAGTAGGAGTCCCTCTGGAGTCCTAAGTCTATTGCCATAAAATGTTGTGACAAGTGTTTTCTGGAGTAAACTGGCTTAATTCTTTTGAGCCCAGCTCTTCCCAGTACACGGTATCAATGGAAATTTTCTACTCTGGTGATAAATAATTCCAATGAAATTTTACTGGGTAAGGATAGTAGGATCTGGTGCATGTTATAAACTCTATACATTACTGTAGGAGCCCTGTAAGCCATGCGAGGTGATTGGGAAGGTCTGGTTGGTATGAAATCAAGTTGTTGAAAAAGCCTTTTTCTTGTACAATGAGTACTTGTAATTTAAATGTTTTACCTCATCACTTTCCAAAATGGCCAAAGCATGTGTTTGGGAAAGTGTCTTCTTGTTTTAAAAAGACTGAAGTTTTTTATTAGGTGCTTGAAGGAATTTTTAACTGCATAAATTTTTGATATATGCAAAAAGGGTGAATCTAAATAAATAAAGCATTTAAGTGTTTTTGTGTTTAGTGTTGCTAAAGTTATTAGTTTAAAGGTAGGATGTAAATTTTTAAAGATAACTGTATTTTTATTATATAGGATTTTTCAGAGGCATCTCTTCATTTTGGCTACCATATTTTAAAATTTTATAAAAAATTCTCAGCCTTCTTTTTATAACATGACACATAGCAACTTCCAAAGTGTTGCAGGTGTTTCCTTTCCTGCTAGCAGCTAAGGAAACATTCACCACCAGGCCTGAACTTTGGAATTACTATTGTGTGCTCTGTAACACCGCTCATGTAGATGGACAGAGCCATTGCAACTCCATCTCCCCTGATGTTGATGCACCAGCTGCAATAATATTTCAAGTCAATCCCTGATTAGTTAGGGGAAGGTCAGCTATTTCTGACTGGCCTCGCCCGGACAGCGAAACAGGGCAAAGCTCTGCCATCAGTGTCCTAAAATAGAAGGCCCTTTTCATCTGTCAGACTTGAGTCAGCCACATGGAACACAAATTTGGAGACACGAATCGACTCACAGGGCATTGGGAAGAAGGACAGAGGCAGAAAGTCAAGTGAAGAGAAACTTCTTCAGATATGAGCTGTATTCTCCAAACAGTTTTTTAGTTACTTTCACCATAATTTTTTATTTTACTGTTAACCTTTTAAGTAATAAAAGTCTTGTGTGTGGTTTTTTTTTTTTAATAACTTCAACAATGAAATTGAGTGTGGGGATATTTTTTGGAGGCTTCTTTGCAGCTCTGGGGGTTTTGCTGTTTTTGGTGGCATTTGGAACTGATTATTGGCTTCTTGCTACAGAAATAGGAACTTGTTCAGAAGCACCTGAAAGTGCTGGGGTTAGTATGAACTTTTAATTTATAATGAGGATTATATTTGTAGAATTCTTGGATGTGTTTATTTTCTAAGAATTTACTTTTGTATAAACTTTTGAAAATACTAATTGTGTTAATTTTCTAAGAATTTACTGCTGTATATACTTTTGAATATATACTAATTTTGACCTTCTGGAGGCTTACAAGCCTGCCTCAAAACCTCTTATAATCATTTGTAATCAGGTCTAAAATGAATTTTTATTTTGTGATACTGCTTTTGCAATATGATATTCTTTCAAAAGAAGAATGACTGTTTATAAACGCTATAGCTGACCTAAATTCAGACAGGTTGTGTGTCATGATGATGGTGTTTTTTACCTCAAAAATCTAATTGAAAATAGTTCTTTGAGCAGTTCAAAAATTGTATGATAATGGCTTTCTTTTTGGTTTTTTTTCTTCCTCTGTAGGGAGAGAAAGCCACTTTCCATCATGAAGGTTTCTTCTGGAGGTGCTGGTTTAGTGGAAATGTAGGAGATAATAATGGCAGCATGTGGAATTTCTGGTATAGTAAGTAATTTTTTCCTTTTACATTATCTACAGTAGTTTGCTCTCAAAATTGTTGGGGCTTGGTGTGGTTTTTTTGTTTTATCTTTATCTTATTAATCATTAGATTTCATATGGCTTCTTTGGGGATCAGGTTCTTCAGCTACCCTAAAATAAATTCTTGACACACCCTTTTGTAATCTGTACTATAGGAAACCCCAGGACAAAATGATACAAGTTTAGCTATCAGATTACACTGTGATTGTTATGGATGCCTGGCTGAGCCCATTCTTAGCTACACAGTCTTTTACCACTTACTGTTAAACAATTGGGTTATTTCTGTTAAGTAAGGAAAAAATGAGCTTAGTGGTTAGCCTGGACCGTGAATTTTTTTGCTTGGAGAGGTTCTCCCTCTGTTCTTAACTGACTGCAAGTGGGTTAAGAAGGGAATGGGCAACTCCACAGTGAAAATGGTGTAGGACACACCATCTCCAGAAGAGTTCCTTTATTACATTCACAGATGACCTGTTGCTTTCTTTCGCTACATCCAGGATTCTAAGATACATGGAATTCTAAGATCAGATAGTGTTTTACAACCAAAATCTCCCATAAAGGAGTCAAGCAAAACTTCTTCTCCAGTCTTTGACACTCCCTCTGAGGTAGGGAGCTCCCTCACATTACTGTAAAATTTCCATAATCCTTGAGAAAAGCAGGTGCCATCATACAAGTTTGACTTAAATCGCCCATATTTTGCTAAATATATTGCTTTGTCTTGGGTAGAAAATGTAATATTCATTGTAGTTAATTTCCCCTTGTTATTTATCTGGAAAATTAGGTGGTCAGGAATCTGAAATTTAGATGGGGTTTAAATTATAGTCAGCTTTTGTCTTTTGCCAGGAAGAAGTTGATATTTTTAGAAGTATTTAATATAAAGGGTGAAATTACCCTTTTCTGGAGGATATTCATTCCATAGACTAGACTCATATTTCTGGACATTGTAAACTTTCTGAAGATGCTTGATATTTTCATTGTTCTTTCACAAAAGAAAAAGGAACTGCCTGGAATTTTTTGGTTGGTTGTTTTTTCTGCATATGTAATAATGAGAACATAATTATTCCTCAAATGAGAAAGGTACATATGCATAAAAAGGCATACATATACATCATATATAAATTGCAGTGTGCTTTCAGCAGAGCTCCTTTACTGTCCCAGAGTACAAATCTGTATTGCTCTTTAAGGAATATCCTTGTTTGCCATGCAAGGCTTGCATCTCTTACCAAACCAAATTCACTGTAAGCTGTTGCCTAGGAAAGGACCTGAAATCTTAACCCATGAAGCTCAGTTTGCCCATTTGAAGAACAGACACACAATATTGTTAAGGCAGTAAAATATTAATCTTTAGCTTTCCTTCATTTTTAGCCAACCAGTCACCTTCTAAGAATTGTACGCATGCTTACCTGTCCCCATTTCCTCTTCTCCGAGATGGACACAACTCAACCTCCTACGACTCTGCAATCAGTAAGTCTTGTTTGGTGCAAGTGAATACAATGCCTATAGTTTCAAGAAAACAATTTGGATGCTTCAAAATAAAACAGCCTTATCGCTCCACACAGCTTAATTAGCAGAATTTTGGTATTTCATACTCCTCATAATTCCACAACATGCATATTTAAGCTACTGTTTTACAAAGCACATAAATAAATGCTTAGCTTTAAGCATGATGGTAGAATGGAGGTAATTTCTGGAAAAAAACAAAACAAAACAAAACAAATTTTTCTTTTTAGTGCTTTTTTTCTCCAACATATTATCTTCCTTGGGCTGAATGCATTAAACAAGTAATACTTGTATTTAAATAAAACTAGTTTTGGTTTTAGTTAGATTGTTTTGGGTTTTTTTTTGTTT
>WAAE01015088.1:0-58778 GCA_013400495.1 Nicator chloris
CATAGGAATTTCTCTTCTTCTTTGTTTGTTAGGGGACAATCTTTGGTAGCAATTCTATATGAGAAGTTTGCTATTATTTTGACACTAAAAGTGCAAGTTTCATTCTAAAAAATTCTCAGAAATCTCTTCTATATTTGATGCTTGGGAATATCACAATGATATGTACACAATAGTAAACCAGTCATCTAAACAGAATTTTTAGATTTTATGCATTTGCAAATATGGAAAAGTATAAAATCTTTTACAAGTCCAGACTTCTGTTTATTAATTTTCATAGGCATTGCAAATTTCACTGTTTGTTTATATGTTAGTGCTTAGATGTGACAATGATTAGCTCCTACATATCTTGAGTACAATTGGATGTGTAAGAGTTTTGTATCTTTATCTTTGATTTTTCCCTTGTTTTAGTTAGCAAGGCAGATTGGTCTCCTCAAAAGAAGAGAGCCTGAGTAGCATCTGTTGCTAATAAACTTTTCTTAAGATCTGATTTTGTTGCTTTTTCTGAGGTTCTCTGATATATAACAAAGCTATAGACTGAAAAAGGATGCACAGGTAAAATAATTTTTTTTAAGATTAAAGGAAATCCTGTCCTTTGGAACTGTGGTGGGATTTCTTCCATCAAAAGGAGGCATCAATGAGTTCTATTTCTGCTTTTTCCATAATGATAAATCTGGACTTGAAATGCTGCATGAAATTCCAAGCTGTTAGAAAAATTTTTATGCAGGGTGTTGGACTGAGTGGAAGGAATGGATCCATGCAATGAAAACACCAAAACCTCCTGGTGTTTTGACTCCTACAGTGTCTCAAGAGAAATATCACCTTCTAGATTAAACTTTTATGTCACTAATACATTAAAGAAATATAAGTGAATCCCAAGAAAGCCAAAGATGGGTAGTGAAAGTGGAAAAATTCTGAAGATTGGTCTGAGACCTATATTTCTATGTATGTATAGGAATCAGAGCTTTTTAGCAGATGCAAGAACACTGAACCTTGCTGCATCTTCTTCCTTGATTATTAACCTGTCATAACAGCACTATGGATGCAAGCACTAGTTAGCATATACCAAAGAGTTCACACTAGGGCACACCACATAGCTAGGTAAGGTAAGCGAATGAATGGCTCTTCAAGGAGAGATCAAAGGCATTGTCCTAGTGGGAAGACTGTTCAAGGACAAACAAACAGAAAGCCAAAGGGGTTGGTACCTTAAAATCAGCAAAGAGATGAACAGAACCAGAATCACAATTCCTGTGAGCGTAAAGACAGCAATAGTCAAAACGTGTGGGCCTGCAGAAAAGAAAAAATGAAAGATAAACAACTTCATGGAGGATGCTGAAAAAGAATATTGTATTTAAGAAATTACCCTCACACACACATGCAAATCACAGTAGCTGACCAAGGATACTTTCTGATCACATCCAAATTGAGAGGCTTTGCTAAAGCCCAGCCCTGCCTTGGGATGACACTTGCTTCTTTCAATGTGGGGTGAAGCACAACCCGGAGCAGTGCAGTCTTACATCCCCACCTGAGGCATGGGCAATCTGTAGGGACACCCAGGCAACGGTGCTAGAGCATGGACTGTACTCTTCAGTAGGAAATTAATATGCTATAGAGGGAAGTTAATCTGGTGGCAGCACAAAGCCAGTAAAGTGTTCTTGGAAGCTGCAAGGAGCCAAACAGTTTGAAAATCATGTTGTTCGGGCATCTGAGGACCTAGACTCAAAAACCACAGAGCACACAAGGGTCCTAATCCTGAGCAGGCAGACAGGATGAACAAGGCTGGGAACTGACAAAGGTTTTAATGTTGATTGTCTCACTGTGGAAAACCAAACTGAAGCCTCTCTTGGGTCTGTTCTTGGAGCTCGGGGGTACTGGGAAGGAAAACTGGCAGCCACCAACTTTCTTTGAAGAATAACAGGCCATTATCACAGAGCTTCAGCTGGTGGTCACGTGTCTAGAGTGCACCTAGTTTACTGAGCAAGTGTCTCAGGCAAAAAAAGGCAGAGGAGAATCTGGTTTTGCAGATTGCCATGTTGATTAAGGACAGTAAAAGGGCTGAATTATTCAGCCTTACTGAGGCTGATATACTTTTGTCTGTGCCCAGAAACAGAAATGAAGGCACACAGAAAATGTGATCATGTGTAAAAATTAGTAAATAAATAAAAATCAAATTTACACACACTAGCTACCTTCAGAATCAAGTAGCAATTGAGGAGGGATTTTCAACATATCAATTTTTGTGCCTGCATCTGACATAGGATTCAGTTAATAAACTCATCTGGATTTTGGACCCAGATTTCTGCTTTGATTTTTCTTGTTCTGGGTATCACATCTCTCCCCTTTCTTTCCGTGTGTTCATCAGTCTAAGGGCCTCACGGTAATTTAGAATTAGTCTGATGCTGTCTGATGAAAACCATCAGTACTATCATTTTCCTCCACAAGTTAAGTCACCACTATAAAATGAGAGATAAAATTCCCATGAGAATGGGCAAAGACATTGTGCATGAAAACTGTCTGAAACTTCAGGTTTGTGAATTGTGGCATGCACCTTCAATAAACAGATTGTAGTTTCCCATGGAAGTGCTGTGGGACTGTAATTTCCCTTTCCTGAGGTTCTGCTACCACCTTCTGGCTCTTAGTCCTACAACAGGCAGAGGGAGAGTGCATCACATATTAACGTCCTCTGGAACCAGAAACGTTTGTGTATTGAAGAATGATCTTATCCATGTTTATAATGAGGGTTAAAACTTTCTGAATAAGGGGGAAATATGGATGAACTCCCGTTTTTTTCACTGAATACTAGGAGGAAGGTAGGCAGCAGAAGTGGGTCAGCTGTTCTCAGTTACAGCTCAGGAAGGAACAGGGCTCTGGTTGTCTGCACTTACCACCTACCTGGAGGAAAAAAGATATTCCAGGTTGGAAAGTTTTGACTGGCTTTAGCAAAGCACAGTGATTACTTAAACTTTGACCATTCTCCTTTTTGGGGGGATATATTTATTTAGAATCACATGGAAGGAAGGCTTATTTTTTAAAAATGGGAAAACGAAATAATCAAGTGCCTTTGGGAGGCAGTTTTACTTTAGTTTAGTATGGCTTGGCCACAGTGTCAGGCTTCAGATAAGCACTAGATGTTAAGCTACTGACATTTGTAAACATTGGCTTTCTGCAATTCTCTTTTTTTCCCCCCTTGTGCAGCAGCTTCAAACAAGGACATACCAAAGGGAATAACTGAAAGATATTTCAGATCCACCGACAACACAGCATGTTATGGGGCCCAAGGGATGGATGAGAATGGGACTGGAGCAACATCAAGAAGACAGGAGCCAGAAAGTACAGAGCTCATGGAGCTGGTACAGGGAGACCCTGTGGCTGATGTGTGCAGTGTTGCTGTCTCTGCACAGATAGCACTCATGGCCATACCAAGGGGCACCAGAGATTTGACCAGAGATGAAGAATGAAAGCTCCACTGAAATCCCTCTGCTCTTCCCAGAATTAACTCAAAGCCTTATCAAAGAGTCTTATCAAAGCTGCTGCCTCCCTCCTCCTGGTAACTCTCATGGTCTCTGGCAATTAACCACTACTCCTGCCTCTCTTATGAGGAATAAAGCCTAATTTGAGGGCATCTGATTTACTTTACTAACAAATAAAAAATGTTTAAATACATTTTACCGCCTTACTGTGAATGGACTCCTAGTTAGCAGAAGGTGTTTATCTCTCTAGTTATGCTTTGCCTATTCCCTAATGGAGGCAAGCAGTACAGCAAATTAATGGGAAGCCTTTAGCAGAGGCTTTTAACAGAGACATCTCTGGATTCTCACTGATGAGCACTAACCTCAGTGTGCACTACTGCACTGCAATAATTTTTATTCTGCATATCATATCCTGAAGCATATGCCCTTCCATTGCCAATCACCATGTGGCAGCAGTCTTAAAGGGGGAACCAATCTCGGACTGATCGGACTGACAAGGCTGTACTCTGCCATGCTGAATAACAAGGGACTTCATCCATTGTATCCAGGAGTCACCAAAAACTCAGAAGGAAAGGAGGTGGTGATTTCTGAGATTTTAAATTTGGTAGTTTGGGTGTAAATAGAGCCGTAATCTACTTTCTCATAGTATTTCTTCAAAGAGTCAGCTCTTCTCAGAGACTCCTCCAGAGAAGCACCCTGAATCTGCACAGTGCTGTGTCCTCTCCCCAGCTCCCTACAACAAGGATAAAGGGTCAAGCAGAAGCCACCATGCTCCATCAGATACAGAAAGGCAGAGTCAGATAACTCATCATAAACTTAATTCTGCTGCCTTTCCTGAACAGTCTTTCAAGCCATTCATACCACTACTTCTAGTGAAGATTATTTGTTCAGGGGTGACTTCTTCTGAATACCCCACGGTATTCCCCATAATCACAGGTACAGTATCAAGTTTTTGAGAGACTTAGTATCAGCACCTAAACAGAAATAAAGGTTTTGAACTGGACTGGAGGCAGAGAACATGGGGAGATGAGGCAGGAGAAGGAAGATACTGTTCTGCAGCCAGCTCCTGGCATCACTGGCTAGGGGCAATGTGAAGGTAGCATGCTGGATCACACAGCAGGTGGATCTCAGGACTGTGTGACTTGTCTTCAGAGAGGTAGGTGGTAGGTTTAATGGGTGTCTCACCAGTGCCTGGAGTATCACTGGGCAGCTTGTGGTTCTTCCAGATAAAATCCGGACTGTTAGTTGCCTTGCATGTCTCATTGCTTTGCGTGTTGAAATACAGAAGAGGTTTGAACTACAGATGGGAGGAGGGAAGAAATGCAGTCAGCAACTGTGTTCACCCTCTTTTGTCTGTGCTTCAGACTACCCTTAATAAATGTATTGCCCAAACTCAAAGTAAATTTCCTGCTACCTTGGTGCATTTCTCAATGTCGCCATATGTTTGGCTGCCATATTCTTTCTCATTCCTCCCCTCTCTCTGAAAATAAATTTACCAATCCCATAAAATACCAGCTGCACTTCATTTACTGTATCACCAGATTACATCAATCCTGTCAGTCTCCAGCACACCTCACATGACCCCCTTCTGGCAGGCACAGCATGCTTTGGCACTCCACCACTTTCATCATTCTTATGAAATAGTACAGAGCATTTTGTTTCTCCTTTCATATATAAGGTCAAACGGTTGCATCCTGGACATACATACGTAATTTGCAGTCTGTGATGTGTACAGCACAGTCAGATTGGTATCAATGTCTCCAAATTCGTCAAGAGTCACAGGACCCAGTACACCTGCAGACACAAGGAAATAGTCAGAGGGCTTGCATTTTCAGAAACACAAATATGGGGCAGGAAGGATGAGATACATAAAAGGATTTCTGATACTTAGGACACCTCTTCATGTACGTGCTAGATACATATCAACTCAGTGTGGTGCTACTTCTCTTTTAACACACTACACTTTCTCTACAAAATCCAATAGAATGTGTTGAACTGACAGCATTGAAGACAAAAGTCTCCCTCTAGCTATAGGGAAATATACTTGTCAGATTTCTTCAGCATAACCAAGAATGTCAGAGTCACCTCCCTTGAAGAGACCATTTTGGAAGTGAGAAGAGAAATAGTCTGTTTCCACCTGCAGTTTGAATCTATCAGCAATAAAGGACATACAGGGATACTTTCATTCCCTTTACTCTTTTGCAAGCTCTAATAATAATGTTTTAACCACGTTCTTTTTGCCTTTAGCCTCCTCTCTCTTTAAGCCAGCAAATGTGCACATTGAGAAATTGCCTGTGTACCACCATATAAGGATTTTAAGGTGGAACTTGCCAAATCCCTTAGCACAGCTTGGCTTTGCTCCCATGAAGTCAGTTTCCTCAACATGAGCACAAGCTTAGCCAATATCCACAACTCCTGAAAGTCTCACCTTCATTTTTCCCTTTTTTATAGGAGGATTTTTTTATCAGCTTCAGATTGTCCTTTTGCTGCTGTTGATGATGACTTGTTTTGTTTCTCCTAAGTTCAGTATCAGCATTATTTTAGTTCAGCAATTACCTTCTCCCTTTTCACCTTAAAAACTGATGCTAACTTTTTCATGGTCCACCTTCTTAATATGAAAATAATTAATGAATGAAATCCCTAGTATACCAGACTCCATCACAAGAAAGAATGAAGTTGATTCAACACCTATTACTTTTAGGATTTGGGGGTTTTTTTAACTAAACCTATAAATTATGACTAGCATTACAATGCTGTATTTTGGATGAGTAAAAATATTTGTGCAACTTAACTTTCAAGCTTAAGCTGAAGAGATGAGTTTACTGATAATCAGAAAGGGATGCTGTCTCCAGGACGAATTAGTAAACTATATTTTGTAGGTATTGGATACCATAGTTAAAGCAAAGATAAGCCTGCATCTTTTCCTATCTTAGGAAAATCTGGTAAACTTCTACACACATATTTGCTGAACGTAGGTAGGAGGTACGCATAAAACTTTCAGTCATCATTTTGGTACAGATCTCTGATGCGAAGCAACAACTGGGATTATACTCCCAGAGAGATAATGTTTTCACTTCTTCGTGTAAGTTTTGCCTCTGCCTTTTCCTAATGATTGAATTCTGTGATTTTAAGCCCATGGCCTACAAAACAAACGCCCACCAGTGCTAGACAACCTGTGAGAGGAACAAGAAAGTTGACTAAGTAGAGCCAACACACTGTCGGCTGGCCTACACCCACACTGCAGGTACCCAGGCCTGTGTGGCTTTGTAAACTGGAAAAGGTTGAAACTACTTCATTCAAGCTCAGCCAAGTGATTTCAGAGTCCTTTTGAACATCAAATACTGAAGATAACATCCTTGTAGAAATTATATATAAAGAAAAATCTGGGAATAAAACTCACTGAAAGGCTTGGACTTGTTTAGTGTAGAAGTGACTTATCCTAACAGTGTTTAAAATCAAATTTCTATCCCCTCGTCAATTTAGTGAACCCTACACAGGATGGTCCTTTTTTTTTTTACCTTCAAAAGTGGTATTTCGGAATTCATGGATTAAACTGAGAGGTGACACTGGGCTCTGGGAGACGACAAATTTCTTGAGACTATGTCCAAAGAGCAACACTGCATTAAAATAGCCGGCAAGAAAGTCATCTTCCATCTAGAACAAAAGAAAATAAAAAATGGCTGTTTGAGAGTCCATGTTTCTGTCATAAAGCTATAATAACTTTGATTGGCTCCATTTGGCAGAAACTCCAGCATGGAAGACCAGAATCTGCTGAACACTGAGTGAGTAGATGGCCAATGGCACATGAGTGTTCTCATTTTGAAAAACAAAGGTAAACAAAATATATTTTTGATGTATGAAGACAGGAAGGTGCTGAAAACTTAAAAGAGGCCAATATAAAGGTCTGGCATGCTGATCCTGGTGCAAAGGATTCAAGAAATCCTACACTGTAGGTTCTTGGCAGTTCTGCTTTGCTCAGTGTGTCCCAAAGACCTTGGCTTTGGATTAGCATTTCTGTGCAGGTAATTCAGTGTGGTGCCAGCAAGTCTGGGCTTCCCGGTGGCCACAGCTCAGGGGCAAGGAGCTGTGCCAGAATTTCTAGCAGCCTGCCATAGACCTGGCACCCAAAAAGCATTGAGCCCAGGCTGAGGGATCTAGAAGCCCTGTAAATCCAGCCAAAAGCTTCAGGCTGCCCGCTGTAGAGCTGGAGCTCAGAGCCACAAATCCTGGGAAGAACTGTACATGAAGGACCTGGTTCCTTGGCAGATGGCAGGAGTATCAGTTTCACTCAACCAATACAGCATTTTCATATGTTCTGTTTTTCTGGAAATTTTAAAAAAATACTTATTTCCTATGGAAAAAAAAGCTTCCTGTTTTTGAAGCTTATCTGGAAAGACACTGGAAAGATACTGCAATGGCTGTCATCTCTTAGACATATCCGCACAGACAAATTAGTCACCAATTATTAGTTCTGAACTTTCCATGCTCACATCTCAATTACAACGTATAGATCTTCCTTGAGTGATGCCTTGCAGCTAAGTGTAAGACTGTCAGTCACTCAGATGTGGGGTGCTGAAAGCATGTGCCTATAAGTTTCCCCTACACCACATGAATATGCCACGTGCAGAACAAATTACAAGTTTGAGTTGAACTTCACAAGGCAGGAATATGACATCCTGCAGATTTGCCTTATGATACTATATTTTGACATCATTACATCAGAACAAAATGCCATCCTGCAATGATATAAGGAAATATCAGCTTAGAAGCATGATGGGGGATGATTACAGCTGCATTTTGAGTTTTCATTTCCTCATACATGAACAGGAATGAACTGAATGTAATAATCAGATACAAAATAGTGTTCTTACCAGGATGTTGTCCTCCATCTCTATGTAGTCTCTAATTATGGTATTGTAGCTGTAATTAGCTGGTGGCAGAGTCAGGACAAGTACATGGTGCATGTAATCAGCTGAGATGTTCTTCTTAAAGTACACGTTACTGCAAAGCAAAGCACAAGAACTCCAGGAACACTGAACAACAGGGTCAGGGGTATCACTCACCTGTTCCCAACAGCACTGTTATTCAACAGGTTAATACAGTAGTTCTAAAAATAAAATTTCATCATGCACACAACTCTTTATATCATTCATTCCCTGATGCCAGCTTTTGTGCCTAAATATGTTAAAAGGTAATATCAAGGAGATCTGCCAACTGACACTCAAATGTTGTTGTGAACCACTGTTATTATTGTAACTGTTTGTTTTCTGTCCTGTTTATTTCCTCTTTTTTTTTCAAGCAGAGTTTACATTTATTAAAACTCAGTTTCTCCTTGAAATCCACAATACTGCAATCATAGTTTCTTCATATTGCTGTGCTTGTTTCTGAGCTCTTCTGCATTCTTTTTGCTTGTTCCTCTAGTTTTGATACTTCCTGCTAGAATTAAGCACAGCAGGAGTTGCACTAAAAGCATGTAACAGGCAGGAATAAAACAATCACGGAGGTGTGGAGGGCAGATTATTGATTCATTTGTTGAATTCAGTGAGATAGGAAAATTAGAGGAAACTGTGTCAACTTGAAAACTCTGCTAAAACAAGCAGGAGGTGTAGCTTTCAGGTATCATCTTTGGCTTCATCACCCTGACAGGCCATCTGGAAGTGCTTCACAGACTGGCCACCACCAGATTCACATGTTAAAGAAGAATTTAGCAATAGATATTAGTGTCAACTGGCAGCATCTGCTATTGCTATGGCTAGATTGATAGAAAGAAAGTAATTGTATGAGCCTTTTCTCATTATTCATGTTTGATCATCCTTTTATTTTGTCAGTCAGTACTGACTGTACAGTACAGTGAGTACTGCATTAAGGCTTTTTGGAGACCATAGGCTCTGCCCCATGGCTGACAGGATTCTGACACCAGAGCCCTGTCCTTGCCTTTCTCTGACCCTTCTGACTTTTACAATGCACTTTTCACACTAAAGAATTTCAAAATGTTTTTCATCCAGGCTTGGACTGACCTAGCCAGTTGAAAAGGAAACCTCATTAGACTCCACCAGACTGGATAATCCTCCAGCATTCCACCTCTCTTGAGGGAGGCTTAAAGACTGTGTTTGTGTCCTGCTTGCCAGACAGCTCAGAGCTGAAGAAAACAAATCTATCACTTTTTCAGAGGACTTCACTCCTCTGAAACACAGGACTTTGCCTACTCTTCCTCCTACTTGAGTTTTCATCTAATACAGCTGTCTGTATTTTGTTTTTTCTAAGAATAATGTGATTTGAGATACTCAGCAAAATAAGGGTCTGTAGAAAGTTTAAGAAGGGCAGCACATAAAGCAGCCTGAGGCAGCTGGGTATATCAGAAGGATGCATATCACAGCAAAGAATCCCCTAATCACCCTCACCTTTTGTAATGCAACAATTACACCTACAACACTAGTGTTAAAGCACTCACATACACAGCCCCCATTGTGCATTTGCAAAGAAACAGGAGTTGAGGCCAGTTGCCTCAGGAAAAGCAAATGGGGATTCCTGGTGCCTGGATAAAACTGTGGAATGCCGAAAGCTCTTAGAGGCACTTCTGAAAAATAGATATGGTGAACCTGAAAGCATATGGGACAGAGAAGATCCTGTTAAAACCTGAAGAGGATCCAGTTTGGAGCCAAAGTCTGAAGTCATTATCCCAGAGTTTCTCAGAACTGACCTGTTATGGTCAGCTTTAGACACAAGAGCTGGGAAGTCCCACTGGCCCTAAAAGTTCATGGAATATTTTTGCTACACCAACAGTGAAGTAAGTAACATCAAGACATGGGCACACACATTTGCCTTGCCATCATCCATCCATCCATCCATCCATCCATCCATCCATCCATCCATCCATCCATCCATCCATCCATCCATCCATCCACACCACCAGCACTGTCTCAGGCAATTAACTTTCTCCCAGACTGTGCCTTGCTACGGCAACTGGTGCTATGCCCAAAAAAACACCTGGTTTAGGTATCTACACTTAGTTGTACAGATGTAATCTCTCCTGTGTCACTTAGATTTAGGGCCAGAGATCAGCTCTCAGTCCTTGTATTCAGCCAAGGCTTTTGAAGATACCGTTGGTAAGCCAAATTTATGTCAGATGTCTTCTATAAAGAATTTTGTAATTAGCAATATTAAGAGGAAATTAAACAATAGAAAACTTAGACTACTAAGAAAACTTGTATACTAAGAAACTTCTCTGAGAAGTTATGTTTATGTGGTTATAAAGATGTTGAAGAGTTGGTTATAAAGTGCAAGTTATAAACTGGGAGAACAGTTGTATCACATAAATTATTTAAAAATTTAATACATGGAGTCTAGAAAAATATACCGTAAATCCTATTTATATAATTGTCTGGTTGGGCAGAGTGTATGAAAAATGTTCCATATCTCAAATGAACCATATCTCATGACCATTCTGACTTTGGACTCTGTGCTTTTTTCATGGCTTCCTGCACTGAGGAGCCCACAGGATGACATTAAATCTACCTGCTCTATAGCTGCCTTACAAAAATATTATATGAACCAAAAGGGTTTTGTAGAGGATGCGCCATAAATTAAACACTATGCATGTTAAATAAATGGCAAGACATGAGGAGAGATGGCAATAGAAAATATTTTGTGAAAGAGCATTTCTTCAACAAAACAGTTCCACTTAGACTATTTCCATTATCTGTATCCATCAGCAAATTGCAGAGAAAAGAAGAAAGGCAAAGGTGATACTTTACTTGAAGAGATCTATCAGGATGATAACAATGTCATTATCCACCTTCTCCGTCCCTAGGTCTGTGCTGACATCCTCTGGAGAGCCACACATGATGATCACTACAGAATGGGCAAAAACGGAGACAGATTGGTGAGATTTATAGACAATAAATGATGTTTGCCTGCTCCCCCATGTTTGAGTAGCAGGCAGTAGAGCAACTCTGGGCTAAGGCACATTATCTGTGCTGTACTGGGGCCCAGGCACAGAGCTCTAGCCTCTCTGCAGTTAAACCAGGATGTCTGAGGGGAAGTGGTAAAAGGTGCTTCAACACCTGCACCATTTTCTGTGTGATTGCACCAGAGCACTACCATTATCTCACACAAATAAGCATTAGGAGTTGTGGTGCCATAACAGCTACTCAATATGAACGTTTCTAGGTTAAATGGCCTTCAAGTAATGGTTTCATTAGCTTGCTTACTCTCACACTCACTTGGCCTGCTGATGCCAGGTGCTTAGTCTTAGGAGAAGATGAGGTATTTATTCATTCATTTTTCTATTTTAGATGAATCATTTCCAGAAGTGCCCCTTGATGGCAAAATGAGGTCCATAAGTGTACCAGGGCTGCAAACACATGAATGATAGAGAGCTTGCAGTATCTATATTCTTGTAGTGCTTAAAGCCCTTCTTAGAGAAATTGTGATCCCTGGATTTCTGACAAAAATCTCTCACAAAAAAGAGCTTGTGCCTAGATGAGATAATTTACCCCAAAATCTCTCTGGAACCAGGATATTCCCCCATATTTTATGAGGATGAAGAGAGGAATCTAGGAACTTTGGGCCATTTTATCTTTACATCCATGTAAAATGGCATATCTTTGTTTCCACCATTTCTGGTGAAAGGCTTTCCCTATAGCCTAACTAAGGGGTGGGTTTGATTTCCTTGGAAAAGCAACTCACTTGCAGGGACAGTGCAGCCTCAACCCCTCCTTACCATTGCTTTTCCGGTTTGGATTTTGCACAGTTTTTTTAAGCAGCTCTGGAGTTCTTAAAATATCCTTGAACTTGAGTTTTTCAGAGAACTCTGTGATTCCAGCATCCAAAGCATTCATGTACCTGGCACAAGGGAGCAAAGGTATTGTCAGGAAATTGCCAACTCCTCACATTTTCCTAAACCAACCATAGTGCAAGATAGGCTGTTCAGAGCACACAAGACTGTTTATAAGGTGATATGAAACCTTTTCTGGAGCAATAAAAGTGAAAGAATCAATACATGGCATGAAAGATGCAGAAATGCTTGGAAAGTCAACCAGAGGTATTTGAGCATGGTGGTACAAAGGATGGATTTGGAAAATGCAATGAGGTAATAAGACATTAACAACTAAGAAAAAAAACTAATCAGGGATATGAGGAGATTGCAGGAAGTGAGACTAACAGGGAGGCAGAGCCAGGAAGCTTTGCTGTTTAAGACATCAGTGGTAATGTAAGAAGGCACATCTGAAGGTTCAAAGGACTAAACAGGAACTACAGAAAGAACTGAGATAAAAACCACACATGTACCCTGACTGTGAGAGAAGTGAAGGAAGAAAAGCAGCAACAAAAAACCTATAGAGAATCTGTTAGAACTTGAAGGGAAAAATGAGCTCAGCAAAAAAAGCAAGCAAGTAAAGTTTGCCAAATGATTAAGGAAGAACAGTCAGCTCCTGAATTCTACTCTCGCTTCAATATGTTATTTCTGAGAAGAGATATTCTATCTGACATAAAGTTAATGCAAAGGGAAAACCAAAAGAACTCTCTGTTTTCAAAGTACATAACCTTTGATCTACCAGCACTGAGATCTCAGTCCTATGAGCTACTAAATACCTTTTGCTTCCTTTTCTTCCTTTTTTTTTTTCCTTCAGGAAGAGAATCATTAACCGTTAATTTACAGAAACATATGCATAGTTGAAACATAACCTGATTTTGCTATCATTGTGGGTATTCACTTATTTTTATATGTATATGGGAAAGACAATTAGCTCATGCAGTAATACTTGTGCTTTAGAGAAAATGAATCTTTTTAAATTAGACTTCAAAAACCTTCACGTTGACAGTTTCTAATAATGCAGGATGAGATGCATTGTTACAACTAAATTAGGATGAAAAGTGGGCAGAGATACAAAATTAATTTTTAACTGTTAATTCAACAATAAAGGAGCTTGAACAATTCTGAAGTCATAAAGAGCGTCCTGGTCAGAAGCATTAAGAAATGTGAAATAAGAAACACTTGGAAAGGTCAGAAATAACTTCCATGCAATTATTTCACTGAAAGGTATGAAAGCTGCAGAACTAAAGGGATTTAGCTGAAGTGTGTGTAGTGCATTGGCAATTACAACTGCAAACATGGGGGAGTAGGGATTGGAGTAAGAGATGAGCGAAGTGCACTGATACTTCAAAACATCAAAGAGAGGTAATCACAGCAATTACATCATGTGATCAAGTTGCTATCTATATTAAGAAAGAAGAAGGAAACAATACAAGTCCATATATACCTATAAAAGAGTTAAATGGCGATCAGGTTTTAGGTCTCTTAATTCAGAAAAAAACCCCTTTTAATTCTGTATCTAAAATATTCCATAAGTAAATGCTTCTATAAATCTGAAGCAAACACAGTCATAAATTTTGCTTAGAATTCTGCAAGTCCCTCAGGTTATGAATTAGATATATACGTAATAGTTATTTCCATTAACTCTTTGCTACCTTTCAGCTACATTTATAAAAATAGCAGGAGAAATTAATTTTTTTTTTAATTAATCAACTTTTTATATCCCAAAATTGGAAAAAAAATCAAAGTAGCATAGAAACACTCACATGAGCTGAAAGTTAAATAAGACTCAATAATAGAAAAGTAATTATAAATACTGGTATATTAAAGAGTTTATTTGTCTAAAAGCAGTCAAGGCAAGGAGAAAAGCCAGCATTTCTGAGAATCAAGCACAGCCTGATGTTTCAGGTCACAAAATGAATGCTGTCTCCTTTGCTCCAAACTGGTGAGAGTATAGCTTAAACTCTGCAATCACTGGGGTGATTTTGTTTGAAGAAAGATACAGTTTTAATTTTGGAAATAGTGCCTACAGATTGAAGTCATTAATGTAGAGAAGCATTTTAAGAGCTTAGTAAGACCCCTGACCTAAAAAGGCATCTATGGGGAGCCTGTGGAGGAGCCTCTCATGTCATGCAATTTATATTAAAGATGCTGTAAACAAGTATTTTCATCACAGACAACATGTGGGCTATGTTGTCCAAAGGAAAAGCAAAGGCTTGCAAATATTTAAAATAGACTGAGAGAAACATTCAGGTAAGTGCTACAGCTAAAGCTACAATTCATCTTTTCTTTCATTTCTTGGTAGCAGTAAAGCACCTCCTAAAGTGTAGGACTGAAAGAACACTTTGCAGATACCATGTCTGAGGGTGGAGACAGCATTTATCAACAGTTGGGTCAGAGGTGAATCCAGATCTTACCAGAAGCATGCCTCTGAGGTTTCAGTTCTCTTGTAAATGTACACAGATTCCCAGGTCGTGGTTTTGAATGGAAGGTCAGAATGTCTCCAAAAATGAGAGAAGAATTGGTTCACTTTCCTGGCTGGAGTCAGAAGGCGGGTTAGGTTTACTTTGTAGTCACAGGACAGTCCAAAACTCCCTACAGAGATCAGAGGCAGGCTCAGTATTGTTTCAAGTCTGAAGGAAGAGATAAGAGGACAAGTCTGAACAGGTTGCTGTTGTACCGAGGCAGCCACCTGATTTCCATCCTCACCTCCCTTTCCTCTTATGCCCTAAGTTAGTTTAACACAATTTGAACCTGAACCAGAAGGCTCCTCACGAACACAAGCAGATTTCAAGTCTGCATTGGTACCAAAAAGCCCTGTTGAACTGCTCTGGGCAGCTTCTTGCACTGTCCCCAATTACCCCTGCCCTTTTGGGTACCACACACCATTTCAGCCCCAAGGATTGTGACAGGAGTCCAGAGGCTCAAGACAGGCTTTTGCTCCCTGGCTGCCATTACCATGGGATGGATTTAATCTCCTTATGGGGACAGTACTGCAGGGTGACAGCTTTTTGCCATCAAAAAACTTTACTTCTACAATTCAAAGGAAAAATCTTTTCGTTTCACAAAGGTGTATTTTAGGAGCTGTACAACAGCAGCAGTCAGGGAGAACAAATCAAGGCAACCCCCTGCTGACAAGGAATTTGTAAAACAAAGGTCATTTTATACGCAGAGACAGTAAGCTTTTAAGGACAAAAGTATATTCCTGGACGCTGTTATGTTATCAGACTAAACTAAAATATTTTTGTTCTTATATGGTGTTTTTTTATAACAGGGAATTTTGCCTGCAAAAACCATGGCCGTAAGAGTTGTTGGCATTATTGTGACAAAATTTGATTTTCCAGGTAAAGTCCACTTACCCAATTACAGGCTTTTTACTTATTGCAACAGAAACAGACATAGATGATGTAATAAATAATGACTGGGACAGTATTTCACTAATTAAACAGGCTTTTTTTTTTCCTCTGACAGACTTAGAATAGAATAGATTATTTCAGTTAAAAGGGACCTACAAAAATCATACAGTCCTGACTACTTCAGGACTGACCAAAAGCTAAAGCATGTCATTCATAGAGACATAGAATGGTGTGGGTTGGAAGAGACCTTAACGATCATCTAGTTCCAAACCACCTGCCATGGACAGGGACACCTTCCACTAGACCACTTACTAACTGCATTGTCCAAATGCCTTTTAAACATGATAAGCTTAAGGTATGATCCATCTCTCTAGGAAGCCTGTTCCAGTGTCCAGCCATGCTCTCGCTAAAAACGTGCTTCCTAATGTCCAACCTATATATACAGCTTTGAATCATTCCCACTTGTCCTGTAGCTGAATTCCAGGAAGAAGAGATCAGTGTCTCCCTCTACACTTGCCCTTCTCAGGAAGCTGTAGAAATCAACAAGGTCTCCCCTCAGGCTCCTTTTCTCCAAACCAGACAAATCCAGTGCCCTCAGCTCCTCACAGGACATGCCTTTGAGCCCTTTAACCAGTTTTGTAAGTATTCAAGGACCTTCACATCCTCCTGAAATTGTGGGGCCCAGAACTACACACAGTGCTCAAGGTGAGGCCACACCACTGCTAAGTACAGCTGGATAATCACCTCTCCTGACCAGCTGGTGATGCTGTGTCTGATGCATCCCAGGGTAGGGTTTGCCCTCTGCACTGGCTGGGCACACTGGTGACTTGTGTGGAGACTGCTGCCAACCAGCACCCCCAGATCCCTTTCTGCAGGGCTGCTTTCCAGGTGCTCCTCAAGCAGTCCTTCAACTTACTGTCAGGAATTAGAAGTTTCCCTAGTAAAGCTAGAATTTTATCCACGGGCTTTGGAAGCGGATTTTCTTTCACCTACCAAGCAGAATGCCTATGCACAAAGGTCTTCCTGCCCTGGCTGTAGACCTCGAGGTTCTGATGTACTCTAAACACCAATGCCTTTGCAGGTTTGTTGTTCACAAAACAACTTTGTTCAGCAGCTGACATCTTTAACATCACAATATAAGAGGGAAGAATTGGTACTTACGAGATCATTTGGAAGGTGGCATAAGTGCAAGCAGGTCCTATGACAGCACAGCCAAGTGTGCCAGAATCCTGCAAGGGATCAAAAAGGGTCATTTGGGATTAAGCAGAGGACTGGCAGAGAGAGGAGGATGGGAGAATGAATAATATTGTAGGATATGAGGAGTCATAGAATTTACCCAGCAAAAGCAAGAGAAGAGTAAGAAAGGAGCTACAGAAAGTTTAAAAGAACATAAAAGGGAGGAGGAAAAAAATCACAGAAAGCAAAAAAAAGATAGAGTAAAACATCTGTTAAGACACAGACAGCAAGTAAGGATTAAAATATTGTTATAGTTTTACATTTGAAATTACACACCCCAGAATAGTTTGCATTTTCAGAAGACAGGGTAGTTGGTATTACAAGGTCCTGTGTGTCACAAAAGTTATTAATTAAGTGCATATGAAACTAGTATTTTAAAAAATCCTTCTATGACCATCAAATGAAGCCTGACCTGTATTTTTGTGTGTCGTGAGGGACAATTTCTTAGCAAAAATTAGAGCATGGTCATAGATAAGTAGACTTGAAAAGTCACATTGGATTGACCAAGTTTCACTCAGAGGTGTGAAAATCTTCAGAAACGCGGCTTCTCGTAATGCACCAATTTTAACTGAAGCTTTTCCTCATATTAAAGTGTTCACATCATTTCTCTCATGTGATTTCTGTGATTTATAGTGAGAAGCAAGCACTTCATCTTTGCCGTTTGGGCATAGTTCCATAACCATTTCACTGGTAACAGTGCCAGCCTAATGATTTCTCTGCCCACATGTTCCATCCTCACCACAGCTCTCTCTTTTGTGTATTGTGTAAACTGATGGTGAACCAGATTAGGGTCTGTTTCAGTTGGAAATGGACCTTTTTGCTCTGCTTGGGCTGTTTTGAGTGTTTGAGTTGTTGGTTTGGTTTTTTTAGTTGTTATTTGGGGGTTTTTTTAATAGATTGCTTTGGCTGTCTGACCACACAAAGAGTTGTGCAGATATAAAAAAGAGGACAACTTAAGCACAGGAAAAGGAGCCAGAAGCTGAAGGCAGTCTCTGGGAAGCATTCCTAGAATCTCTATCCAGTATTTACCTACTTCTTTTCACAAAACATACAGGAACATCTTCTCTTTGAAAACTTCACTTCCCTGCCAAATTTCTTTGGAACTGAATAGCAGGATCAAAGGTTAAGAAGGAAAGACAGAGTCACACATGCACACCCAAGCAGAAGGAAAGAAGTCTGCTACTCACGTAAATGGTTTTGATGAGCTCCACACCTTCACAGGTGCTAGTACGGCAGCCCTGTGAGACATAGAGTGATGAAGAAAAGGGGTGGAAGATGGCATCCACTGTAACATTTTCTCCTGTAACACAAATGTAAAAGCAAACAGCATCATGAATTGCAGGTAACCACTAACATACTATTATCCCTCCCCTTCTGACACAGGTCTGAGCAGTCTTACACTACGAGGTCTCCTTGCTTCTGCAAAGTCTACCTACAATCTAACCCCCCCTACTACGGATGTGACTGTGAAGTCTGCTCCAATGTGGACTGATGACTTCTGTTGAGTGTTAGCACTTTCAGTAAAATATACTTCTAGTGTTGGCCATTACTAGACAAATTTTTAAGGCTCTGTAAGAAGAAACTGTGAGACCACTTTCCAATAAAATTGGAAAAAATCTCTTAAACTAGAGGGCAGATAGGGAATAGATACTATTTCTTTTATGATTTCCTTGGAATCTCTTTTTCCCGTAATATTCTAGAGAGTGACAGTAGATTGATGATGTTGAAAGGAGAGATAAGATATCAAAATAAATAAAAGCAACATGACTCTAAATGAAGGAAAATATGGACTGCAGATCCTTCACACTTCAGATCAACAGATAGCGTCAAGAGGGAAATTATTTTCAGAAAGTAGAGGCTAATCCAGTCAGGAGAGGAAGCAAGGGCAACCCAATTACTGCACTATTTGGATCACTGGTCTTGTCTGATCCAGTTCAATAATTTCCACATTACCAAACCCAGCTGAACATCTCCAGAGAAGCATGCAGGAAGAGTCTGCCCAAACACCATGAAAATATATATGGTTCTGACCATTTGTAGAGCACTTCTATTTATGCAAAGAGAAGTAATTATTTCCATAAGAGCTACATAAGATGGGCAAGCAAGGAGCCTGTCTCAGAAGCACGTTGCTGAAGGTCAGATGAGTATAAAACTGTGACACAAAGTGTGACACAAAATCACACAAAGAGAGGGGTAACCAACACCCATTGGCTTACCTGTCATCTGGAATTCCTTCTGTACCCTTTCCAAGGCTTGCTTCACAGCTAACTTCAAACTATCAGTACTTGATGGGAAATCCGAGTAATTCATGAGCATCACATTGATCACATAACTGTTGTTGCGACACCGATTTGAACCCACTTGCTTCAGCAGCTGCAGTGAGGATAACAAAGGCCAAATGGCCAGCACCAATACCAGTTGCTTCATCATTGCTCAGTTTAGACCCATTGTGTGTGCTCTCCCATTTCTTTTCGTCTTCTAACTCTCTTTCTTTCAGATACTCTACACTGATCTTGTTCCTGGATAGAAAGAAAGAGATTTCCACTCTGTAGATTCAAAGACAGGCTGTGTGATTCTTCTGTCCCGCACTTCCCTGTCCCCCTTCCCTGCCTTCACCTCTGCCCGTCCCTCCAGTGTACTAGGTGGCACTTCAAGGTGAAAAACTAGAAGCAGCAAAACTCAGGAAAAGAGAGAGGCTAAAGGTTGCTGAGAATGTTTACTCATGGAAAGGCTGAGGTTATAAACTGAAACATTACCAGAAACCTTGCCTGATAAGTGCACTAACTGTTCATCACAGGCATAAGCTGAGAGAAGAAAGGGGAGGGGACAAATGAACCATAAAGACAACTCTTCCAAATGGAAATAAAATAGAAGGTCTGTTAAAGCCTAGAGGAAAACAGATGGTTACTTCATGTTTGCATTGCCCTACATCTCTTGATTACACTGCCACACCATCTCTGCTGATTGAGCTCATAAATCGAGGGTGTATTTTCTTCTGTGATAAGTTACCAATTTCATTCCTTTAGCTTATAACAGTGAAGTCCTTTTCATGTTGGCAAAAAAGTCTCACGTGCCGTCCTTCAGACCAAAGCCTTTCTTTCTTCTTACAGACTCAGTACAAGGCTTGTCCACTCATTCTCGCCCAGCACTGTGCAACAAAGCATCCCAGGTCTGCCCCAGACTCATCTGCTGCCAGCCAGCACAGCTCCCATCGCCCATTCCCACCTCCTCAAATGGGGGCCCTAGATATTCATACTTTATGTGAGGAACCTCTTGCATCAGGTAAGGATTAGCAAAGCTGAGGGTCTCTCAGACCTGCAGGACCAAAGCTAAATCTTAAATGGAATCGCTAAAAAAAACCCCACAAAACAACATCCAACAAACAACCAAACAAAAAACCACCACCAACCCACAAGCCTTATGGAAAACTCTAGGCTCTCTAGGCATAAAGGAAACAAATTTAAATAAAGTATAGAGTGTACTTTTGCTGAATATGGGGTGTTTATGCACACACACAACAGCTTCTGTTTTTCTACTGAAACCTACACTGAGGCTGTCAGATAAGAAATCAAAGTTAACTTTTATTACCTTCCTCAAATAATTCTAAGACAAATAATGAAATAAATCAGAAACAATGTAAGTAACAGGACTTGTGGTTTAAAACAAGACTGCAATTTCATGGCTTCTTTCAAAGCCTATATTTACAAGGTATTGAATACATCTCAGATATATTTGCACAGATCTTTTTGTGATTCCATTTCATAACCAAATTACTATTGCTTGAATCTTTCTAATACCCAGAGAAGACCATAACCCAGCATTTAAAAGTAGTCCATAAACATCTTGCATATTTAATCTAGCATTTGTAATTAATATCACAGTAACTCTAAGTTAGCAGTCTGTCATGTAAACATGTGGACTAGTATGGCTGGCTAGAGCCACAGATTGAGAATGGAACACAGCTTTTCATGTGGAGATCATCTGCTCATCACTGGCTCATTTTACAGGTATTTCCAATGTCCTTGAAACTTATCCCATACAAATCAATAAGAGATTTATCATTAACTTCTGCAGAGCAGGATTTGCATTTTTATACTCTTCTTAGCCTATCTGGGAGAAACAGTCAGCATGGATAATGCAAATAGAACTGACTATTTTACACAGCTGGTCACACAGGGAGTATGTAATGGCACTGGCTCCATATCTATTAATGTGTTTATTTGGTTTTCTTAGCAGCTTAAAACTGTCCTTTAAAAACAAACGGTAAAATCAACCATAGCTTTATCACAGCATTTCTTTTTACTCTCTCCCTTGTCCTACACCATCACAATGCCACAGCCACAGCCAGAATATGATACAAATTAATTGTTGACTTCTCAAATTTTTAATTGCCTGGTGCGTGTGTAGTCTCTCAATGGATTCCCATGACAGAAGAATCCAGTGACGTGGAGCAGCAGGGAGTGTGGCAGGAGGCAGCAGCTAGGATGAAACAAGCTCTCCATGAAACCTGCCAAACACCACACTTTCCCTTGTGCGGGAACCTTGGGGCTTTGGATATCAAACACAGTTGTCTGGCAGATTGATCAGTAACATCTGCCTCATGGCATAAGAGAGACAAAGAAAAGCTGTGTCATTGCACTGTAAATATGACAGTTACTGATACTATATATGTTCATGAGGGTGGAGAGAAGAAAAAGTAAATAAATGAGTCAGTTGTGTAAAGCACAAAATTTGATAGGCTTGCCACAAGCAAAAGCAAAAGCTTCTCTAAGTTTGTCCTTGTTGCTGCCTCTGCTTAATGCATCGCTAGCCCTTAGGAATAGAAGAGATGAGACACAAATGCCAGTCCATTCATCCTGTCCTGGCTGCAGAACACAGCTAAGCTCCCAAGGATCCCAGCCAACCTCATCCAATTCTTTCATAATATCCAAACTAAGAGTTTATAAACCCAAGAGGTTAACAGTGATACAAACCAGACAGCTACTCAAAGAAACCTTGCATATCTCTCTCGAGCACTCTCTCCACTATCTCACTTTTCTCCAACCATGAGCCATCTCTCACACTTCCGAGATTAGACAGTGAAAGATCCAGTTCAGAAACTCAGAAGACAGATTATGTGTTGGAGGGAAAAAGAAAGCTTTTTGACTCCTGTAGGTGACTGCAGCTTTAACTAGAAATACTGGCTTACAACAGAACTACAGGTAATGCGAGCATCCTGAAGGCAAATTCAAATAACTCTGCCTTCCTCTGAAAGAATGTCTCTCATGAGTGGAGAAACAGAGCAAGAAATTCAAACACCAGCAATATCCTGCCTAAGGTAACCTCTCCTGACAACCCACAAAATATCTTTAAAGCACATCTTCTAGAGCTATTTATTCTCTCTTAAAAGTGCTGAGATTTAATCACTGTCTAAGGAATAAGGTGCTAAAAAACTGCATTTGACATCCCCAGTGCATTCTTTTTAGCTGAGGCTTCTAGGCATCTGCTACTGCTATAATCTTGGCAGAAGGGTAAAAGAGATCTCAGCATTACATACCTGCACTACATGCAAGTGTCTATCCAAGAAGTCAGTTCTTAGGTGAACATCAGCTTGAGACCCTCATCTTTGTAATCCTAGCATGATTAACAGCTCATGGAGGTCTCCCCTTGAATCACTGTAGGTTACCACTTATTTTGGCTTCAGCAACACTGGGATGATTCAGATTCAGATAGGCAGGCCCTGTATTTTTCCATCTGAAGAAAAAATTCACTTCCTCACCACCAACATTACCTGTCCATATACTGCATAGCTAGAAAACATCATAATAGTTCTCTTTAGGTATTTTTATAGTCAGTGTTAGATTAGAAACACCACCTCAAATTAACTCGCCACAGAACTGTATCATTGGTTTGAGTGAAAAGTGACTTTTAGTGACTGGTTCTACAGCACTGTAAAGCACTGTTTGTTCTGCCCTAGGATTTACTGGGTAATAAACAACTAGATATTACAGGGTGTATTTGCAACTGATAATCAACACTGACTTCCTGATCTAAAACTACTCTGAGAAGTTCCCTCAGTCTTATGGAAAATTCAAGTCAGAGAAAAAGAAGACTAAAAAATTCCAAAGGCTTGTTCCTCTCAGCCTATGAAAGATTATGGTCTATAGAAATTTTCCACTCCTTTTTTAATGCTGCATGTGACAGGGTTTTCCTCATTTCAGTGGCTTCTCTTTTGTTGTGCAGTGTCTGAAAGTCCTGAAAATGGGAATGATAGGCCAGTCTGAGCACCACAAAGTCCCTTTGCCTATCAGCTCATAACGTATTGCAGCTGAATGATGCACTATCTCCAACACCTTTACCACATTCGTTTTTAGGATCTTATCACTGGCATGCAGCCTAATTTATTTTTTACTTGGTTACAAATCATTATTTCCACTTGGCTGCTCATAAAGGAGAAAATAGAGAGAATATATGGAACAAAAATTCCAGAAATCTCAGAAGAGCCAAAGAATTAGGTGAAGCTATTGAATGCCTGCAGTCAGTCAAACTGCTACTTCTGGTAGTTGGTAGCAATAGTCCTAAGCAGTCTGAAAATAACACACACATATTGACAGCTTGTCTTCAATTTCTTTGGTACCAAAGACAACCAAGGTAGCATTTTTCAAGTCACTAGCTTGTAAAGAAACATGCATTGTGACACAATCATCTTATTTTGCAGAATAACATATTTTGACAGTGTCCTGTAAAATGGAATTTTCCCCTGAATATTTGCTACAATTAATTCTCCATGTCATTTAATTACAATTGTTGTGATCAGTTTATGTTTTGCACACTTGCCTATTATTTTTTATTTTTCTCCAGAGCCAGGAACTTTGGCAGTAGACAAGAATATGAGGTTCCATTAAAATAAAAGAGATGCTGCAAGTCTCCAGTATTGCAGAACTGAGAAACATGAAAAAGGGAGAGACAAAAAAATCCGAAAAGATTATAAATAAAAATAACAATAGATGCATTTTTGTCTTTAATTCTCACCAACTCTGAAAATAAATTTCCTTGATTTCAGTTGCCTGAAATCTATAATGTCCATGTTTTTGAACAAGCGAGGCTGTCAACATTGTTTCCATAAAATACAGAATTTTTAATAATAAATATGCATGAGACATTATATGTTGTATAGTTGGTCATATTTAGTCAACAGGATAAATGCTGAAAAACATCAATGTTGTTCTCAAGTTCTACCCACTATTACTAAGTCTGATTCCAAATTACATTGGTTGTCTGGGGCTTTAACAGCTTCTACCCTGTCTTTAAAAAGATTTTGAAAATCAGATTGAAGAAAAATAAAATAGAAATCTTTCAGTTTCCCTTTACTCAGTTTTGTTAGAGGTCGGAATCACAAATATGATTACAGACAGAAAAGGAAAAAAAATACAACACTGTAATATCTGTGTTTATTTAATGTCAGTAACTCATTGGTTTCAAGTGGAGCGTATAAAGATGTCTTCTTTAACTTTCAATATTAGAGAGGAGACCAGGGAAACAAAATAATGTTTTCTCATCTTTTAAACTATTTTTAAAATACTTCTACTATCTAGACTTAGGAGACAATAACATAAATTATTATGACTTTAGCTGCATAGTATGCATATATAGGAGCTATATACATAGATGTAGTATACATGTATAGCAGCTACATAGCAGCTATATTGACTTTTCAGAACTGATCTTTTTGTCTTTGTCATTTACTACAAAAGAACATAAGGAAAGATTTTGCAGACACTATTTTTTGGAACCAGCACCTGATAAGCAACAAGCCTGTAAAGCAACATAAAAACATGTGGGTCATGTGGTGCATGATAATATAGCCATTCCCATGGGTTATTGAGAGTTCAGGTTGCTGCTATAATTTAGTTGCTGACACAGATTAGAACGAAATTATAGTGCAAAGCACTGACTGTTCTCATCAGAAGTTACCAATCTAGTAAAAGGAACACCATAGACAAGGATAAGAAAAGTAGAATTGCATCACATTACCAACAGCTTGGGTGGTGGCCCCATCTTCCTATCGATCTATTATGTTGCCACGTTCCAGAAGATGAAGCTAAAAATGTGATGTGTCATAAACATCTAGCTCAACTAAGAAAGTCTTCTTCCTGTTAACCCTTTCCCAACACATATACATTTTGATGTATTATTTATCCACCTTACTTGTATACTACAAAAATAAATAGCACGAAATCTTTCCTCTTAACTACTGTTTTCTTTCTCTAAAGGACTTTGTTTCCAGAGTGACAGGACACATTTACCTTTTCAGCATACCTGTTTGCCTCTGTTATACACTCAGCAGGATACAGCTCTGTCAAGAGACCAGTGTAAGCTATCCTTAATGGGCAAACATCTGTTCTTTTTATCTTTGCAAAGGTAAACAGCTTGAGTGTGTAATAATTTATGTCTTGGACATACACTTCAATTTCCTTAAACTCTTTTTATTAAACATTAAACATGTTTATACTATGTGCTGGGATGGAGTTATGGGATTTTCAAGCTAGTGCACACTTGATCCTGTAAATCCAGGTGGCAGTGGAACACTGTGCAAATATATCAGCACACGTCCTGAACCAGTACAACTGCATTCTTTGGGACATAGCGCCTGCAGTGATGTGGCTTTCTGGCTTGGATAAGTTTGGGCAGACACAGCTAACTGAAATGCATTGCATTTTCAGTTCTGACACTGACTCATACTGGACCAGGATTGTCTTGCCTCCCCTCCTTTGGTTCTACATACATACATTTCTGAAAACCTACATAAAGGTAATGCTAAAATCAAATACAAGGACAGCTTTTTTATTAACTTGGCTGAATCTTGATGATGGATGCATGCTGGAAATACCAGAAAAATTCTGAAGGTGCATTTCCCACAGACCCATAAAAATCACAGACATAAACACGAGTGAAAACTAAAGTTTCCCCTTCCCAAATAATGATAAAAATGATTAATTTTCCCATCACCATTTGAAGGTCTTTAACTGACATGGCTGTTGTTTGCCTTCCTCAGCTGGGTAATAGAATCTCAACAAAAGCATTAAAGGTGCACATGATCCATCAACTTACTTGTTTCAGCTTCTCTCATCATGGGTGGTCTATCCAGGGTAGATTACGATGCAGAAGTTGCAGACACCATAAAAAAAAAAGAAGCAAGAAATGTTCAAGTTCCTTACTTTTAAAGGGGTCATTTCCCATTTTCTCCTCTCAAGGGATTGCCTTTGTAGCTGCAGCAGGGGAGCATTTCATTGCTCTCACTTTTGTGCATCATTTATCTTGAGATGTCAGATGTTGTCAGGAGCATTTTCAAAGGTACAAGACACAGAACATGGTGAAGCATCATTACTGAAAGAACATGATCTTACCCAGATATTGTGGAAATTGAAGCATATGATTGTTGCTGATGCAAAGGTCATGTCCTAACCTCTTGATTTAGTTTATATGACAATAAGTTTATTTCGACTTCTTGCTTTTGCTTTCTCTCCGTTTTTGTTTTTTTTTTAATTTCTTTCCCCTCCTTCCTCTCCTTTTCTTAGACATCACTTTCCAGTCTCTGATTTGTTATTTAAACACTCATTGCACCCTCTGAGGATTATCTTGGTGTTTAGTCATGAGTGCATGATTTCCCTTTTGCTGCCATTAGTGTAAGTAAATTCCCATTCTCCCAGCAATTCTGTGTGGAAATAAACACGATCATTAATCATTTTACAGCTCACAGAATCAGGATAATGGCACTGGCTAAAAGAATAGTGAAGGTAAGAACTGCAGCAGTTTTCCACTACTATTCTAGAGCAGACAAACTTCTTGACTTTAATTTATGAAGTGTCATCTTAGTGTTTCATATAAGTAAAAATTATAACATCTCCACCTACTTTGTATTGCATCTTAGTAAAAATTTCTACACCAGACATGCTAAAAATATTTTGGTGAATTTGATGCTGCTATCACTTTTTATCACAGTTGACACTGTCCTTCTTGTGCCAACAGTTAACCCACTGGCACTGTGCATCTGTTAGTTCCTGTGCATACCCCAGCTTTGGATTAACCACACACAAACTCAGGAGGCACTTGGAAAGGGAAGAAACCAGTGGAGCAGCTGATAGCTTTCTTTCATTTGAGTCAATATTTTAGCTGGACTTATGTTGATCCTTAGAACAATGGGATCTTCTGAACGAATCTCTAAAAAAAACCCGAAGAAAGCAACGTAGTAAAATTAAATTTTCAGTTACTTTTTCTTAAAAAAAAAAAAAAAAGAGAATCTTGCCTAATTGCACTGTCTGCTTGACCACATGAAATCAAATCTTTGAAAGGGCAAATAATTTCTGAATTATGTATGGAAATTAATTTTGTCCTGATAGAAATAATACCTTACATAATAAAGAGGAGCTATAAAAGCAGAATAAAAAACTGGCATACATTCTTTATCACTTTGACTAAGTAATTAAAAATTAATTTCTTGCAGAGAAATCCTTTGTGGGAGAGTGGATTATCTGCCTTCCTCCTTTGTGGCCTGTGGTGTGAAAGCACATTCATCAAGGGACATTGTCATGGTGCTGTTGTGTTCCAGTGGTTCCTGGTTGCAGAGCAATCTCTCAGAGTATCAAGCTGGGTGCATCATTCCTAGCTCGAGCCATCTTGAAGTGTTTGGGACACAGGGAATAGGGAACCCATGGTCTGAAGACACAGCACACAGTTCTTTACTGCTGGTCTATATTACAGATTATTCGAATATGACAGGATATATTTATTAATTGAAACACAAAACAAACAAACAAAACCCAACAAACTGGGGTTTTTTTCTTGATAAAGTGCAAAAAAAAAAATTTCTTCTCAAGGATGGCAAAAAGGTGGAAATACAGATGCTTCATTAGTCCTGTCCATGGATATGTGTTTTTTAGTGCGTTGTCAGTAGTAGTGTAATGTTTAGTCCTTTGCACTGAGATTTCTAACTGTAGTGGTTTTTGCCTTTGTTTCTGTTTTAGTCAAGACCTCAGATGTGAAAATTAGCAAAAATCGTTTAGCAGTCAAGTCAAACAACAACACTAACCATAGAAGGTTGGAAAAGATCTCTATGGTCATTGAGTCCAGCCATCAACCTAACACTGCAGGTTGATCAGTTCCCCATGTCCCTAAGTGCCACATCTACATGTCTTTTGAACACTCCAGGGATGTGATTCCACCACTTCCCTGGGGAACCTGTTCCAATGCTTGACCACCCTTTCAGTGAAGAATTTTTTCCGCAACGACATAACTTGAAGCTGTTTCCACTTGTCACTTGGGAGAAGAGACCAACCTTCACCTTGCCAAAACCTCCTTTCAGGTAACTGTAGAAAGCAATAAGCTCTCACCTGAGCCTCCTTTTCTCCAACCCCAGCTCCTTCAGCCACTCATCATTATGTTGCAAAATGTGGAATATGTAAAAATTTCCGTAAGAAAATATGTTTTTTGATGTTTGATCTTTGTCTATTTTCAAGACTAATCAAAAAGGGATTTAATCTGTGAAACAGCAGCTGACAAGCAAGCTCTAAGTGATGTCCAGGACAAATTAGTTGTTGGTAGAATTGCCTTAAGGTTGAGGGCTTGACATGTTTCAATGAGCTCAGACCTAAAGGGAGGTTAACGAAGCTTGGGAATAAGGATCTGCCACTGATAGTGGACACAAGGAACGTAGAATTTACAGGCCACAAGGACATTTGGCAGAACCCCCAAGATAAGGAAGAAACTAATAAAGACCACACAGCAACTGTGCTGAACCAGCCCCAGCTGGGTAAAAGGTATTGGCAGCGGGTAAATTGTGACCACTGACTCATGGCCACTGACCCAAAAGAAGAGAAAGACTGAGTATGTGGACTAATCAGCACGAAAAGCGAGAAAATCATTAATTAGTAGAAGATAGAATACTGATTATTAAGGGAACTATGTAACTTGTAGGCAAAGGACCTTAACACCTTTTTTTTCTAAAACGTATAAACAATGAAAAGTTTTGGTAGTTGTCATGCCGGCTTTGTGGATTTGCCACCCTGCATCCCTCTCTGCGCAGAACTGTAAATATATCAAAGACCCTGACTCTGTGTGTGGTTTGGCCTCTTGAATACCAGGTGAAAAAACCTATCTGAGGACAATTAGACTTGTGCTCCAGACCCCTCAGCAGCTTTGCTGCCCTGCTTTGGAAAAGCTCCCGCCCCTCAATGTCGTTCTTGTCATGAGGGGCTCAAAACCGGACACAGGGTTCGAGGTGTGGCCTCACCAGTGTACAGGGGCTGGCCACATTTTGTCTGACATAAGCCAGGATGCCATTGGCCTTCTTCGCCACCGGGACACACGCTGGCTCATGTTCAACCGCTGTCAAACAGCATCCCCACGTCCTTCTCCACCGTGGCCGCTTTCCGGCCACTCCGTCCCAAATCCGTGCTGATGTTGAGACCCAAGTGGGGGACCCGGATGTTCAGGCCAAGGACCAAAGCCGAGGAGAGGAAGAGCCACGGGGTCTGGGGGAGGAACCAGCACGGTTGTGACAGAGGGGGCCGTCGCGGAGATCGCCGTCCGCCGCAGGGGAGGCGGAACCCTGGGGACGGCTGCGGTCGTCAGCCGGCGCCCGTTTGCCGGGGCCTTCCGCCGTCCCGCCGTTACCCCGGCAACGGAGCCGCCGGCGCAGCGCGGAGCTCGGGCCCGGCCGCAGGATGGTGAGGGGCGGCGGGGCGGTGAGGGATCGCAGGATGGTGAGGGGCGGAGGGGCGGTGAGGGATCGCAGGATGGTGAGGGGCGGCCGGGGAGGCACCGCCGAGGGAGCGCCCGCTCTGACTCCTCTTTGCTCTCTGCCCAGATGCTCTCGCGGGCCAAGCCGGCCGTGGGGGATACCCCGCCGCCGGGAGACAAGCGGAGGAAGAAAGGGAAGGGAGTGCCACAGTTGGAAGAACTCTTGGCCCAGAGGGACTTCACTGGCGCGATCGCCTTGCTGGAGGTGACGGGCTCCCCTCGGGAGAGCAGTGTCGTCGCTGCCAGCCCTGTGCCCTCAGGGCTGCGGGGCGAGAGCACCCCTTCCCCTGCCTTGTGACCCTCTCGCCCCCTTGGGGTCCTACAGCGGCATCTGTTGCTCCCCGCTTCACAGAGCTGGGTTTGGCCTGTGCGGGCCGCCTGCTCTGCTGCTCTCCGAAATGTGAAAGCAGCTCCACCCCAGTAGAACCCACAGCTGTCACACCATCCGCGATATATGATAACCTAGTATTGCATTGGTTATCTATGGGGCTTTAGGAACTATGGCAGCTGACAAAATTCTTACATTCTTTATTCTCTACAAAGTTTAAACAGCACCTGGGTGAGGAGGAGGAGGAGGATTGCAACCTCTGGATCGGATACTGTGCCTTTCATTTGGGTGACTACAAGAGAGCTCTGCAGGTAAGGTGGGGACATCCTGCTTCCCAAGGTTGGAAATTGGGACGCTGTGATAAAGCAATGACAACAGGAGGAAGATGGTATGTAACAGGGAACAGCCTTGCTAGCCAGTTAAGGTACAAATGTACTGTAATAAGGCAGATGCTGTGGGAAGCAGTTTGGATTGGAAAAAAAAAAAAAGGTATTTTGCCTATGAAAACAGAACTTTTTAAATGTTATGTACTGACTTATTTGATACTAGGCTCAGTAGCTTAATTTGTTCTGTTGAATGTCATCATTCATGTCCTAAATCCATCATTCCCTTTTTACAGCTAGGTTTCCATAGTTCATTTTTCAGGTTTAATAATATTTGTCTTCATTGTGTAGATTATCTGTGATAGGTATGAAAAAATTCTTTCTTTAGAGGTTGATGCCCTTGACTATTTAATGTACTTTATTGCTCTTTGCATTTTCTTGTATTAGATAATTCAATTAAATGAGGCAGTCTTTTTTTCTAAAAACTTTAAGTCACTAAAAGATGTTAATTGTTCAAATATGTACATTTTAATGTTTCCTTCTTAGAATTCTGTTGTCTCTTCACTGTGAAGTGTAACTGAAGTATAGCTGGTTTTGCAGTCTTTGAACTTGCTTTCCCCAGAATCAATATTAAAAACAGATGTTAATTTAAAGAATTAACAGAAGATAATAAAAAGAAAAGAAATAGATTATAGAAAAATGATGATATTTTCTCTCTTAAATGATCACATGCTCAAGATGCATGCATGAAGTGAAAACTCTAAAGCTTCTGAGAAAGGCACAAGGCACTCTTCCCTTCAAAAAACTGAAGAGAAAAACATCTGTTGGAGATATTAGAAATGCTCAGTGAATCAAATTGACAGTATGCATGGTATAGAATGTAGAATAGTAGTACAGGACATCATAGTAAATTAATACTCATGTTTAGACTTGTGGAATTTAAATATTATGAATAAAATAATCAGTTGCTGTAGTTAATTTTCATCTAGGCATTAGGTATTAATAGGGAGTGAAAGTTTAAAAAAAGGAAAGATGTTCATATACAAATGAAAAATAACTTGCCATTTCTTTGAAATAAATAATTTGAAAATAAGTTTGAAATAAATTCTGGTTTTTGAAATACCCAGTAGATGCTTTTATAGCCAGAGTAGATTTTACATGTTTCCTTCAAGGAATAGGCAACTGCTTTTTTTTTTTAATTTTCCTGATTAGTTTTTGCATGTGGTGTGAGAGTCACCACTAGGTGATGCTCTTGATTCAGGCTTTTAAAAACTGCAACATAGTTGTCTTTTTCCCATTTTTCTACCCAAGAAGGGACAATAAAAGGTTTGTATGAGCGATTTGTAGCTTGATTGTTTGTGTATGTTTTAAGTGAGAGATCACAGGTCTTGTCTTTCCAGATTTAATACTGGGCTTTTTGCGCAGTGGTAAGTCCTGATAGCTTTGTCATTTCATGGTGACATGGGAAATGAGCCTGTTCATCTCAACCTAGTTTCTTCAGGTACAGAACATTCTAGTTTTAATGTCTAAGGCTGTAGGTCTCATTGCACCATGGAGACTGAACTACCTTTCAGTTATCAACTTCCATGTTGAAGTGTAAAATGCTGTTATCTCATCTGCCATGTTACAGAGGTGTTGTTGCTGTATTCCAAGGACAAATTCCTTGATAATCTATACCCTTGAGATCTTGGGGCACTCTTTGGGGAGTGCCAAAAGCACTGTAAATAAAATACTATGGGTCAAAGATTCTGCAGAATTCTCCACAATGACATTGCACACCATCTAAATGATTCACAATCCTATGTGTTCCTGCAAGTGACAACACATAGTCTGTGTCACTATATTCATAGTTCATGATTTGTATTCCATGTACCTGATGCGGGTATTCAGAAATCACACTGTTCAATGCTTTTATGAATAATGATACTTTCATAGTGAGCCAGCTGTGGTGGTTGCATAGAAGCTTTTGAAGAAGCTTGGGAACTGTGGTGAGGTGGCCGTCATGCACCACCAGGAGAAGTGGGGAAGAAGTGAAAACACACAGATGTCCAGCTCCAGAAATATCTTCAGAGAGAATGACAGAAAATCTCTGTCACATTCACGTGAGAGAATTCACGTTCCTTTATCACAGGCACACCAACAACAGTTAGGTATCCTCTAGGTAGAGCACTAACCTCAGCCTCACAAGGGTCACACTATCCCCTTCTTAACAGCAGATGCCTTTCTCAAAGGTTGACTGACACTGGTGTGGTGGGATCATCCCTACTGCTGTGCCCCAGTTTTCAAATGGTATTGCAATGGGATTGACTAGCTTCCTTCATGGACAAACTTATTTTCACTGAGTAGCTCATGTCCTTCTGGCATCATATGGCAACCAGAGCTTCCCTAGAATATGGTGACATCTAATTAATTTTCTGCAATCTTCCACATCTAGTATCCATAATGGGGAAAAACCTATCTGTCTTTCTGCAGCAGCTGCCAATTGTTCATAGCTCTAATCATAAATCTTCTGAAAAATTTCCCAGTGTCACTCAAGTACCAGAACCTAGAGCATCAGGCCAATTATTCTGTTTCTGAGCTGCCTGGTCTTATAAATTGAATCCGTTGGGGCCTTAAGAAAGTGAGGGTTTATTATTATTTTTATATATATTTATATGTTTATATATACATGTATATTTTAAAAAATTTACAAGATGAATTGGCACAGGCAGGTGCACTTCTTGGTTGGATTCAAAGACAAATTTCACATTTGCAGTCTGCACCCTCTGCCTCTAGGCACATAGGATGCTGGCATGGTGCAGCTGCTGGACATGGTAATGCCATTTTGGTCCATCAGCTGCACACGTGAGAGCAAAGAATGATCGCTGGGCCAGAGCTTTCAATGCATTGTTTCTGTCAAAATCCTACAACCTACATACAGCCAACGACAGTCTCTCCAATCTGCCGCCTCCCTCCTGGCAGAGAAGGAGGAGCCATTCCACCACTAGACTGAACAGGACCTCCTGCTGGCTTGGCTCAGCGTAATTTTAGTCAAAGAGAAAATCATGGAAGGAACAGGGCTCTACTAGGGTAATTGTTCATCCATGAGCAGTATCTGGTCATGCTTGAGTAACTGTGGGAAGTGGGAGAATATAGGTACATTCCAGTTCCTGATAGCTGAAGATAGAAAGTAAAAAGTGGATTTTTTAGCTCTGGGAGTTCTCTAGGCGTCTCTATCATGAATGTAGCCAGGCTACAATAAGTATCTCATTTGAGTTCCTGTGGAGCAGCCGTATATGTTAGCTTGTTTTTTGACTCTTCATCATCTGGATTCATGGGCTTGGAGAATCCAGACAAGTAATAAAGGCATTGAGCTGGGCCTCCTCATTGTCAATACGTGTCTGTAGTTGTAGGCAATCAACCTGGCAGCCTGCTTTTGAGGAAAACTGCATGTGTCTAGTGAGAGAGGCATGAGGAGGAGGAGTAAAATAGCAAGAAGTTGTTAATGCTGCTGGATGATGAAAGAATGCCACAGGTTGACTCTTAGGACAGGTTTCAGAGTATTTAGTTTGTTTGGGTTTGTTGGTTTATTTGGAAAGGAGGGGGGAAAGTTCTTGTGAAGTAGTCTTTGCGAGACTGATGTTGAATGGCTTTCAGTGAGGAAAGGGGCAATAGCATGTAGTCTGGGCACATGGCCTAGAACTACAGGATAAGGAGCACTAATAGTCCCAATTTTTATTTACTGTTTCCATAGATTCACATTGGTACTGCTAGAACACTCTTCATATATTGCTTGCTTTGAAGGGCCAAGCCAGAACATGACTTGTGTTTGCACTTTGTCTTTTCTAATTAATCTGCCTGAAGCCCTAGTCGAAAGAGACCTTTGGGTGCATTTAATCTGAATGAATGTTGAAAGATTCCAGATGGTCCCAATAAACAGCAGTGGCCTATCTCTCAGAGCTCCATGACAGGCCTATGTCAAGATTAAACTGGCCTTAGTAGGAAAGGTTGGCCTCTATGTGAATTGTCGTTGTAGGACATGAAAAAAGGATAAGAGACTCTAAATATTGCAGAAGGTAAAGAGTATAGAAAAAAAGGCTTTATTGTCTAATTTTACTACTTTTATAAGGTGTTCTGATACAGACTTAACAGGATTGGTGAATAGGAATAACACTTCTCTAATCTCATTGGTTAAACTAGAGAAACAGCTAAAATGTTTTGAGAACTAGAAAAGCAAAACACTACTTGGAGAAAGATTGTTTCGAGAAAGGATAGTTGTTTGCCAAGATTGTTTTGAGAAGTTTTCTTGAGAATTTTTTCCTTCGGAAAATGTTAGCAGCTGCTAGCAGGCTAAAATCTCTCAGACCCAGAAATATCAGACCCACAGTGAATGTTGTCTTTTTAAAAATATTAATCATTATTACTATATTTATGATATTTATATTTCTTTATTGTAAATATTGTTGGACAGCTAGTCCCCGAAATACTAGCAAGACTCAGTTGGCTTTTAAGGGTGCTCCTTACCAGTACCTTCTCTGCTTGGGAGTGCAGTTTACTTTTATTTGGCAACAAAAAAATAATTCTTTATGCTTGCAAACTCTAAACTTGATTGTTGTCAGCATGTTTGTGTTCTTGGGATTTGCTGTCCTTTTCCCCAGAGGTAAGAAGTCTCCCACCTGCAGAGACTGGAGCTGCTGAACTCTCCCTAGGTAGAGGGGACTTCCAATTCATATGTTTGGAGAACAAGTACAGAGTCAGCAAGGGGTTGTTTTGCTGGGAGGGATGAGCAGCTCGCAGTGATCTGGAGTACATGGATGACATTCCTTCAGCAGGTCTTGTGAGAACCTTGTGTGACCCTGCCTGCTTTGCCTTATGCTGTCTGTCTCCATGGCTGGATGAAGAGCAGGAGCACCAGCAGCAGGCATTTCCATTGGGATGGTTCTTCCTAGGAATGTATCAGAACTGTGACACAGGAAAAAATGGCATTTAGAGATCTCCATGCCTCTGCTTTTAGTACCTATTGTTACTCTGAGAAAATATGTTTCTATTCAGGAATGTAATTGTTTAGTGGCTGCAAAGGTTTTTTTTTTGTTGTTTAAAAGAAGTAGATTGAAAGATTGAGCTGTTAAGTTTTTGCTGTTTCACAAATAACAAGAAATGAAGCAGTTTGTGTGGCAGAATTAAAGGATATGTAATGAATGTGTATGTGTAAGGAATATCAATATGCTATCTAGTGCCTTTCTATGGCTGTAAATCTTAAAATGGGAAATGGTAAAGTTAGGAACAGGTTATTAATATTTACTACAAATTACTAATCTTAATCTATAAGGAAATCTTGAATTTGTCCAATATTGATTTATAGGCTTGCATTTTAATGCAGTGGTCTCCAAACACTTTTGCTTTTTGCAGCCCTATTAGTAAAAATATCTGAGTACACACCCCCAATGTATATACACACATCTATACATTTATAGATTATATACATGTACCACTGTCGCAATATGTAATTATAAAACATACACAAAAATAGGAACTAAAAAAAAGGATGTGATAAAATTAAACACTTTTAAAAAATACTTATTTTAGTTATTAGTAGTACAAAAAATTTTCTTCCTGCACTTGATGTTATTATATTGCATAACCTCAGACTTAACACACACTTCCACAGGTTTAGTATACACTAAGACACTACCTACAGGTTTACAAAAACACATTTAACATTTGCTCCAGTAAGTATTCACAGAGAGATTTCCCTGGTGTTTATTGCTCCCAGGCTTTGACTGGAGGAGAACTTAGGAAAGCAACAGAAGTTGGTTATATTGATGCTTTTATAACTTACATATATTGTATATAACTTATATACACTACTTACATATGTAAATAATATTTTTCTCATATATTTGCAATATAAATATGTTTTATATCTCTGTAACTTCAATATTGACAGAAATAGTGCTTCTACGGGATGATTTATGGCACTGCATGTCCCTGTGATCTGTTATATTGCTGTAAACAAAAAAACAGGGACATAGCTTAAAACAGTAGTTTTGTTGTAAGAACTGCAGTGAACTTCAGAAGAAATTGTGTGATCTCAGTAATTTAATCATACATTGTAAAATTGTGGAAGAAAGAATGATATTTACTACAAATATGTACTGTAACACACCTTTTAAACATCAGCCCTCTGTTCTGTTACAGGAATATGAGGCTTTAACCAAGCAGCCAACTTGCAAACCGGATGTTTGGGTGAACCTTGCCTGTACATACTTCTTTCTGGGTATGTACACACAAGCAGAACAAGCAGCTTTGAAAGGTGAGATGTGTGGCTCTTTTGGAAAAGACTGCTTATTGATTTGAATACTTAATTTCCAGAGAAAGTATGCAATAAAGGATACTTTTGAGCAAAGTTTTTTGGTTTGGGGGTTAGTTAATTTAAACTTTTCATTTAACAGGAGAATGATGATGCAGTTTCCTTCCTAAAAATACCTTGGGCATATAGAGCAGCTGGAAATAAAAGAAGCATCTGGAAAATAATTTCTCTTTTTAATTTCTAAATACAAAACCCAGCAAAATATGCCAACCAGCAACAAAAGGTTACTTTTCTTTTGACTGATTCTGTGTCCCTGAGCCAGCGCAGATGAAGCAAATTAAGCCAGTGAAATTATAAAAAAATAAGCATCTGGGAGAATTCAGCATTCTCCCTGACAAAGACAAGAGCTCTGTTTACATAGTTTGAGTGACTTTGTAGGTGGTCTCATTGCCTTATAAGTCAGATGTTAGGTATCTGGTTCTTCAAGGCATGGAGCTCAATAGTCATATTATTACAGTTCTACTTTAATCTGAACGTGCATGGGATCATTTAAAGAGGAGGAATGGAAATTAGATTCCAGGGAAAATTTTACTGCCTCAGAATGTTTCTGTAGTTTAATTTTGTTGCCCATCACTTTTTATGTGTCTTAGTGATTTATATTGTTTTCTATAACCTTAGTGGCTCAGTGCTTTTTAAGTAGAATTAATAGTAGTGATATCTCACTCAACTTCTGACTCTTGCCTTCTTAGGATAAAACTTTTACTGAAGGGTGGGTTTTCTCCTTTTTTTCATTAGTCTTCTTGTCTTGGGCCGAAAATAGGATAGGAAGAAAATAATTGTGTACTTTCTTCTGCTGTGAAGGAGTGCCTTCCAAAAGGACAGCTTTGTAGCATATTAAAAAAAAATTAGGTTTTCATATCCCTTTAAAATCCTTGGAAAGATCATGCTGAGCTTAAATCCCACAACTGGAAATTTTTTTTATTTTCAGTTGTAAAAAAATCTCATGCAGAGCTTTGTGATTTGTATTGTTCAACAGGCGTGTAAATTTCTAATATTCACAAATAATTTAATCTTTAATGTAACACACATTTGAGCTTTGGAGATTGCAACCTAGGACTTGAAATGAATCTAAAAATAAATGGGCACTAGAGCTTTGAGGTGTCACTGTGACCTAAAGCATGGAGGAAGCAAGCAGCTGCATCCTGTACCAGTTGGAGACATTGTCATCAGCTTCACATCTTGTGAGTTACAGTAATCCATTCTAGAGCTGACATATCCACAGCTGGGCGTGCACATTTATTGACTGACCTGGAGGTGAGGGAAGATTAATGTTTGCCATGCCCCTTCAGATTAGTTAATAGTAGTATGGTGAGTAGCAGAGTAAGGGCTGCAGTTAGTGGTACTTGGGTGCTGGAGGCAAGGGTAGGAATATTAAAAAAGCAAGAGCTGGAGGGAGTGTAGCTGAGGGAGGGAACAGAAAATAACGGAGTGGTCACATTAGTTCAGTTCCTGATCAGTTCTTGATTTTACATCATTGTTTAAGAAGGACAGCATGCCAGTTTTTATAATGAGGTGCTAAGCCTTTCTTGTGAGTACTGTAATCCTGCTGATTTCTAGCTACTTAAGCTTGGTGGGGAAGGAGTCACAGCTGAAGATTTGTAACACTTGTTTTTTCTCCACTGAAAGCTTCCAAGTGTGGTATATTCCCCTTTCAATCTTCTTTATATTGAGTTTAAACCTTTTTATTTTTGCTTAAGTCAGATCCTCTTTTAGGTTTATTTAACAATTTAGGATTGCATCAGTGGTGGCTGTTTCCAATATAGTATTAGCTGAGGCTGTATCATCTTGTGCTCTCTTCCATGGTTTTGCAAAGATCTTGAAGAAGCAAAATGCTTCCTTTGAACAGGTAAAGTCTTTAGAAGAACACCCTTTATCCAATACTGCCTTGAATACCACTTGAAAAATATTTATATTAATATTTTTATAAAATATTAATATTAGTCTGCTTACCATTGCTGTTTTGGGATTATTTTGCCTGAATTCTTGCATAGTGCATGCTGTTTATTGCTGCAGTTACACTAAACCCCTGAAAGTAGCATACTGCTAAAACAAATTAAGGAGAACTAATTTAGTTTCAGCTATAATTCTAAATGTATACAGTGACAGAATCTTTGTGTGAAAGGGAACGTAAATACCAGCTAGCTTTCTGGAATAGGTTTTCCACACAAACATGTAAATATCTTGAAATCAAATCAAGTTCTTCTTGCTATATGCTGTTGATGTTGCTTAAGGAAATTATTGTTAACCATCATTCCATTAATGAGGAAAAATTTGCAGGATACTTAAAATATAGGAAAATTTAGGAAACTATCATTAAAAGCCGTGAGGTAATTAATGTATTCATACAGATGCACAGTCCACAATCTCTTGTGCAGCAAGGTTTTATCTTTATTTTACATAGATTTGAAATGATCTCTTAGCTTGTTGTTATTTAATTCAAACTTCATGGAATAGAGGGGATGGGGCGGTCATTAAGGACAGCCAGCATGACTTCACCAAGGGCAGGACTTGCCTGACCAGCCTAGTGGCTTTCTATGATGGACTGACTCCATCAGTGGGCAAGGGAAGGGCTATGGATGTTATCTATCTGGATTTCTGTAAGGCTTTTGACACAGTTCCCCACAACATTCTCTCTAAATTGTATACATATAGATTTGATGGGTACACTGTTAAGTGAATTAGGAATTGGTCAGACAGTCAGATCCAGAGGGTAGTGATCAATGGCTCAGAGTCCCAGTGGGCATCACTGACCAGTGGTGTCCCTCATGGGTCCCTATTAGGACCAATGTTATCTAATATCTTCATTAATGACACAGACAAATGGATCAAGTGCACCCTCAGCAAGTTTGCAGATAACACCAAGCTGAGTAGTGTGGTTCAGACACTTGAAGGATGGGATGCCTTCCATAGGGATCCGGACAGGCTTGAGAGGCGTATCTGTGAGAACCTCAAGAAGTTCAAGAAGACTAAGCGCAAGGTGCTGCACCTGGGCTGGGGCAGCCCCTGGTATCAACACCAGCTGGGGATGCACAGGTCAAGAGCAGCCTTGCCACGAAGGACTTGGGCGTGCAGGTGGACAAGCGGCTGGATACGACCCAGCAATGTGCACTCACAGCCTGGAGAGCCAATTGTGTCCTGGGCGGCAGCCAAAGCAGCGTGGGCAGCAGGGTGAGGGAGGGGATTCTGCCCCTCTGCTCTACTCTGGTGAGACCCCACCTGCAGTGCTGCATCCAGCTCTGGGGTCCCCCGCATGAGAAGGACATGGACCTGCTGGAGCAAGTCCAGAGGAGGCCACCAAAATTATTAAAGGCCTTTCCTACAAGGAAAGGCAAAGAGAATTGGATTTTTCAGCTTGGAGAACAGAAAGCTTCAGGGAGACCTCATCGAGGCTTTTCAGCACCTAGAAAACACAAGAGAGCTGAACAGGGTCCATTAACACAGGCGTGTAGGGATAGGACAAGGAGGAATGGCTTTTAACTGAAAGAGAGTAGGTTTAGATTAGATACAAGGAAGAAATCCTTTACTGTGAGGGTGGTGAGGGGTTGCCCTGAGAAGTTCCATTCCTGGAAGTGTTCAAAGCCAGGCTGAACAATGCCTTGAGAAACCTGGTCTAGTGGAAGTTGTTCATGTCTGTGGCAGGGGGGTTGGAATTAAGTATCTTTAAGGTCCCTTCCAATCTAAGCTATTCTGTGATTCTCAGGAAAGAATAAGTCTAAATACCAAAACTCATATAAAAAAGAATTACTGCAAATATAACCTAAGAAGTAGAGCAAAAAGGCAATAAAGAAAAATTCCTCCTTGAAGGTTGTATTAATACAGGATTATTTTACCTCCTCTAGGCTTTCTTCCAAATTCCTTTCAGATATTTCTGGCATCTCCTTTTCCCATGTTGTCCACTCACATTGCAGTTACTAATGTTCCTGGTTCTGAGGTGAAGGTAGAGTTACTTCCAAGTCAGCTACTGTTGTTTTGTAGTCATCCCACAGTGAAGCTGCCAGGTGATGCTTTGTTGACTCCCTTTGCATCTGTGTTCTCATACATTGGCTGAACATATGTTTTCTGTGCCGTGGGTAGCCAGTCTTGTCTTGAGAGAATGAGGCTTAAACTACTGATCTTGGTTTACTCTATAATAATAACAAATGTGTTTTGGTTTTCATTATAAAAACTAATACTCTTATGTTGCATTCACAGTTCCTGTGCCTTGCAAAGGCCAAAGAACGGAAACTCAGCCTGGCACACTTGGACTGTGAACCTGGCAAATGATCCAAGTTCTTAGAATCCCGCATAGTGCTCTCAGAAGGTGTTGGCTTGCATTAAGAAAGAAACTAAGAACTAAAACATAAGAACTAAAATTGTTCTTTTAAACCACAAAATGCCCTCATAAGTCGGGCTGCAGTTAAGTCTGTTATGAAAAATAGTCTTCTTAGGATGAATGGAATCCTTGAATTAAATTTAAGATTCATGCACAGACAGAGTTGTATTGCTGAACCATTCACTAAAGTTGGGGTTTTTTTTCATCCCTTCCAATTTTTGATGGGAAAAGCTTTGTAATTACTTTGCTTCTGCACAGCTCTGCATATGTCAGATCTGAATGTGGTTTAACTGAACAGAGAACTCATTTTACAGCCTATATTGAAAGGAGCAATATTGTACAAAAGCAGAACAGAGATGGGTTAGTAAGAACAATGACATTTTCCAAACTGGTTTTGCTCATTCATGAAATAATGTTTTTCAGGTCTGAAAATAGTTGTCACCAGTGAAAATGTTTAGTTACAAGCAGGCATGGAACAGTTACTGGGTTTTCCTTTTCTTAGGATTGCATGTTTACCTACACGATTTTAAATGCCTTGTTGCTTGTACTCTATTTCTTGAGAACAGTAGTTATTTTTGGTGCATTTTAGCTGAGGTTTTGAACCAGCTGTTTCATACATGGAACTTTCAAAGTGCAAAAGTGAGAATATCACTATGTTTAAACTCTAAAAGCCACTAACCTTGTTTTCTTGTTTTCTTGTTTTGTTTTGTTTTGTTTTGTTTTTACATATAGTGGAAACTACAGCCCAGGAGTAATTAATTTGATGATCTTTAATTTACTGTGCATAGTATGACTGAAATTAAATGTGTGTGTATTGCAAGTAACTGAACATAGCTGAACTGCCATTTAAGCTTTGTGGGAATGGGCAAATTTCAGTGAATATCCTCTATAAATTTCATTCAAGAAAATTCTGAACAGTTGAGGTGTTCAAATGGGTGTAAGTGTAAACCTCACTGCTGGACCATGGTTCTTTTTGAACATTTTTCCCATTCCCTTTCATTTTCCCCTCCACCAGTGAAACTTTGGTTTTGAGGCACAGAGGGCTTCATTCAGCTCCTGTGTTCAGATGAGCAGAGTGTTGTTTCTCAGGGACAAGGAGAATAAGGTTTCCTCTGGTCATATTTTCTACTGTAGGATGGAGCCTTCTAAGCCCTGCGCCATTCCTACCAGCTCCTGCTACGTGTGTTTAATGTGTTTATGTGTGTTCTAAGCCCGTTGACGTGTGAAGGGCTGCTATGGAATATGCATTATGTGCTAGGTGGGATTTGTTAATGCTGGATGCATGACCAGCAGTGCCTTGCACTCTTATGAGAGGACACAAATGCCAGAGTGTCCATTACTCTATTTCATCATCTTTTTACTGCCTGAGACAGCAATATGGAACCCACCAAGAGTCTGAGCTGCCATTTCTAGTGAGTTTGCTCTTTTAATTATTTATTTAATTATGTTAATAATTAGTGAAAACGTCTTCAACAATGTCTTCATTCCTACTGTAGTTGCTTATTATATTTTAACAAATACTTCAGTAGGTGCCTGTCAGTGTCAGCACATAAAAATATACAGAACACTTTTAAGATGGATGACAGCTATGACACTAGTGCCTGGAAAAACAGCACCGATCATGACAAAAATTCTGGCAAAGGAATATCAGTGTGTTTCTTAGGTGGAAAGAGATATATCCTGTCCAGCTACTCCAATGCTTGAGTATAAGGCCAATACTAGACCTGGAGCAGGCTCCAGTTTGTTGCTGTGCAGCACGGTCATCATGCACGTTATGATCCCAAGATTGCTTAGTACTGATTAAAAAAAAAAAAAAGGTAGAGTCATTGTCTTGAAAAAGTAGAACAGGAAAAGAAGATTGTGCTTGCTTGTAGCATTAATAGATCAGTGACAATGAAATTCAGTAGCAGCAGAGAACAATAAAAGAACAAACTAATGTCCCTTAAATGTCCCTTAAAAATCATTATCTCCAATGAGGCAGTTGTATCACTTCCTGCTCCAGTGATTGACAATGTCTTTATCCAATATTCATGACCTCATTCTTTCTGAAAACTAATCTGACCTTGTTCATATGTTTCCTTGTCTTCCTCAAAGAATCCATTTGTCACCAAGAGAAAAGAAACTGTTGATATTGAATGTTTCCGTATTTCTGCTTACTATATTGACAGGGCTATATTTGCATGGGGTTTTAAAATACTTTTTTTAAAGAATATCAGATAGCTAGTATCATATAAAATCTTATGAAGCAGGACACTTCTCCACCATCCATATATCCATGCACATCAAAACTCAGATTTCATCTTTTGCCTGTTTTAAGTGTTAAATAATGTGGACTAACCCTCCAGCTTTTGCCAAGAAATAAACAATAATTTTGATGTCAGATCAGATGCCAGGTTTGCAAGGGCAGTCTGCACTCACTGGTTGACTAGTGAAATAAAAATTCCTTGGTTTAGATTCTTGACAGCATTGCTTGCAAGTCAGAATTTTCACAGTGAAATTAATGCTTAAACACACTCAAAAGGGGAAAAAAAAGGAAAACCTACTCTAAAAAGGAACATTGGTGTCTTTACCCATAGTACTGTGGTTATACAATATGCTATTTTCAGTATAATTCCCACAATCTGTCCTGCTTGTATTTTTGGAGTCTTTGATGACCAAATGTTTTGAATTGTGAAGGATGGCTGTGGCTGAAGTTTCTCACAAAGGCAGATGTAGGGTCCATGTGCAACCCTTCTAAACTTTTCTATTAAAACCTATCAATTAGTGCTGGGGAACATGTAGAGTGAAAAGCATGCATTTAAATTAAGGTACTCTCACTTTCTTACTCAGTAGATGAAATATCCATAGTATTGTGTCAGTTATACTACTACAGCTTCCTATGCAATATTTATTGTAGATCAGAGAAACTTTCTGTTCTTTAATAAATAGCCTAATTCCCACATATATCCTATACTGAAGACCATTTAGCTTCTTAACAACCTGATGCTCTGTTAGAAGTATCTTACATGATGTTGTGGTCTTGTGAGAGTCCTTTCATACCACCTTTGTATTTTGGACTTCTATTCCAGTGGTTCTTTAAAGATACAATTCACTGTCCTCATTTTTCTAGGAACGTAGTTGAATAAAACAGCTTGCTAAGGAAAAAAGGGAAGAAATAGTTGCTGTACTTATTAGAAGTCGGTGAGCAGCCTTGTGCTGCCAATCTGGTCAGAATGGCCTGGATTTTGGCATTGTCCGCTGTGTTACGAAGTTAACTTACTATGTGGAGAAAGAGTAAGAAACCTGGCAATCTCTCCCTAAATTGCTTATAAAAAAAAAATCCATCTTCTGGGGTGGTGGGGAGGAGGGATTGGTGGTTTGAGCCCTCTTTTATGGTTTAGGATGTCAGAAGAATTACAGCCTTGTGTTAGAGGCTATTGCTGTGCTAACTCTGCACTTTTGTGGCCTTACAAACACAGTAAGTAATTCTGCTTTTTGTAAAGATTCCATGTACCCCCCTTCTGTGGAACATGGTTTGCCAGCTGGTTGGTCTGAGCAAGAATGAGAGTGCTCATTAGACTAGGAAAAGTACAGGAAACAAGGGAAGGCTTTTTGGAAGATTGCTTGCAAAAGAAGTGAATAGCTCTGTTCGATGAGGACATTTGTCACTCTTGGTGAAGCAAAAGGCTCTAGTGACATAAAACTCTGCAGTTTACAATTATATGTCATATGGAGTGAATTCAGTGGAATTCCTAATCCTGCTAGAGCAAGAAATTTCATTAACTTTACTGGCTCTAGTAAGAAGATATCCCCCTTAAATCTTTTGCCATATCTTATTTTAAATCTTACGTGCTCTGACTGTACAATTCTTTCGTGTGCCTTTCATTCCTAAGGACAGAAGAAATATTAGAAGTATAATGTAATGTGCATGCCTAACAAAATGGTAGGAGCACTGGGTTTTTAAATACACTAGAAGTTGTTGAGATTCCTGGAATTACAAATCAAAACTTACTTCAAATGTGACACATCATAGAAGGAGCCTTAAAGAGTTTCTCTAAAAGTTGCTGCTTTTTGTTTTGAAAAGGTGCTATGCTTATGTGTCGCAAAAAGAACCCCAGAGAATTATCGAGAAATCGCTGCAGGAAAATCATAATGCAATTCATAAAAGTTTTAAGACTCATGGAAGGTAGAGGCCAATGAAAAATTATTTTCAACAGGGATTTAAAAATAAATAAGTCAGGGAATGAAGATAGGAATAAGGAAGACCTCATTCCTAAATGAGGTCTCTAAACCACTCTAAAATTGGTAGAACCTCCCCCAAGGCATGACCTGCAAAGGACTCTCAATGAAGAACTGTGCTTGGGCTAGTAAATGAAAGAATAGAGGTGCATTCATGTCTATTGAGAAAGTTTAAAATATAAAGAGATATCCTGTGAGCAGTTCATTACAATAATACTTACTGAATTTCCCTTTCAGCACCTAAGAGTGGTCTCCAGAACCGTTTACTCTTTCACGTGGCACATAAGGTATGATGTCTTTTCTTCACTCCTGCTTTCTTTGTTTTCTTTTCAATTTGGTAATGTGTAATTTATGCTGGCAATCTGGCAGAATAATTAAAATGCCTGTGGTGGCAGAAGTACAAACATTTTTCATAACCACCCTACTGTATTAAAATGTGGAGGAGAGAGCAAGTATGAAAACATGATCTCAGAATAGATGCTCTCAACATGTTTCTAAGGAAAGTATTACCAATACACTTCATGTAAGTCATGCAATAGGAATGTAATGGTATTTTTGATCACGAGGCGCATGAAACCTTAATAGAATCAGAAATGTAGAAGCCACTTCTTAATTTTTTTTTCTAAATGTACCAAGTTTTCCTAACTTGCAGCTCTCTTACATGTAGCAATTTGACCAAAATGGTGTATATGCTATTACTGATCCTCTTAAGTAGTTCAGTGTCCAGGAAATCATATTGTTAATAGCATCAACAACAATTAAGTGCTTATTTCACTTACCACACATAGCTATCTTCCCTTAAATTAGGTTTTGTACCATCCTGTACAGAATACTTGAGAAGTATTCTGCTACTAAAGACACTGACTTAAAAGGAAATATAACTCCTGAATGTTAACTTTGATGTCAGATTCTCTTTACTTACATATCTGTTAGTTTAAGAGAGAAATCTCAAAGCATTTTTACAGAGGCATTGGTACTTAGAAATGTCTGTGATGAACTAGGAATTATGCAATTTCTCTTTATCTGGTTAGTTGCTGAAAATAAAGGGTTTTACCAAAACTATGAAGCCCATTGCCTTTAGTTCTGTTAAATAACTTATCTTGCCTTTTAACTTTGTGATTGGCTCAAAGAGGGAGGAGAAGAATCTGAAGAAAACTAGCAGATAGGTGAAAAAAAAAAAAAGTAATATTAGAATTTGTGTCTAAGAGAAATTCATAATTATTGTTGAATCAGCAAAACCAGCAAAGGGAAGCAGTGGAATAAGTGATTTGAGCAGACTGATTAGGTAAATATCCCCAGCTTCAGTATTGTAATAAAATATAACGGGTATGTTTAACTCTATTCCTTATTTTTAGCCTTCTCTCTGTGTGTTTTATATGCTATTCAGCAATGCTTTTAAAAATAAATCATTTACTTAAGGAAACTGGAAATTGGAGGCTAGTAAAAGTGAACTTGTTAGTGCTGTAAAGACAACTTGTAAAAATTAGGGCTTGTGTATTTGCAAGTCTTGTGTTTTTCTGCTATTCATAAGACATTAGATTTGGATCTACAAACAGCAGATATGAAATTTTGTGTTGTGAAATTCTGTTTGTGAAATAATTAATTCAACTCTTTCCCTCTTATCCATCAAAGCACATGACATGTAATTATATCTAAATCACACCTTAAAGGAAAATGTGTGCTTAGTTTTAGCTTAGCATTTATCCAGTTTGAACTCATCTGCCTCTTTAATGTTTGTCTTTCTCCACTGGTGAAATTAACTTTAAAGTAACTGGTTTTCCAGATATTTAATGCTGTTTACCAGCCAGGACAAAACTAACCTGGTTAATTAAAAAGCTTTTCTTGCTGAACTCTTCTGAGAATGTGTCCCACTCTTTTTAGTTTGGTGATGAAAAGAAACTGATGAGCTGTCACCAGAACCTGCAAGATGTTACAGAAGATCAGCTTAGCCTGGCATCTGTCCACTGCATGCGGTCCCACTACCAAGAAGCTATCGATATCTACAAGCGCATTCTGCTGGATAATCGGTGCGCATCTCTAAACCCTATTGCTGCATCTATGTTATTGGTGGTATTTAAATTCCAAATAGTTGCTTGGTTTCTGAAAGTAGGCATTTTCCACAACTACTATGTCCCTTTCCCATCACAGAATGTGCACCAGTTGCAGCTCCTCAATTTTGTTCATTCAAAGTATTGTTAAAAACCCCACATTTAAAAAGAAGTCTGCTCTCTCTTGTTTTCTTTTTGTTGAATTGTTGGTTAATACATTCTGATAGCTTTTTTATTTTGTAATTTATTTCTTCTGAAATTATAGATGGTTCTGTACTGCTTTGTATTTTTATTTTTTCCCCTCTGATGGCCAATCTTGTTACCTTGCTTGAATTATTGACGTCTCTTTCACGTCATAGCCTTTCTAAGAAGGGTTCAGTTCTTGGGTTTTATGTAGAGTCCCTTGCATTCCTTTAAGTCTGAAAATCTTTCCTTTTCTGATTATCCTTTATGGCACGTGTTGATGGTTTTTCTGTCATGTTCTGCAAATTTTTAGTTCAGAATTTAACAAGGAACAAATTGAACTTTTAAGTGGCTGGAAGTTTTTTTTAATAAAATAGGAACTGCTGTCCCAGAATACTGCTACTTTTGGCACTATCTCCTCTTGAATGTTTCAGAGAAATCCATCATAATGCATACATATATCATGTAAGGCTTGGGATTTTAACCTCCAAGTTGTGCAGAAACAATCACTCAAAGCTAAATGAGTAACCTTCATAACAATTATCCTTTTACTTAGAATTTTCACAAATGCTTGTCTTTCCTCTGTCTAGTTCTTCTGGCTTGACAGCTTGTAATTGATGCCTTGAGAGGCTGACCAAGAACAGAGACTAGACAGAGTTAAAGAATAAAGTAGGTATTTATTAAAAGGCTTTAAAGTATACACCTTAGGCAGTACAAGAGCCTGGCCAGGGCTACACCCAAGATGGACCCAAAATGGTCACAAAAATGGACAACTGGTCATGAGGTTTCAACACTTTCATAAGTTTTAGTCCATTTGCATATTGGGGTTAATTGTCCAATTATAGCTTCAGGTTATGAAGTTCCATCCTCCTTGTTGCTCTCTTCAGTTTTCCATTGTTTATACCGTTTGGGCTTGAAGCTTGTAACTGTTGTCCTTGGTCTCAAGTTGGAAAGGGATTGTTTTTGCCTACCTACCCTGTGAAGAGAACTTACTGACACTTGATATGAAGCTCAGAGCTACACACCTAGGCAAGCACAGAATCTGAAAAATATGAAAACTAAAACTTAAGGCATCATAATTACAAGGATTTTTTAAAATAATTGTATTCAGTACAGACTTTCATATGCATATTAAATGTCTTTGAGTGTATTGCTTAGAAAATCATGTTCTGTCAGGTGCTCATGTTCTGCACATTTCTTTGGTGTGAAGGTGCCACCATTTCCCAGATTTGCAAACCAAAAGTTTTGTTGGTAATTCTTAAAAGCTGCAGTAGCTGCTGTGGAAAAAAATACTGTGAATCTGCCCTAGCTAACAAACTAGAGAAGCCCTAAGCATTTCTCAGAAACCCCAGTTTTGATGAGTTTGTAAAATATGTATAGATGTGAGAGTTTTCTTTTTATTTACTGATTTTAATGTGGTGTAATGGGAAATGTTAAACTATCTGGTGGGATTTAAAGGTTCTCTTTAATCCTCTTTCCTGCAGGGAGTACCTGGCTCTGAATGTCTATGTGGCCCTGTGCTATTACAAACTGGATTACTATGATGTATCACAGGAAGTGCTAGCTGTTTATCTTCAGCAAGTTCCTGACAGCACCATTGCTCTTAACCTTAAGGCTTGTAACCATTTCCGACTTTACAATGGAAAGGCTGCAGAGGTATCTATCGGACAGTCCTTCAACTCACCTTTATTTTATTTAACGGTTCCACACATGTTTCTTTTCCTTTGTCTTAATCAGTAATGTTGATAATGGCCTTTACCTTGTCACTGTTAGGAATGTCACCTATTTCAGTTTCCCTGGCATCTGTCCACATATGTGCACAGTGGTCTTACCATTTTCCCAGTATCCTTTTGATCTTGTGTTTATATGTACTACCCAATTGCTAAAATAATTAGATAGAAGTGGAAAGGCAAAATCTTCTAGCCATCCAACACCAATGTGGTGTTGCTTGCTGTCTTGCTTTGAAGCTCATTTGAAGCTCCACTTAGGCTTCTGTACTTTTTTGGGTTTATGTTAAAATTTGGAATGTATGTAATTCCAGGCAGAACTCAAGAACTTGACAGACAGTGCCTCATCTTCTTTTGAGTTTGGCAAGGAGATCATTAAGCACAATCTGGTAAGTAATGCATTTCGGGGATTTAGTATGAACTGCACTCACTTGTATTGCTTTTCATGATGATTCATAAAATGGAATATTTTGAAAAACTGCAGACTTAATTGAGTCTCTGCTGCCATATAAGTCCCATTCCAGGAATCCTACCAGAATAATGAATGTGCCATCAAGAATATTTACTTTTTTTTTCCTGGAATTTTTCCCTGACAGTTTGAGACTGTGTCAAGAAAATAATAATACTGTTGCTTTTAGTCGTGAAGGCATATTAAAATAATGTATGTTGTGTAAGAGTACCTTTGCAAGATATTTTGTGGAGCCCATTCCATAAAGACACTGCAGAAACAAGTCAGGATGACCCTGAACTCTATTTAGTACCAGAACAATTTGACTGGAATAAAGATAGCTCATGAAAATGGCCTTCATCCGAAAAGTACTAGGCAAGGAGTTCTAGGAAAAAAGATGCTTGTAAAACCAAAATACTGTTGTGTTCTGCAGTAAAAGAGGCACTAAGAGTAACCAATGGTTAATTTTCCCTTCAGTGGTATTATTATTTTGCTGAACAACTGGTAACAGTAGATTGCTCATGCTTAATGACATGCAGTTACTTGCTTTTTCATTTTTCAAGAACAGTCATCACAAGCTAACACTTATTTCCCCAAAAGTTAAAACTGCTTTCAAACTGGACTTTTGTAAGTTAGCGCTGTTTATTTTGTCTGTTGGTATTTCTGCCAGTGCTTTATTGAATAAGTACATTAGATCTTGTTGGAGGAACTGTCATGTGAAACTGGAGTATAATCCAGTTTCCAGTTATAATCCAAAGTATCCTGATCATTTTAGGATCCTGTGTCATTCTAAATAAATGTGGAGTTGTTAGCCTAATCTTTTTCATATGAAAATATCATAAGCAGTTTATAGTTTTGTATGTGTTCCCTTCACTCAGACTATGTTACTCTTTTAAATCTTTGATATATAATGTATCGCTCTCTTGAGCTGCTAAAAGCTGAAATAAGTTAATCTTTACATATGGATTAAATACTTACATTCTTCAGAGTAAAGATTGTCACACTGTATAATTCTATAGCTATATTAAAGCAGGAATTAAGCTAATGCCAGAGCCACTGACCTTTTCCTACTGTTTATGTAGGAATTTAAGGATTAATTTCCTTGAATTAACTTATCATAGAAAAGATTGTGATACATGATTATCAATATGCTGCTTTTCTTTGCAGGTGGTTTTCCGAGGAGGAGAAGGAGCTTTGCAAGTTCTACCTCCTCTGGTTGATGTTGTTCCTGAGGCAAGACTGAATCTTGTGATTTACTATCTCCAGCAAGGTAAATACATCTTCCTCTGGCTCTTTCATAGCTTCAGGGATGACATTAATTCATCTTATCTCAACTTATTCAATGTTTTTCTTTGCTTTGCAGTAAAATGTAATTTATTTCGCTTTCTGTTCCTCTTTAAAATAGTGAAGTCAAAGTGCCCATGGCTTGCAGAGAAGTGCTTTAATACTGTGCACTCAAAAAAAGCCTACTTTCAGCAGAGTATTGGGGGTTCTTGGGTTGCAGGACATGGCTTTGGGGATGATAGTGTTCATTTGTTTCTAGTGAGGGGACCTCTCCTTTGCCGGAGTATGTGAGAATGGTAGGCATATGTCCTGTAAAGGCAAGGACAACCATTTCTGTAAGTACAGCACAAACAAAATATCAACCAAAGTAAGTGTGAACAAGATATTTCATTAAAATCTACTTTACAATTCCTAAAGAATGCAGGTAGGTAGCCAGAATGAGTTGGTAAGGATTTTTTACTGTATCTCTCCTGTGTTTGCCAGCTTCTCTGAATTATATCTGAGTTTTTCAGAGCTATTCCTATTCTTCCATTGTGTTCTTTTATTCAACAGTGGGTTGACTGGCTATGTGATTCAAGGCAGGTCCAATTAAATCAGCTTGCTTAAAGCCTAAAGCCTCTAGTGTCCAGACAAGCATCCAGTTAGAACTGCCTCTGTTCTACCTTGAGTCCACTGCCTTTCCCTTACTCTTTGGAACCTGTTTCCATCTACTCTGTGCCCTCTTATCAATTAATTAGTTAGTAGACAGTGCTAAGATCTCCCCTGAGAGCCTTTCTCCTGTGAAAGGTAAGCAAACACTTAGTTTCTCTCAGTTTCTCCTCAGCCCTCTTCCTGCCTTGGGAGCGCTCAGTTGGGCTCACTCCAGTGTTTCAATGTCTATCTTGATGGTAGGATACCAAACCTGGACGCAGTACTCATGTGCAACCTCACAAGTGCCAAATAAAGAATTCCTTCCCTTGCCGTGATGGCTCCATTCATGCTAACATGATCCAGTGTGCTGTTGGCCTCCTTTGCTGCAAGGCTGCACAGTCTGCCAGATTGCCTTTTAGCCAGTCAGCTCCCCACCTGACTTGCTCAGGCATATTTCAAACCAAGCAAGATGCAAGGCTTGATTTTGCTTCCACTGAACTTCATCAGATTTCTTTCAGCCCATTTTTTCAGCTACTGATCTGCTTCTCAGTATCTGGGAGCTTTCTTCACAATCTTTTATCATTTGCAGACTTGCTCAGAGTATTCTATGCTATCATCTGGATCATTAATAAAAATAAGTTTTTGTCCTGGTTTAGGGCAAATTTGGGAGAAAACCTCTGAATGGGGTCCCTCCAGAATAGCAAATTCAAGTGGCCCCTCCCCCAGCTGGTTTGGGAAAAAATATTTCCGTGGAGAAAAGTGGAAAAAACTATTTATTTAATAATCAGAGTACCCACAAGCACAAAAAAAGAATAATGTGAAACAATAAAACCTCTCGCTGTCCAAAGAGATGGCAAACCCAGAAAGTCCTTGTCGTGGAGGGTAGCTCGGCTCGGTCAGTCTCTTATCAGTCCCTCCCGTGCTGGAAAACGCTGAGGCCCAGGCCCCGGTGGGATACAGGTGTGAGCTCCAGGTGCTCTTCTGGGTTTTCAGTCCAGAGCAGGTTTGAACAGTTCCAAGAAAAAGGAAAGAAACAAAATAGTCCAGGGAACTTCTCTGCCTCAGCTAGCTAAAACCAACTAAAAGCAAAGGAGATCTCTGTCCCGCTGTCTGTCCGTGCTGCAGACAACGCAGTCCAGGAGTGGAAGGTGGAGGAGTGAGTGCAGTTTCTGAAAACAAACTCGTCACTTCTCTCTTCTCCCTGCTTTGCTCTCAGAACCAGTCTTAAAGGTACAGAACACAATAGCCAACATAAACAGAACAGACAATTGGGGATACAAGCATCATAAAGTCACCCTAGGACAGTTATTCAACAGGATCAGTCCCTGAGTCATTCGATTAGTAACGAGCCACCTGTTGGATTTTGTATGACTGATCACTCTCCTTTGGTAGTCCAGCCAGTTTTCCATCCCCTTATAGTCTTACTTAGCCAGTCCTCTCTTTCGAATTTGTATGAGAGACCATGTCAGAGACATTGCCAAAATGAAGGTGTACAGCATCAACCATTATCCCCTTATTCACACAACCAGTCACACCTTGAGTTAGTGAGTACATTTTGGCATTGGTAAATCCATGTCTGCTGTCCCCAGCCACCTTTCTGTCCAGTATTATTGTTGCCAGTGTCACTATACGCGACATTGGTACTATTACCAATTATCTTGCAATTATTCTGCTCTTCACTGTGATATACAAATGACTTGCTTACTGACAAAGAAGATCAACGGGAATTCAGACTAAAACCTCTTTTCTGGTTTGGCTAAGTTTCCGTTTTTAAGTCTTGCTAGGGTAGCAGCATTGGTTAGAAAAGTGGGTAATTCTTACTTTTTATGACTACAGCTGTCTCTCCAAAACTTAAAAGGTCTCTGATAAATGTAGGCCTGTGTTAATATATCCTCTGAACTGGAATGACTGAAGCACAAACATGCACTCCATTGTTTCAAATCTTCAGGGTAGTGACTTCTAACAGGGTTTGAGGTCAGTTGGTATCCTGGTATAATCTGCTCCCATGAGATTTGTTAGTCGCTTCTGTTGGAGCCTCAAGAGCATAGTTCTGTGTTGATGGTCTACACCATGTTGATAAAAATGAAGTTCACTGTCATTTTTTGGTGGTGGTGGTAGTCTGAGCTAGCCAAAAAAAAAAGAAAAAAAAGAAAAAAGTGTAAATTAAAGGTAATGCTGCCTTACTATGTGACTGTTCAAGAGAGTCAAGGGAGTAGGTAGGAAAGCAGAGGTGATGGGTGGGAGCCTGGCAGCTCCAGTGTATATTGCCTTAAGTGCCTGCACGGATTGTATATTCTAGTGAAAAAAATTTTTGTTTGGTAAGGCTTATGTGGGCAGTTGGTGTAATGCTGTATTAACAAAATGTTGCCAGTAACAGACGATCTTCAGCAGGTTGGTTTACAAAGCCAACCATAATGCCAACATATTTTTTAATTTGGGTAAAGCTTAGGATCTATTCAGTTTATATAATTATTGTGTGGAAAAGGAGTTGTTTATAGATTTCAAACTCCACACGTAAACTTCTGTATTAGTAGTGCTTTTTCCTTGTTAATTAGGGTCTGCTGGGCAGAAGCTGAAATACTGCTAAGGAAAAGATGAAGTTTCCCTGCAGCATCATGTTACCTTATTCTCTGTAAAGGCTAAATAAATCTGAGAAAACAAAATACAGGAAGATGATAGATTTATTATTTTGACATTGTGCTGTTGAGAAGGCAGCCACTGGATTATGAACAAAGGGGCCAAACCATGTCTGCTAGGAAAACTGTAGTAAATTAGAAGCTATTACTCACTCTGTGTTTGTTATTTGAGTTCTAGAAAACTATCACCATTGTGATAAAAATTCACAATGATTTATAGTTACCTTTCTCCTCCTGTCTAAGTGGTTTATTTCCAAGTCTCTGGCTATTGGGGAATGTTGTAGAGGATGAGTGACTTGTTCTAATACAGTGTGGTATGGGTTGTCATGCATTCTGATGTCTGGCATTTCAGATGATGTGCAGGAGGCTTATAACCTGATTAAGGACCTGGAACCTGCAGCTCCACAGGTAATTGGAAAATGATGTCCTGGCACATAAAGACAGAGGTTATAAACTGATATGAAACCTGCCACATACAAAACTGGTATCCTTAGGACAGCTTGCCCCATTCCTACTCTTAAAACTCATGTGTTTTCATCCCTTTATCAATAATATATTTAATGTGCATGCATAAAGTATTACATATGGACATATATGAATAGTTAGCCTGTTTATTACTGTACCACCTGGGTTCAACTAAGAACATGGCTCTGTTGTGTGCAGCCTTGATTTTGGGAAATGGACCATTACTGCATAGGTAAAAGACCCCTTACAACTATAGCTGGTTCTCTGCCTGGTGGTGACTTTCATCCCTCATATTTGCTAGCTCAGATGCTCATATAGTTTAAACTGAAGCCATTTCAATTAAAATGAGCTAAATTAAACAGTTTTAATAAATGGTATTTTCTAATCCGATCACACTTTGGCTGCCATGAGTGAAAACTGCAGTATCCCTTAGCTGGTACTGTAATTTTCTTCTGTGGCAGTTCCAGCATCTTTAGTCTCTGATTTATTCCTCTTTGGTGTTTATTTTCCAAAGGTCACATAGCTGGGCATAAAAGAGACCTTTCATAAGTCTGTGTAAGGAATTAGATGGAGAGAGGAAGAGAAGGAGGGAGGGACGGAAAAGGAAAACCTCAAAAACACAGATCCGGTGATTCTGTGCTGAGGAGCGAGGGGTGTCTTCTGATGCTGCTTTACACTTGCATTTTTCAGTATAGCAAAACTTACTTGAAAAGTTTTCTGCAGCTATTGGTCCTATTGTAGTCTTTGTTGTCTCAATATACTTGGCTAATAATTCTTGATCACATTTTGAAATGAGAATCTTCGTGCTTTTGGTTTTTTTTTCCATTTCTCACTCACACTTGTAAGGAACTCCCTGCTAAGACTTGCAAAACTACTTCTAAAAGCTCGTTGAGTACTTCTCAAATTTCTTCTTTGTCTAAATGCCTGTAGGATAATAATCAGGCATCTGTAAGACAGTTTGTGTGCTGAAATGATTACTTACGATCCTAGCTAGTACTCTTAGGTTGTTTCTTTACATTCTGTCGTTGGTCTATTGGTCTCTTGAAAGATGTCTCTCTTCTTCTGTGTTTACCTCAGTGACAGGGCTGTGCTGTTTTAGCAGGAGTACTTACCAAAACAGGTTTATAGATATAACTCTTAATGATAAAATTTGGGTAAGACAAAAGAGTATGTTACATGCTGAGAAAAATTTATTCAGAGATTAATTAAACTATAGTTTCTCGTACTAGAGGTTACAGGGTACTCAATCTCTGATCCTAATTTCACTAGAGTTACATGACCACAGAGCAGAAACCTCTTGACATATTTGTCCTGATGAGAAACACGAGGAATTTTGCAGGAAGGATGTCCATGGTTATGGTTAACCAATATGCATATTTGAAAGGGGATCTGTGCTTTAATATAACAATAGTGCACTACTTGGTGATATGATGGTGAAGAGGGCATGAAAGGATATTACCATGTTCCTCCTGATGCATTGTCTTTGACTATAAGACTTACCTGAAAACACAGTACCCCTTTGCATCTAACATATTTAGTAGAAGTGACTGCCTAGCAAGTAGAATGTATTTTGGGGGACTAAATTAGTACTGTGCTTAAGCACTACCACAGTAACCAGCTACCTACTAAAATCAGTTGTGATAGAGTTGAATTAATGAAGAAAATAATGTACACATAGGCTTTTATGTGTCTGCTGAAATCTTCTTCACCATGTCTTCTCTGATCCCTTTTAACTTTTTTTCCCAGGAGTACATCCTCAAGGGAGTGGTAAATGCAGCACTTGGACAAGAAATGGGCTCAGTGAGTAAAGCCCATGAGGTTCTCCAGCTTCTCCAACAACACAATGTGAACAGATCTGTTCACAGATCTGAAACAGAAACAGGAATGAAGTCAAAGAGGCAGTAATTTCTTATTTAGATTGCACGATTTCTGAGCCTCTTAACCTCCCTTTCTGCAATAATCAGTCCAGAATGAGCAAAATGCAAATTTTTGTTGCTGGTCTTGATAGTAAATCAAGATGAATTTGATTTCTCTATCCTGTTTCCAAAATCCCCGTTTGCTTTGTACAGTGTTCTTTATCTTTATTTTAATGCGAGTGGCACATTTACCTTTTCTGGTTTTGCTTCAGCCCTGGTTTATCTGTTAGTTGCTCCTCAAGTCTTCCTCAGAGCATATTTTCACTGTGTTTTGTAGCATCAACCCTGGAACTCATCTTGGATTTCTTTTTTATTCTTCTTCCAGCGAGATCATCTGAAAATTGCTCAACAGTTCTTCCAGTTGGTAGGGGAATCAGCAAGTGAATGTGGTATGTTGAAATGTTCTTTTTCCAGTAAGTAAACCATCTTAAAATATCCAAATATATACCATCATATCTGTGTCTAACTGCTGACTGCTAGCAGGAATATTGGTAGGCATTTTGTTTCTATAGGCTGAGTTTCAGAAAGTCTTAATTGTAGTCTAAAACAAATTCGCAAGTTTAAATTAGAAGTCTCGATTCCAAACCTTACTTTATGACTTCATCTGGAAAAGAGGCTATACTGCAAACTGCAAGTCTTTGTGAGACTCTGTGGCAGCTTGCCTTTGCCTAATAATCCCCATTAGAGAAACAGAAGACAACAGCCTAATTAATTAGATGAAGTGAGTGGCTGAAACCTCACAGGCAGAGATACACAGGTACAAATCTAGGACCACTAATGAAAGCCTGTCAAGTACATAGAGTCCTAGCATGGAGTGTGCCCTGAAATTGAGGGTCATAAAAATGTAAAGAGGACTTTGGCTACAGGAAGAAATGGAAGCTCTGGGACTAACTTCTTGCTTGAATAAGAAAAAAAAAAAGGCATTATAACCCAGAATATGTATATGCCCCAGAATCAGTATATTTTCAATATTTAGTTTTATTTACTCAGTAATAGACCAAACCAAGTTCTTCTCCTCCCTTCTCTTTGCCAAAACCAAAAATCCCAAATAAAAAAAAAGTCAGTAGTTGTAACATAGAAATTCAGACTAAATGGGGCTTTCCAGTTTCCTTTGTAGGCATTGTCACTTAGTATTGTTTCTTTAGGTGGGTAACTTGTGCATGTTTATGGTGCAAACAGCTCATGGTCCTCAGAGACAGAATGCTCCTGTGTCCATGGTGACTAAACAGAAGGAGCTCCAGAGACAGAGTGGCATCACTGATGAAAGTTTCAGAAATGCTGTTGAGCCATTCTATTCTGTTCCCCTTGCAGCCCTGGTACTATTGAGGTCATGCATCAGAGGATTTCATGTTGGAAGGCTGGAAATAGTTCCATAGATGAGATTTCCCTAACTCATTCCTTTTGCATTGAAGCTATCCCTTCAGAGTTGGGATCCCAGAAAACAGGAAGAAACAGTAAGAACCATAGCAGTGGAGGACAGTGGGAACATCTTAATGCCTATAACAGTCATGCAGCTGTGACGAGTGACCGGAGCATACATGGATAAAAATAATACAGAGATAGGGAAAAGATAGTCAGGGAAAGGATTTCTTGTGAAGATATAAGCCCAAAGTTGAAATTGTTAGGAAGCCAAAAGTCTGAATTTTTACTGTGAAGTATTTTTAAACTCATATGCAAAATAAAGATAGAGAGGCTGAGACTTCAACCTTTCAATGGCTGGGGCAGGGGGAATGCCAGCAGAAATGTAGTACAATTAGGAAGGTGGATTACTTGAAAAAAATGAGCCTGTGGGAAGGATTGGTTCCAACCAGAGGTAAAAGGAAACATCAGTACTGTGAGTATCTTACCCCCTTGGTACTTCCATGTAAGAACTGCTTTGTAATCTTCTTAAAAGTGTGTGGGAGGAAACTGCCACAAAGAAGAGCACACAGTTCGGGGTAATTCCTTTAAAGGTAAAATAGTGTGAGAGATTTTGTTTAACTGCAAATAAAGAACAGATGAAGGTCAACAAACTGTAGATGGGAAATAGAAGAGGCAAACAGTTCTATTTAGGTAGGATGTAACAAAAAACCAAACACATTAAGCCCAAGTATGTAAGTGTTTTTATAAAAATATTATATGTTTTTTAAAAAGTTGGATAAAGTGGAAAGCCTGATTTTAGAAGAGAAAGCTAGAAACTAAAATGATTTTTTATGTGATAGGTGGAAGGTAACGTAGGATATTGTTTCTATTTAATGTACAATAGGGATTGTACATTAAATAT
>WAAE01015089.1:0-95902 GCA_013400495.1 Nicator chloris
TTTTTTTATATTATTAATATAAAGTCACCATGCATAAAAAATATATATCTTCTGGGTAAATATATATTTTTTCTCTGTTAAAATTTTAAAGTGCCTCTAAAAGCTTCTAAATAAATCTTTACACTTTAAAAATAGATGAAGGTGAACAGCAGCTCAGAAATGATAGGTAACTCCTGTTAACAAAGACGTAAGAAGTTCTAAATGTTATTCCAGTATTTTCAGCTCTCCTAAAGTGGTGATATTTTGGGTGGGCAACACTGGCAAACACTGACTGGACCAAATGACCGTGTTTCATAGAACCACAAAATCCTGTGGGTTGGAAGGGACCTTAAAAGGTCCTTTGTTCAACCTGCTTGCAGCAGGGTCAATATTGGTTACTCAGGGCTTTGTAAACCTCCCACTGTGACGACTGCACTGAGGCTCATCGTAGTGTCTGCCTGTGCTCACAGCACAAAACCCAGGCAATCACCTAGTTAGGCGGCCTTGAGGAGCTCGCTTCACATAAGTTCACAATTTCCAGTCTTATCATGTTAATTACCAAACTAAAATATTGACAGAGTAGATAAGAGAATTAACTAGCATCTTAAGGCTCTCTGACAAATCCACTCATAATAGCGACTTCAGAGGAATTTTGCCTGCATGCATAAGTGGCCAGTTTGAGCTACACTGTGCACAGGCACCCAGCAAATAGCTGCCTTTGTCTGGGACATAGATACCATTTTCAGAAGTGCTTCCTTCTTGAGGAAACACTTCCCAAAATGGCAGCAATGGTGCTGGAAGCACCAGCCTGCCCCCCAGCCCCCGTCAGCAAATACTTTCCTGTGAAGCGGTGTTCTGCCTGCAAATTCTCAACTCCAATCTGTAAAATGACAGTTTCCAAACTATAGGTCAAGCTTTTCACTACCTTTCACAAAATAGCACCAGAATGCTGCTGCCACTCTCTCTCTGTAAATATCACACGTGAGCAGCACCTGATGCTGTGGAGCTACAGCTACAAGTCCTTGGCAAGAAGCTCGATTTCATCCAGCAGGAAGTCCATGTCCTCTCGGCTAACTTGCGGGCTGATAACCACCTGGCGGAAGAAGTTGACCTTGCCCCAGTGGGGCTGGTACCCAAGCATCATGCTGCCCTTCTTCATCATCCTCTCCTTAATTATAGGAGCAACCTGAAAGTAGAGACAAAAAAAAAAAAAAGGTTTGATGTCACACTCAGAAATACAGCACGTTTGGGCAGGAAGTGTATTTTGTGACTTAAAAAGATTTTCTGAAATGAGTTTGGCACTCCTTGCCTGTCCTCCCCACTGCCTGCCCCAAGGAAAGCCAAGCTCAGACATGCAGTTTAAAGCACTGAGACCCTTGTTTTCTGCAGTTCCTGAAAGACTTGGAGCAAGATCTAAACCCTGGTGCTTGAGGCATTCATCAGTGACATGGGAAAGGCTGGGTTAAGGTCCCTAGTCTTCCTGCTTTAGATCAAAGGCTTGAACTCAGGAAGAACATCAGCTGCAGCTGGTTAAAGGCAGGGCTTGTGCTAACTAGGCTAAGCATGACTTCTTGCCCTTGATGACCCTTCCCCACCACATCTGCAAAGCAGCTGTCCTTAGAGGACATTCTGCATTGAACCCCTGTGAGACTCAAGTTGCCAAAAAAGTCAGTGTGATGCAATATTAAAGGACAAGGCCTGATCCTGGAGCTTAAGATTTCGTCTCATAGATTTAAGATATGAGTAGCTTTTGGTTACAGCACTCTTGTGTTGCATGGGATGAAATCTCATAGCTGTCTTACTGCAGAAAAAAAACATGAGTGAGACTGGCAGAGTCAGGTCCTTATAGCAGAGCATTTGATCTCATGCCAGCGGGGCTGCTAACTTTGGCCAATTAAGCTTGTGCATAGCTTAAAGCATGTGAGTAGTTCTGCATTGTCATGCTTGAAATTGGTCATGAGCTTAAATGCATTGCTGGACTACTCCTTGGAAGGCAGAACTAACTATTTTGACAGGAGTATTTTCTAAAAGGTCTTGCATTTTTATATATTGGTAATAACACCAAGGTATTTCAGAAGAGTGTGTTCCTCTCCTTCTCTTTGTGCTGGTTTGACTTTGAACTAAGAAAATAGGTGTGTGACCTAACCTTGGTTTCTGCATCAATTTATTTTGGCTCTAAAACTTTCTGCCTGATTTGCAAAAGAAAAATGATGATGCCAGACTTACCTAATAGCTTTATTTATACATGACATATTTCAGTAGTCTTTTTTGCTTAGATAGAAACAGACAAGGTTCTCAACACTAACAGCCTAGGTTTATTGTGTTTCTTTAGTGGGCAAATCCCCCAAGAATGGGTCACAGCAGCAGAGGAGCAGCTGCCATTTCCTCAGAACAACGTCCCAACAGCACGGACGTGAACTGCAACTAGTTGTAACAAATGTATTCATCTAGTTTGCTTGCAGGAGTAGCGTGCAAATTAATAACAAATTTAATTTAATTCTTAGAAAATAAAATAATATCCTCTCCAGACCAAACATTCTGAACTGCACCCACACCAGCTGCGTCCTGACATTACCTTGACACTATGACATCGTGCCCCAGAGGTGTCGTGCTGGGCACCATGTACATACAGAAAAGAAAAAATTCCTCCTCCTCTGTCCTTGACAGAGCCCCCAAGCAACTTCTGCTCATGGAATAAAGATACTACAAGTGCAAGGGGAGAAGCGAATCCTTCTTAATACACTTTCTCAGGCTCTTTAAGATTCAAATCCCTATGGCAGCTTTTAGCCTTTATTGATGTTCCATCACAGTTATTTCATCTTTTGTATCACACTGTTGATTCTCTTCATCCCAACACCTGGCGCTCCATAATCCATCATCCCAAAATGTGCAGTAGCACAAACAGAGGCCATGAAAGCAAAAACATTTACAGCTTCAGTAATTTGAGGACTGTAAATATACTGCATTTTAGTAGCTTTTCTCTTGTGGAAAGGAAAGGTAGAAAAACCTCACTTTCATGATCTCATTTATTATCTCGCTCATCCTCCATGCTAATGAAGCTGTTCTCTTAATCTGAAGTGTGTTCATCCCTTTTTGAAGGCAAAACTAACTCTTCCTACATAAATAAAACAAAACAAAATACTGATTTATAAGTTTTTGACAGGATTAGTTTTGGAAAGCCTTCCATCACATATTTTGCATGTTCTTTTTGCTAAAGTGGTATAGTCAGTGTGACAAAACTGTCAAGGATCCTATCCACAGAAAACAGTAAGGAACAGAATCTAGGTTCAAATGCTTAAGCACATGTCTCATAAAAGAACCATTCAATGATACCTGCATGCTGAGGCTGGGACTTGAGTGGCACAGGGTACGACTGCTAACAGAAGGGGAAGGCAGCTACCACTTTGCAGCAGAAAAATTAGACCTATAAGAAAATAATTGCCTAGTGAGGACTTCAATGAGTTTAATTCTCACTGAAGTCAATGAGAAATGAGGATGCTCAAATATCAGAAAGAGCTGCACAGCCCCATTCGGGATAGGCTCCTTGGAAAGCAATTTAGTGAGAGTGAGATTGCTTCACCAGTCCAATTATTTTCCTACGGAACTTAGTTCAAATTGTAAATCTAATTCTTTATGTGGCCCATCCGTGGAGCAGTCTCAGAATTTTAAGTGTAATATATCCCAAACCTGAGGGTCTTTTCTCTCCTTTGCTCCCTTCACCTCTTCCTTCCCACTGCTAGCCTCCCCTGCCAATCCACCCTGGAAACTATTGTTTCAAACACTCACTACAGCAGCATCAAAGCTATAAGACAGGTTCTTCTTCCACCTAGGAGTGTGGGGAGGAGGTGCTGTATGTGCAAGGCCATTCTACACCAGAGTTTCCCACATTGCACTGTGCAGCCAGAGCCCAGGGAGCTTTTCCTAAGGATTGATGAGTGCATCACAGTCTGCCCGTGCAGAACTACACAGCAGCTGTAACAGCTCATACTTCCCTTACTACTGATAGCAGAGCTTTTTAAAACAGACCAAAGATTGCAGAGTAGTTTAGCTCCTTCTCTACCTACTTGAGTGACAGGGTAATCTCTTTTCCCACTCTCAGCCAGCATGCAGCCACACTACCAACAATAAAAAGTTTTGGCCCTGAACTTTAAGCTGTTTCTATCAAGAGTCCAGGCTACAACTGATCCTTATACATATTTACATGCAAGATGCCAATGCTTCTTCCCAGCACATATACACACAGAGCAGTATAAGTAGCTGGGATCAGCTTAGACACTACAGCTGAAGTATTTAGTGCACCAAAGGGATCAGAAGAGCAACATATCTCCTTCTCTATATCTCAAGTATCCTTGAGAAAAGTGATTCTGCACAGTCACACCACAGGGCAAGATTTACCTTTAAACAACTGTGTTCTACTAATTGACTCATCAATGACATTTAATCCAAATTTCTCCAACACTTCAAGAATCTTCATAAAGATCAAGCTATAATAGCATAACACACTTCAGCAACCACCATTACAGACTGACTCAACAAAAGGATTGAGCATTCTCACCAGGAGAATCCCATACCCACTCTCCAAGAATATTCTCCAAGAATTAGTTCCCAAATTTGGACAATAAAAATCAATTCAGAGGACTTGATGGAACCCGTATTTGAGAAAACTTTTTCTTCCAAATAGCAAGGCCTCCAAAACCATTCTCACCTTGGTCACACTATGCAAGCTTTGTTCTTAGGCCAAGAACAAGTTTTTAGCATGTGAGTTTGTTGTGCAAAGGGAAACCTTCAGAGTGGCTCTGTTAAATAAGTAATGTTCTCACTCCATCAGCCATGGCACAGTATTATACTTTGGAATTCATTCACTGATAGCTGCCTTTTGGTGAACGTTATGGACATTTGTAAGAAGAACTGGTTTGTAAATTTTATTCTAATGACGAAACAAAAAAGAAAAATCACAATAAGACAACAAAGTGCTTAATTTGTTAAAAGTACATATTCTCATTGACTTCTAAAGTACTTCCTCACTATCACCACTTTGTTGTTTGAGTTGTACACTTAGTGCAATTTAGCAGATACCTTCTGATGCAAAAGAACAGAAAAGAGCAATCTGGCTCCTTTGTTCATACGAGGTTAATGCACTGAGCCCCCAGCCCCAACTGCACTGGTGCTGCTGGGTATGGATAGCCAAAAAAGTTGTCCTAAAGAGAAGCAGAATTTCCCAAAAAATATGCTATCTCGTTCTTTTTTGCTGAAAGGAAGAAATTGGCACCTACTGGTTTTAATTAACTTTTCTGCGCTAACGTTGCCTGACAATTGCCATTAACAGATATGCTGAAAGTGCAAGAAAGCTCAGGCTGGACAACTGCAGACTGGCTTGCTGATAATGGAAGACCATGTCAACCTTGACTATAAATTTCTTTCCCCAGTACCCTCCTTTAGTCTGTAAGTGACCTCATATTAGACTCAATTGACTATTTTCAAACTGTCCCATCATAAATGATGATCCCTGACAATGTATCTTTGTTACCTGGATGCCACCTGTACTGCCCTCATTCTCACAGATTCCAGCTGGATTTCTGTAGGCATGCCTGATGTTACGTATCACAACAGTTTTTCCAAACTGTAGGCTAGAGGCTATAAGCTTTAAAAACAACATGATGTTATTTTTTTTTTTTTATTTAAACAATAAGGCAAAAGGAGTGAGTTGCAAAATTGCTAACAATGCTGAGTAAAAATATTCTGCTAAGCAATGAGTTTATGAAAATATATTGCTTCAGGGGGAAAATTGTGAATTTGAAAAATAGCCTAAAATATCATCAGCCAGAAAAATAAAGAAACAAGAAAAGATGAAACTTTTTCTAAACTTTGGAAACAAACATATCTTGAGTATGTGTTTCAAAATACTGTTTTCAGTTAAAACTGAAATTCAATTGGAAATTGACTCATTTTTATTTAAGTCTGTAGAAAATGACAGAAAATTGACACTATGCAAATTGCTTCATTTTAGCTTGCCTGAAAACAACTTTCTTGTCAACTACAACAAAAAATTTCTTCCAGTTTCTCAATTCAGTGGCCAAGCAAAAAAACAAACAAACAAAAAAAATCATTATTTGTACAACCATAAGTATGTGGGATCAAAAGTGCTGACATTGCTTAAATAAAACATCTGTAGAATTTTTTCCTCTCAGAAAAGACAGAAAGTATGAGAAAACTCATGGGACTGCCCATTCTGTTGGCAAAACCTGTCTGGACATCCCATGTGAACAGCTTTGAGCAGCGTGGATGAGTTCAAATATGCTAACCCAGCAAGTACTACAAAGACAGAACACCTACAAAAACTAGTGGTAATATTGGCAACTGCTATCAGAAACATTTTTCCAAATCTTTTGAACAGTTCCCAGGTGGCTGAGCAACTCTGCAACATAAAGCTGAAGACTTATTCCAGCTGCAGGCAGCAGTAACTCCCGGTCACAGGACCCCATTCTGCTTCTCCTGATATTAATTTCCAAATTGCCATGGACTTCGATGGAAGCAGAATGCAATTATCTAAATTTCCTGCTTAAGCCTCTGCTTCAGGTGGTAGTTTGCAAACAGCCTTCAGCTTTTACTACAGAAAGCCACATTCACAGTAAATCAATAACCTTTCCAGGGATCCATAAAAGCAGGCTAGACAGCATTGGAAGAACAAGAGAATATTAGCAGCTCAAACTATTTCTCTTCCTCAAATACAGCCTTGAATAAATTTTGCAAGGTACAGAATACCACATGAGAAACTGGCTAAAGATTCGTAGCTGAAAGACAAAAAAGCTGCCCTTTTGACAAAATGGAAAGATCACATTCTCACGATTTCACAGATATGGGAAACACATTTTGTGTCCTTGTCTAAATTGTTCCTTGCAATGGAAGACAAGTTTATACAGAACAGTCCCTCTCATCTGACCACAAAAATCTTTTTGTCTCCCCCAGAAGGGGCAAATTTTCATTTGGAAGTTCATGATTTTTACTTAAAAGGCAACTATTGCCTGTTCAAAGTCTGACAAGTTATTCTTCCTGCTACAGATGACCAGTTTGAATTCAGGCATATTCATAACAAAACAACTATTGTACAGCAATTTCCACAAAAAAAAAAAAGTCAATAAAACCCCAATTTATGAAGTACTTGGACATAATTTTAAATTTTTACATAATGATCTAATAATTTCAGGGGGTTTTCACAATACAGTTTCTTATCTTGCTTAAATGATAGAATGGTGGTTCAAAGTACTGGATACAGACTCCACAAATAGGACAGGTCGCAAACTCTGCTAGAGGCTATTTGGACAAATTACTACATCTCTTTTGGGCAACATTCTTCTTTTTCCCTTTATAACCCTTCAGAACAGTGAAATCTTTATGTGTTCATACATTGGTGAGGGTTGGTCTCCTCTCAAGCAATAGGACAAGAGGAAATGGCCTCAGGTTTTACTGGAGGAGGTTTAGATGGGATATACTGGAAAATTTCTTCACTGAAAGCCTTGTCAGACACTAGAGGAGTCTGCCCAGGGAAGTGGTTTAATCAATATCCCTGAGTATATTTTAAAGCCATGTAGATAGTTTAGTGATGACTTGGCAGTGCTGGGTTAAGGGTTGGACTCAATGACCTGAAAGGTCTTTTCCAACCTAAATGATTCCATGATTCTATCTGTTGCAATTGGCCAACCCACTACACCATGAGACAAGTGGGCAGGGCATCCACAAGGTACGATATATGTATTTTATAACTTCTGTGTTAAGTAGGCCTCACAAACACCTGCCACAACATGCCTGCTGCATTTCCCAGTGTGGCTGCAAAAGATAAGCTTGATATCAATTATACCAGCCAGTATCAAGTAAGAACAGTAGCTGACATTTTAATATCCATCACTGGATGCAATACAAATGAACAAAACACTTTCCTTGGTTGGCTGTAATCACAAAACTAGGTAAATACTATAAATATTTTGAAGTAATAGTGCTTTCATCATATGTTAACACCGAGAAAGTATATTCCCCACTGTTAAATATCTTTTCTTGCCTTTCACTGCAACATCAGTTGCTGGCTTTAAAACAGGCTTTTCCCCTCTTGGTGATAATTAAAAACAAACTCAGACCATTTGTCAGCTGTCACAGCAACCAGGACAATCGAAATACCAAATATTTGCACACCCAATCACAGCTTTGTTCCTGTAGCCAAGGCTCTCAGTAAAACCCAAACATGTTTTTCTTTTGTCTAGAATTTGTTCTGGGCCCACATCCCTAAACCACTAATAAATTACTGCCTTACACTATTGCGCCAGTGTTCCCCTTGTGCCACACCACGCAACAAAAGCAGAAATAAGTGCATTTGTCAAAATAGCAGTAACCACTTCCACGTTCTTTGGGCAACTAACATATCAAAGAACAGATGCTGCTTTTTTTTTTTGTCCCAGCACCAACATTCTCTGTGCACCTTTGACTCACACTCAGGGCTGTACAATATGCCCACACTACCATATCCACTGCTTTTTGCCAGAAGACATGTTATGAATCCCACAAATCCCTGAAAATTACCTGAATAATAGGAGATGGTGGGCTGGCTTCAGATTTCTATTGTCTTCAATGACTTCTTTAGGCTGGTCATTTATGCAAGAGAAAATAGCCTTCAGACAAAGGCTTTCACACTCATGGTATTGGCCTCTGAAAAGGAGGAGCAAGGAAAACCAGCCCCCAGAAGAGAGTGAGCACTTCAACAAGTTTGTGTGTGTTTTTACTGACAGCTAAAAAGCACATTTGTGAACAACAAGTTTTCCAGGTGCACGGTCCCATGTCGGCTTCTGTCGGAGCACATGTGGTTTTCAAGACAATTCACATGGAATTCTTATTATATTTCTGTAATTTCTCTGTTGCTTTACCAAGATCCTACTAACAAGTCATGTAGAAAGTGCAGGCATTAAGGAAACTCCAGAGGCTAGCACACAACACTATGATTCCAGTGTTCTGATCTGTTCAAAAGAGTTGAGCACTACTGAATTTATAACATTAATTCTTTTAAAAGCTTTTGCAGCATACACAAGGCTCTCCTGTGCACCATTTTATTAAGTTCCCAATTTAGTGACTAGGATTTCCAGTCTTTCAATCCTGGCAAAGCTCCCCTTCTCCACCCAGGATGAAAGGATAGCATGTCATCTTGAAAGCAAGAGTAACAAAAAACTTAACCTTTTCGGTTTTCATGCACAGGGCTGAGATTCCATCCTACCCCATTGAGGGAATAAAGAAATCACAGTGCAATGTGAATGTCTGGGGCTGGGAGGAACACTTTACAACAGGAGACAGTTGCATTATGTGGTGACACAAGTTCAAAAACTCAACATGCTTCTAGTGTAGAAAAAGGAATGTCACTTTAGAACCTTGGAATTATTCCCCACTGTTAAGATCTTATTTATTATTTGCACATGTCACCTTCTGGTGTAAGATATCAGCACCTTCTGTATTTGCATTAGAGGAAGAACTACAGAGCAATGCATATTCTTTAACCAGATCAAAAGAAAAATGCGTATTTCGACAAAACTAAGTAACTTTCATGCCTTGGTTTTTTGGTTTTTTTTCTCCTTAAAGTCTTCATACTGGCTTTTTCAGAGGCTGCATACAATTCCTTGGGGAGCATGAGGGGATGATGTCTACCATGACCCAAAATGCTAACAAAAAAGCAAGGCAGTTGTCTAATTTGATCACCCAACTTAAGAAAGTAAATGATCCCATTTGCCCTTCCACACAGTGAAATACAAAACCAATAATTTTCAGTTGTCAAAATGGTTTTTCTACCTGAGACTCCTTTTTGTAAAGTCTGATATGGCTATGAAACAAAGGCCACCGAGCCCTATCAAAGTCAAGACAACATTTTTCCCATGTACGTCTTGCCCCCAGAGAATGTTCATTCCAGCTCAGCCTTGCTCCTCTCCTCAATCCCAGTGAGCTGTTTTATCTTCTTTTTTATCCCCAACCTAAATCCAAGCTATGTTACAAACCTCTGTGATTAATGCATGGACAACCAAGAAACTGAAAGAACAAAGCAGGATCTCTAGGGTGTCAAAGTGTGCAATTCTGTTGCAGTCTGAAAGGGCGAAAAATGAAAGGAAAATAAGGATTTGCACCTATGAGTATTTGCAAACTAAAGAGCCAACTATAGGTAATGATGATTAATAACAGTCTGAGGTAAGTAGAACTAGACTGCAGTCAATCCCTAGATAATTTAAGGTCAGTTGAAGGGGGAACAGCAGACTGGGCATAAAATTAAGAATCCATTTTGCAAGGATTTGTAACCTCAAAGGAATACACAAAATAAAAAATCTGCTAACCTTGGGCCTAAACCATTAGAGACATAGATATGGCTCAGTATTCAGAGGCACAGATGAAATTTTCTAATTCCTGTATACCAAATTGCTCTGAGGACCTTGTTCTTTCACCAGTCTGACCAGATATTCCCTATGGACCATGGTTAATGCCACAGTTTTCCTTAGTGCCACATCTACCTATAAATCACACACAATCAGAAAGAAAATAAAAGCAGGGTAAAGTATTTGCATGTTTTTGTCAGGGTTCTGCACCAGCATAGCTACTTTTATAGAGAAGGAGAGCAAGCAAGAACAATGTTTTGAGCTTTGAAAGCAATTACGATCAGATATACAAAACTCATCCATTAAAGTTTGATAGATTTCACTTCCTTTATTGAAAAACTTCTGCAGAACTCAATAAGTACAAATAATCTTCATAGAAAAATTTATAAATTTTCTGATTGGTCAGTGTGTCTGGAAAAAATTCTCTAGATTAATCAGAACTCTGCCATTGAAGTCACAGGGAGTTTTATAGCTAAATTCATCTGTGGCAGAGTTAGACTAACCCATGTTTCCTTATAAATATTATCTTTTAAATTGTCTATTATTAAATTATCTATTAAATTTGAAAGGAAAGTCTAAATATCTGCTCAATATCAATCTCAAGGATTTGCTACTGCTTTTAGAGGAATGCTTCTCAGATATATTACATTTTTTTTAGACTTGTAGATATTTCTGACCACACTGACCCCTTTGGAGAGTAACAAGAAATCCTTCCCTTGTAGGCATGAGAAAGAAATATATTCCATCTCATTCCTCTTGAAACTCTTACAGCTAGAATCTGTGCTTAAATATCTGAAGCACGAAATGGAATCTGAAGTCCTAGAAAGAACTTTGTATCTCACTACACATGAAGGAGCGGGATTTCCTCCCACTCCTCCTCAAAAGCATTTTTGACACCACTCACATCACACAAGTATAAAGACTGCTTAATTGTGCAGATGATGCAAGCTATACACTTTTTCTATGGCATTAATAGTAATTAATTTTTTCTGAATATTTCTGAAATTTCTTATCAAGCAACAGCAAGGAAGGGAAGTTTTATGTGAAGGAAGGACAATTTAGGGCCCAGACCTTTTTTTCTCTATCTACAAATACAATATTTACCTTCAGCTCCTGAAAAAAGTGTTTGATGCAGCAGGAGAGGAGTGCTGCTCCCCTCTCCTTCTACTGAAGTTGGTGATAGGAAACAGAAAAGTGCTAACATAATAAGTAGATACTAATTTAAGTGGACACAAGCTTAAGATTTATTGACCTGAGAGCAAGAGGTCAATATGTATTCAGAGAACAATAAATCTTTATACTTCATTCTAACAGATGTTAATCCAATGTATTACTAAATCCATCCCATTAAAGCTAATTAGACTGTGAGTCCTCATGAGCCTTGTTGCCAACAGTCATTAGTATTGCCAGGGTCATTATTACTATGCTTTGATAATTAAATCATATCATATTCAATAAAATTAAATATATTGGGATAGAAATATTTATTTTTCTCTATCATGACTATATTGTTGTGCATTTCATTAGGTTTCTCATGCTGCTATAGACCGTTCTTACATTCTTCTGCCAGGACCAGCACAGCTAAGGAATCAAAAGCTCTGTTTAAACCACACAATTTTTAAAATTTTTTTATTTGCCTTAAAGACCTGATGCTCTTAAAGCCACATCCATCTACTTGTCATGCTCTAGGCAGGTAAGAAGGAGAGACACAAATCAGTGAGTAGGTGCTGTTAGGGAAACGAAAAAGAGAAAAGGAGAAAGAGCCTTGCTCCTAAGTATAAGTGAAAAATTCTTTCTATTTTGGAGTTTTACAATGCTTTCCATCCTCACATTTCAATGTACTTCTTAGATAAGAAGAAATACTATTATCTCCACCTTAATCTCTGAAAGGAACTGAGTCACACAGAAAGGAAATAATGACTGAGATCTTAATCACAACTCTGTGCCAAAGCTAGACATCACTCCGGTACATTACTGAGCAAGACAAGGTATTTTTAGTGCAAATTGGCCTTGCAAATACTCTTGCAGAATACACACGAACTCATCCAATTAGGGTCAAAGAGGTTTCCTTCCTGGAGGAACCTCAGCTGAACAGCAGCAGCAGGATGCAATGCAGAGTGCCCCCCTTGCAGTGCAGATGCCAGCTCCTCCAGTGGGTAGCACTCCACAGCACACACCCAGGGCTGCTGCCTGGTGTGAGCTTCACTCTTGGTGAAGGCTTAGTGAGGGATCACAGAAAATCAAATCCTGGTCACTCCATCTTTATACCACACTCATCACGAACACAGACTACCATTTCCCACGTTCCAGCTCTGTATATTGACTTTGATCTTTGACAATATTTTTCCTTCAGGACCCGTGCTGTTTACAGACTATAGTTGGTCATTTCTGTAAGAGCCTCTCATAAAGGGAGCAACAGCTTGAGAGGAAGTGTTAGGTACATTGAACTGTACAACATGTTACCCAGAGACACAGCCTTCAGCACTGAGGATAAAACGTGGAAGTAGGATTCCATTCCCATCATTTTGGCAGTGTAAAGATTAGACATCTAGCCTATGCTAGCCATCTAGGCTTTGCCTTTAGTTAAGGGAGAAAAAGAGGCACTGCTAGAGAGCGATTCATCTCATCCTAGAATAAGACAGGCCTTAAGATAGACGGCCTCAGTTTGAAAAAGCTTCTCTCCTCCTACATGGGCTTCAGCAGAAGAACTCTGCCTAAGTTTTAGGGGGCTAAAGCAAGGTAAGATGAAGTTCATACAAACAGTTTATCTTGAATCAAAGCTATGTAAAACCCATGTTCCTCTCCTGTTTCTAACTGGTGGGTTGACCCAAAAGCTGCACTGGACAAAATACAGAGGGAGAATATCCAGAGTACAAGAAGATTCAAGGGGACCCAAGTGTGGAAAATGCATTATGTGATGCTTAGGTGAAGAACCAAAGGTGTGGACAGAGAGAGGTAGGAAGGATGGGGGAAGGTGAGGAAAACACCATGCAGCATGACAGGCTTGGGGCAGAGGGGCTGGAAAATGGTTCAGTGGGAAAGGACCTGGAGGTGCAGGTTGACAGGCAGCTGAACATGAGCCAGTGTGTGCTCAGGTGGCCAAGAAGGCCCATGGCATCCTGGCCTGCATCAAAAATAGTGTGGCCAGCAGGACCAGGGCAGTGATTGTCCCCCAGTGCTCAGCAGAGGTGAAGGCACACGTCAAGTCCTGTGTCCTGTTTTGGGCCCCTCACTGCAAGAAAGAAATTGAGGTGCTGGAGAGAGCCCAGAGAAGGGCAGCAGAGCTAGGGAAAGGTCTGGAAAGTAATGATGATAATAATTATTAATAAATAAAGGTCTGATGAGGAGGTGCTAGGTAGCTGAGGTTGTTTAGTGTGAAGAAAAGGAGTCTCAGAGAGCACCTTCTCATCCTCCATAAGTACCTGAAAGGAGGCTGTTGGCAGGTGAGGGGCAGCCTCTGCTCCCAGGCAACCACCGACAATGCAAGAGGAAATGGCCTCAAGCTGCACAAGGGGAGGTTCAGGTTGGACTTCAGGGGGAAGTTCTTCACAGAAAGGGTTAATTAACATTGGAATGGATTGCCCAGGGAGGTGGTGGGGTCACCGTCCCTGGAGGTGTTCAAGGAACAACTGGATGTGACACTAAGTTCCATGGTCTAGTTGACAAGGTGGTGGCCAGTGAAAGATTGGTCTAGATCTTAGAGGCATTTTCCAACCTAAGTGATTTTGTGCATTAAAATACAGGGATACTAAAATTAACAGGGCAGATACAAACAGACAGATGATCAGCACCCTTACATATCTCAATCCTGCACTTAATCACTGCATACTAGTCTTTATTCTCATGAAATTCAATTTCTTTCTTCTGTGTGGGTGTGTGAACATTAATAAACTCCAAGATGGACATGCCAGATAGCAGGACAGGAGGTCTGGATACCTGCAACCAAGGTATCAGCAACTGGATAGACTCAATTTCCAAAACCAGCTACTAGAGAAACGGGCATGTGCATATATTTAAACACTTCAGTCCTTACCAGCTGAAAAGAATATGATTGTTTATAGTTTCCATGTCTGTCTGACATGATTTTAGATGTGTTCATGGGGGTGCCAGTAAAGACACTGCTCTCTGTGCTGATCTCTGCAGATTGCTGTGTGTATATCATGTATTGTGTGAGTGTACGCACACATGGGTGCACATGTGTACCTCTTGGAATTTGTGTACTCACTGGACTTGAGGACAGGGAACCACAGTGGTCTCACATCTATTGGTCTGGGAAGGAGGAATGTTGCTTGGTCCCAAGGCCAGCCACCTTCTGACATTGTATTGAATTGCTGCTGCTCTGAAGTCTTTTCTGTGGTTCATAACCCAACCCAAAGCATTCTATGATTCTGCGGTTTTCACTGAAATGCTAGGGGCCTGTGCTTTGAATAATTTTCTATGTATAAGAAATCGTGTGCATTTTATCCCAGGAGCATCCCATTGGTCCCACAAACGCACACAGATCATCAGAAAACTCTGGGGTGGAGCTCCATCTGGCATGAACTTGAAATGGAACTTCAGACTAGGATTAAATCCACATACGTTTTTACCTCATTATTTTATCATATGTTAAGTTCTCTAAGATCAAAAACTTAAACTGCACAGAATGAGGCAATGCGATGATTTCTGATGCATTTCTGATACTGTTTGAACAAGAGCCATCTTTAACCAAGAACAGTTGTGAGATTACGTGTTGACACCATCCTAAGGGTGTGCCTCAATCCTCTTGACGCTATTTCCCTTCTCTGCTTGGAGCCAGTTTTTATAAATTTAGCACATGCAAATTCCTTTGGTGCACTCCTGCCAAGCTGGTCATGTGTACATGCAAAGATAATTTTTTCCTGTAAGCACAGATTATTTGCATGCATATACATATATGTATACATGCAGCTGCGTAGGACCAATTTAGAATGAAAGTCAGGGTTGCAGTGGACACCTCCAAAAAACAAGCCAAAGGAAAAGCTCCATCTTGTTCCTGGCACAGCTCTCCAACAGGCTACAGAGCAAATGACTCTCCCATCTAGCCTGGCTATAGGCTACTGCCCTCCTACAAGCTTCAAACTGTTGTTATTTTACTTCACTCAGATGATTCTCATTATAACCAGGATGAGCGCTGAGTTGAAAAGTCAGTGTATGAATCATTTCATCAACTCAGTTGTCTGGAATTTTGCTTTTCCATGCATTTCCTTGTTGCTACACGGATCACCAGCGTAAAACACGTTGTAGCTGCATCAAATTTCCTTTTGCTCTTTTAACCCTACAATTGCCTGTGAGCAGATAGGTATTTGCTGCTATCCAGCTTCCTAACCAGTGATGATCTGTGCCTTCACTGCTTGCCTCACAGAAGTCACAAAGAGTTACAAATATTTACAGTGAGGTTAAATCCAAGGGGGATCTCTTTATCCGGCTTCTGGGATAAAGCCTCTGCGCTGAGTGCCTGTGTTCTGCTCAGGAAAAGGAAAAAAAAGGAAAAAAAAAAAAAAAAAAAGACAACCCAGATGTTCAGTTTAAGCCTAATTTAAGCCGTGCCATTGCTCCATGCACCATTAGATCTCGTCCATCTTTCCATACATGGAGGTGGCTCCAGAGCACTGCATCTTTTTCCATAACCATCACCCATGGCACCTCCTCCCATACTGGAGCAGAATGAGGGTTGTTTCCACCAGCTTTTAACCTTGCCAGAGGAAGGATGTATGCGAGTGGCTCTGAGCACTAGTCATAAGAGAGGCTTCTGCTTCATCACAGATTTACACAGAGAACAAAAATGAACTTTTCCCTGCTATTACCATTTACTGTTCATGTGCCACATGCTTTCTTTTAGCTGTTTATTTGAACTATATTTATTTGACCTATAATAGCTATAGTACAGTCCAGTGTGTTTTACATCATCATCTTACAGTCCTGTGTTTTGTACATTTCCCTCTTGCTATCTAAACATTGCACCATTGATATTTTCTACCTACAGTCACTCTGCACAATGCTGTACTAGATTTCCCCTTATCCCAGATCTGTCTAGGTCCACCTATCAGACTCCATTCCTATTATACCTTTTTCTTTTTCACTAAAAGAATATTTTTGACTGATTCTCTTCAGTGGAATGCATTTTTTCCAGTTACAGAATCCAAAACCCGTCTTGCAATCTTTCCCCTTGAAGCCAGTAGTCATCTGAGAGTACAGGACTAGAGTAGGTGTCATAATTTCAGGGTGGGCAGTACAGAAATGGTTTTTCCTTGGTTTGTTTTTAATCTTATAAAAAACTGTAATAATGTTTTCAGAGTAATGCCCCCTCACTTTTTCATTACCGCCTTGTATTACCGGTAATCAGCCTTTACATTCAGAGACTTAAATTTCAGACCATAGCAATTATATCAAGAACCAGTATATTTGAATTCCTGTTTTGTGGAAACAACACTAACCCCAGCTTGAAGTTATGGAATATTTGATGAATGCTTTAAAATGTGACAGAGAGAGGAACTTCCTACACTTTTATCCAACAACTGATTAAAAAAAATCAGAACAGAATATATGAATTTAGCAGCACCTCTACCTTAATCTCTAAGATGACTCTACTAAATAGATTAATCATTAATGGACAGAGAGAAAAGTTTAAAAGCTTGGCAGGAAAAACTGTCAGTCTTGTGCTTTCATTTTCCAGTGCCAGCTGTGATTTTGGGAAGAAGAGAGGACACAACTTGGGCTGCTTTTGATCACCATCTAGTGCATGAATTAAAGAACTGCACAGGTTTAAGGACTGACTTACCATTTTAAAGTTAAGCAGTAGCAGGATTAACAATTCTTTTCATCATTTATAGAAGACCTCAAATAGGCTTAGTGAACTTGAAAAGGCAGGAATTTCCAGATGCCCCTAGCTGCCTGATGAAAGTCAGATGTTTCATGAAAATACTGCTTTCTAGTAGTCTTGACTATGATGGTGTAGGGATATAAAGAAAGCAAGATCTGCATAGTGAAATAGCATCATTTTCAGTCCAATTTATTAATGAGAAGGACCAACACGGTTTCAAGCAAGGAGTCCTTCTTACCAAGCCTCTTGAATGTGTTTAAATGCTACATTCATTTCATTGTTTTCTGATTTTTTGTCAAGTCAGAAACAATATTTGCAAAATTCTTCACTTACAAAAACTAATTGTGTGCATTGTTATAACTAAAGCCCACATTCTGACTGCACTTCAACATTTATCCATGCAATGGGGACTTCAAGGCTGGTAAATCAGTAGGATAACTGGACAGGGGAAGACTATCAGTACCACTGGGGATAAAAGCCCATGGCAGCTGTAGGTGTTGACCACTGCAGATGACTCAGGGCAACGTGGACTATGCTTTGCAAAGGCACTGGGCAACCAAGGCCAATTCTTGGATAAGACTCGCTTTTCAGAAATCGTACTGCGGCTCCACCCACAGAAACTCAGTAACTTCACACTCAGGAACTTACTTAAAAAGACCAAAACAAAATAGAAAATATGCCTTTACTAAAACAGGCTTACACCTTCAGTATTAAATATTAATAATGTGAATTTCCATCAAAGAGTAGCAGGAGTTTCAGGAGACACTGGGAAGAAGACTTTTCCTGTAGACAGCAGAACAGCCTTCTTTTTAAGGGAAAAAAATGCTTCCTTCCCCCCATTTTCTTATGAGGCCAGGTGAAGGAGTAGTTAGAGATGCTTCAACACCATGACTCACCAGTAGCCTGTGGTCACTGTTATACAATATCTACCTATGCTAATAACCTCATACAGCAACAAGCCTGAAATAATGTCTATAGGTATCCCTTCACATCTGAAATTCAGACCATCAGCTGAACTCTCAGGGAAAAAAAATAAAAATAATAATTTTTTAAACAATACTAGCTCCTCAAATATTACTGTGTTCTGTATAGGACACTCAAATGCTTAGGAAGAACTGTAAAATCCTTACACGTTTCATATTTTATCAGACACTAACCTCTCAATGATAATTGTTCAATAAATACATCTTAGCCAAGGTAACTTTTTAGTCTAAACTTTGTAAATCAATATATAACTTTAAACAAAGGATTGAAAGGGAGGGAAAAAAAAAAAAAAAAGGACGCGATAAGAAAGAAAAAGCTAGTGCTGCCGGGGAAGTAGGAGATAATTCATGCTTGCTAGTTTATTCTTTAACAGCCCATGCCTTCAAAATAGAGCTTGCAGTATTACTGAGGAAATTATGTTGATTTAAGAAGTGGAAGAAATTTCTTGCCCCCCTCAAAGGCGAGGTTTTTTTCCGTGACAGCACCAAGGAGACATTAGCAGCCGGAGCGCTAATTAGCAGTTCCAAGGCATTGCTGTCGTTCTGGTGCCCCCCGATGGTCACCCGGCTCTACTGCTCCCCGCGGCTGCCAATCCTCTTGGAAAAGCCGTGCTCCGGAGGTGACCCCCAACTTCAGCCGGCTGGACCCGAGCGCTGAGCCCTGACACAGCTACGGACACAGCAGAATTCCCATCCTTGGGATCCAGAGCGGGGCATGCAGGGCAGTCCTCCAGCCAGGTCCTCACCACCATCCCTAACCACTTCCAGCGGAGCACCTCGGCAGCTTCGGCAGTGAGTCCTCCAGTCAACACGACTGCCTCAGAGCTACTGTTGATTGTGAAAACCAGCCTGATTCACAAGCACAAACGCTACACAGAACGGTTTGTGTTGACCTTTCAAGGTCATCTGGTCCAACAACCCTGCAACAAGCATCAAGGTTGTTCAAAGCCCCTTCCAGCCTGATTAAATCTTTCCAGGGATGGGGTAGCTGTAGGAATCTACATGATATTAATCAAACTGAGGCATCATTCAAGCAGCCAAGAAACCCAGCACTGGATACCCAGCACTGGCCTTGTCTTAGCTTCCTTCCCCAGCAGTCACCACATCCCTCTAGCACGCATTGACCCATCACATCCACAGACTCTAATTCATACAACAATCAGTTTTGCACACCCTGTCCCAACTCGCCAGCAGGGTGGTGCAGACCCAGTATGATACATCTTCATTTCCAACCATATTGTGGCCCAAAGAAATTACTCAGTGGTCTATAAATCAACACTTCCCCCTGTGAACTCATGGCAACCTGACTATACTCAGTGAAGCCTAAGGAAAAGGATGGCCACAATCACAGAGACTGCTTTAAAATAATTAATTTCCAAAAAACTTCAGGTGGAAAAGATAGATGAAGGCTTAAAGCTCTTTAAGAAGAGATTAGATGGCCAAAAGCTGCAATCCTTCAATCAAGAAAGAAGACAGCTTTATCTAAAAGCCCATCCCGATTATTGGCAAAGGGAAGATAGCAAAGCAATATTTAACAAGTTGAAAGAGGGAAGCAGATCAGATGGCAATCAATACAAATGTGACATGAAGAAAATTTATCAGAAGGAAAAGAAAACCTTGATTGACAGGACTAAGGAAAGAAGAAGCAGTTTAGTATGTACATTAGGGATGACTGAAGCCCTATCCATGGTTAAATCATTAAAAATGCAGGCAAGGCAGAAATGTTCAGCAAGCTTTCTTTTTCTGCTGGGAAGGATTCCTACCACAAATCTGATGAGCTTTCCAAGCTGTCAGCAGCCATTGGGATGCTAAAGATCTACTGAAGAAAAATTTTTAGGTCTGTAGGCCTGGATGGCTAAGATTACAAACAGCTCACTGAAGCTGTGGATAATTTTTGAGGATATGGTGGAAATTTCAGAAAACAAGCATTAGTATTAGAAGTGGTAAAGAGATAGACCTAGTGAAATAAGGTTGCTTAAGTCAATGTGAACCTAAAGTCAAAAAAGAAAAGCTCATGCTGGATTTAATTTATGAATTAAAAGGTAAGAACATATACAAATTCTAAAATTTATAGAAACAGATTCAAAAATGAAGTCTTTCGTGTTCAGTTATATTTATATCTTTGCCAAGCATCATTTTTTTGGGTCAGCCTATCTTCATTATTTTGCTGATATTCCAAGTTTTCTTGATGATTTATTTGCACTTGGAGCACTAATAGGAAAGCCTCACACAAGCCATTTAAATGAAAAATAGCAGGAACAATTCACACAGGAACCGCACCAAAAAATTAGGACCACACAATAGGAATGCAGTAGAACTAAGCGAGATTTGAATAACCAGCATATCTCCCCATGCAGGAAAAACTGAGAGTCAATCAAACATTGCTGCTAGTGAGGCTCCACAGAGACCAGGATTAACCTTGATGCTGATCCTCACTGTTGGTTTTCTGAAAGTCAATAAATGACAGCTGATACCATTTGCAGGTGAGAGAGTCACAAAGGGAGAAAAACGAGGAAGACAAGCCATTGCACAGACTTGAACTGCTCAAACTCACTCGAAAGGTAAGTTATGCATGCAGAGAAAAAAATCTGAGACAGCCCAAAATGGATGACTACTCTAAAAACAGTGACACTAAAAAGACTGTAGCAGTCAACAATAAAACCAAAATTTATATGAGCTTCTAGGTCACACATCAGAAGCCAAAAATCCTTCTTGGCAAGCAACTGACTTCTCTTCAGTTGTTTTCACTGTACACCCAGGCCAAAATCAGCATTTAAAAGTTCTGTCAAGAGGCAGACTACAAAGTTCTGTAATTAGGTCATTTATGTAAATGCTTTAAAACAGTCAAGACAACTCTCAAACAAAGATTCCCAGATCATAGGACCACTGGTTTATCTGGGATGTCAGTTTGTTTTCCATAGGCCAATGGGAAAAACAACCCAAACCACCCAAGATGTCTTGACAATTTTTTTTGTTCTCAGATTAGTAATTTATACACACAAGAAAACTTTTCATGTCCGCATTCATCATATATATATATGTATGTATGTACATATGTATGTATATATTACAGAGCCTCCCAAAGAAATACAGTAGAAGAAAAAATGTAGTATGATCCATGATTTCATGAACAAGTGCACAGGCATTAGGGAGACAATTTTATCTCCACATAAGGTAGTGGAAACACAGGTGCTGGCAAGCAATACATAGTTCAGATGTTTGTTAGGGTTATTTTACAATAATGAAAAATGGGAAGGATGTTGATGACAGCCACAGAAATAACCCAATGTCTAATGAGGACCAAAAGAAATGAATCTGTTTAGTTTATAAATAGAAGAATGAGAGGTGATTTGATGATAACTTATGAGCTAAAGGGAAAAACACATTACAGAAGGCTATTTTAGTGTGGATAAGCATTTTTTCACCTCCATTTTGTACAGGAAGGTTAATTAGCTATTGAAAGGAGGTGCTAAAGAAAGTGATAGTTTTACCATTCCTTGATGTACTCCAGTCAAGAATAGATGCCTTCCTAGAATATGTGCTTATACAAAAGTCACTGGTCTACCCAGAGAAGAGCCCCCAAAATACAGAGCTGGCCAAATAGACTATGATAGTACCCTAAAACAACCTCTAAACAGCCCTTTGATCGAGTTTTTGTGAACTATTCTTTGAATTATGATTGTAATTCTTTTTTAGAGATGCTGCATTTGCCCACTTGCCCACATCCTTTGAAACTCCACTGACATGGGAGTTCCCCACTTACGCCCGATATACCAAATACAGTGAAATATTTCCCCAGATGGGCTAAGCCAGTGTTGAAACTGTCACCCATGTTTCAGACTACAGTGGAAGTTTACCTTTCCTCTGAGGCAAAAGAAAGACTTACTCTGTTCAGCAGCTGCTGGCAAAGCAGAAAAAATATCTTATTTTCCATCAAACACATAGTAACTCATGTTGTAGCAGTCCATTAATTAAGGGTGAAACTCAAAGATTTTTTTTTCCTTCTGTCCAACTCACTACAAAATGACCAAAAAAAAATCACTATGCTATTTATCTCATGATCACTATTCTTGCACTATGATCAATTCATTGTTGTTATTTATTAAATATGTCAAACACAACAGAATGCTGGAAGACACTTTTTTCACTCAGAAACCACAGCAGGTACCAGCTGGCAGGGCTGGTACCCCCACCAATACCACCAGAAAGATTTGTAACCAGAAGGAACTTTACTGAGTGGCGTAGAAATGGTTCATTATAAAAACACCACCAAGAGACCACACTACTACTCACTGCTCATTCATCCACCTGCAACTTCTGATATTCAAGTACCTTTATACCTAAAGCACTTGGAGAAGGTCCTGTTACCACATCCTTGCACAGGGAAAGGCAGCACTTAAGGAAGGTGCCAAGAAATGGTGCCTTCCATTCCACATTGCAGTTTAACTAGTGCAAAAGCAAGACAAAGCATGCATTAACAATTAAACAACTGCTAAGAATGATTTTTGCTTGGTCCTGCTCCTTATTTCACTCTCAGTAAGATTCATCCTATGCACAGGAGCAAGGGGAGGGATAGATATTAGTTACCCTACACTTACCCTTCAGCATTGAAACACCAATTATTAGCCAGGTTAATGAATATATATGACCATCATAAAGGAATATATATAGCTGTCATGTATCAAGCCAGTGGCTTTGGTGGGCAGTTCCCTAGTGCACCCTAAGATGTTCACTGCAAATGCTCACCTACAAGTCGCCTCAGCCATCGACCCCATTCAGTTCAAACTCCCATGGTAAAACAGATCCTTTCAACTGCATACCAAAGTCCTCCCAGGACCAGGGAGCCACTGCTTGGGCAGCTGCAGGAAGGCAGCTCTAGGAGCAGCTTACGGGCACAAGGTGAAACAATGCAGTGAAAACATGGTGGTCCTCGAGGAGCACCACTGAACAGTGTGAGAGGGGACTGACCTGGGCTGCACGGCTGCCTCACTGCCCCAACCCCGAGGGCTGCAGATCTGCCAGCACAGCCTGCACCAGCCCAGTCCTGCCACAGGCACACAAGGCAGCCCTGGCACACCAGCCCTGTAATGCTCAGCCAAGAAAGGTTCAAGGGTCTCAGTCTTGCCAGGATTCCTACTGTTTCGTTCCAAGCCTTTTTCTCTGTCAGGATGCTGCAAAAGTCAACCTTCCCTTGCACCACATTTAAATAGGAAAAGAATTTATCCCTTGTGCAAACCACAAAGCAGCAAGTCCAAAAACCCCTTCTGTTACTGCTGTTTTCCTGAGACAAAACTATACATCCTCCCCATACCCACACAGAACCACCTGTGCAGCTTCAGGCTTGCAAATTATTGCTTTCCCATCACAGGAGACCAGTTAGGATCCTTCAGAGAGCCCCTGCAGCTTCTCATATGAAAGGAGTAAATTCAGAGCTGGCAGACAGATAGATCAACTTCACAGACCCAGAGAACATGTTCAGTGCTCCTGAGGGACACCCAGGACAGAGATGAGATAGCCATGAGTCAAGTGTACTGGAGATACTCTGAAATGCTAATGTCTCTCAAGGACTGTTTTTCTCATTTGCAGAAAATTAGGAGGTGGAAGGGGCAGAAAAGGGAGTTCATTGTTCCCCTGAACGTCAGATAAAATAATTTAAGTCAGTGCATTAAAATATGATTACAATTTGTTATAAAAAAAATAGATTATAGGGCTATTCAGGTAAGAACTTAAAACAGAATGAAGCTTCTAGGGACCTCAGCACTCTAGTACTTAGACATTCCCAGAATGCTTCAATTATTGAGTTCCCCTGTGATATATACTGGGTTTCATTTTGATCCACAGGCTATTAAACATGATCTATGATACTTTCAGAAAAGCACTAGTTTGGAGTTCAACCTGTAACTTGAACTTCTTTTTCTTCTATCATTGGTTATTAATGTGCATACAGCACCCAGACAGCAGAATGAAGGGGTGCACAGATATTCAGGAGCACAGTGCTGCTTTAGGAGAACAAAGTCCTTAAGGTCAGACAGAACAAATTGTGTTGAGTGTCTTCAAATTCTGCTTTCTTGCTAAAAGCTGTTCTCTTCACAGAGAGGCACAAAAGGCCAGTTAAAATATTAGCTAATATGTTCTAACTCCAAAATGAAGCAAAGGAAGTGTAATTAGTCCCATTTAAGCAGAGGAAAATACATGCTGATTGGGCAAACAAGTGCTATGTAGTCAGGAATCTGAATGCAATTTTTCATTGTCAGGGCGACCAAACACCTGCCCAGGCATGTTATGGAGTGTCTCATCTTTGGAGATATTCAAAAGTCACCTGAACATTGTCCTGGACAACCAACTCTAGGTGTCCCTGCTTAAGCAGGGAGCTCAAAGACCTGTAATGCTCCCTTCAAACATACTGTTCTGCTATTCTTTTTACAAGTTTTTTTACAATGGAGTTACTTGAGTGACACCATATATTATTCCATCCTCTCCCTTTCAATAAGAGTTTTCTTTGATATAATCCCAGGGGGTAAATACACACCCATATACATGTGTATGCATAGGAACACACATGCATTTACATTGAAACACTGCATATGGACAGCTCTAAAGAGTGTTGCATTACAAAATACTATTTTTTTTTCATTTCTATAGCAGTAATGAACAAAAATGCAATACTGTTCTGTGGGGCAACATGACTCCAAGTAAGAAGTATTTATTTTTGTTTTGTTGTTGGGAAATGATGAAAGGTACAAATAAGGATGACATTGAAGTGCTCTTAATGCAAACAGATAAATAAAGAGAGACAATAAACTCTTACATTCATTACAAATTCCCTTTTGTTTTCTATACTCAGAAAATAGTTTAATATTTGCTTTTAAAAATGTCATAGTTGACATAGTTTTCAGATTAGCTTTTTCAATTCTGAACACAGAAAAAACAATTTTCTGAGGCATGTTGCCAACTGCCTGCTTAATTTCTTTGAATTGCACCACTTTCACATAGTCCCCCCAAACATTCACCTTCTGGAAAAGAAATGGGGTTGTTTTACCCTCTTGGTCTTTCCACAGTTTAAGAGACACTTAACAATGGGTGGAAAGCATCTGCTGCTCTGGATAACAGGTTGTATCTATTTGAAAGCCATACAAATTAAAAAGCACTGTCTTTGTTCACACAGAAATAGCAAGGAGCTTTTATGCAGTGCTTAAGTGCCCTTTAGTCAATTGAGTCTGTGCAATAAAGCAGAGAATGCAGTTCCACTGAATCCCCACCACCTCTGTCAGCCTATCAGTTACAAATTAAGAATTTTTAGAAGCTTCCTGTATACAAACAGAAAAATCCATTATATGTGAAGCTTTTAACAATGCAAAATTTGAAAACAGGTTATTTTCAATATCTGAACTGAAAGCTAGAATGACCCTCAGGTCTAAGGAGGTAGAATGCAAAAATTTCAAGATATTGGACAGGTGAAACCCATGCTTTCCCTACCACTGCCATAGGTGATTTGCTTTGGTCCTGAAGGAACAATTATGCCAACTGTTCCTTTTTAGCCTTAATTAATTAATTAATTAATAAGTACCATATTTAGCCTGTGGCCATATGGCTCCTAGTACCTGAGCCAGCTAAGGTATCGTCACAGAGCATTACATACCATGATGGAAACACACCTTGCAGTCATCTCCCTGAAAGGATTGGTCCTTTACTTTGCATCTGTGGGTCTCTCGTGATTTTATTCCCTAACAATATTTCTCTCTACTTTGTCTATTGGCCCCAGGTTCATTTCATGCCATTAGGTGTATTACCACTTGGAGAAATTATCGGGCCCTCCATTATCCTTAAAAGGATTTCAAGCAAGGAACGACTCGTGTGAAACCTACTTCATCTCTGGAGATCTGAGCAATCTTGCTCTGCAGGTGGCTTGGGAAGGATGAAATCCTTGTTCAACTTGAATGCAGCATATGGAGTTGCAGCAGACTCCCTCCCACCACCTTTGATCGTTTCAGTAGGCTGAGCACCAGGGATCAATAGACCTCAGTCCCCAGTGTGCCTTGAACACGCACACCTCAGTGTTAAGTCTCTGACAAAGGTAGCCCTGCATTCTCATCTAGTAAACTATTCAGCATCAAAATCATTGGGGTTTCTTCTCTTTTTTTTTTGTCCCAAGAACTGAGGTGTAGTTTTAGCAGCTGTGAAGCAGTGCTTTTAAAATAGAGTTGTTTTGCTGCCAGATGTATTATTTAGTGATGTTGATTGTTGCTTATTTGCATCAATTGAGACAGGTACCACTGACCTAACACATGTAAAGATTTCTTCATGAATGGGACTGCCTTTAACTGGAGCCCAACTGATACTGCACACCCCTGAAAAGTCAGTCTGGAATAAGGTGCAAAGTAGACAGCTAGAACAGAAATACCTACAATTGTCACGTCATGAATTACTACAGTATCACTTAGGACTATTATAGAAAGCACGGGCTGGAAATAGTTCACACCCTTGCCTTGTCTTACTACAAGTAGTAATACTGTAGTTACAATACAGTCATACAAATATACCTCTGTTCTAGCCCCATACACACACCTGATATGCCAGACATCCCACAAAAGAGCAAGTGTGAGATCAGGTCACTTCACAGACCATTATGTGTGGCTGAAAGTTAGGCTGGTGTACAACCTCACCAATGTAAAATATATGCTGAAGTGCCCCTAACAGCTGGGTCAAGTGCTAAGGTAGAGTGAACACTGTCAAGTGCATTGATTCACGCATTGATTCCTACTTCTCCTGATGAAGACTTTACCAGCCAATTCAGGCCCCTAGACTAACACTGCTACTTCAGTAATCATGCAAGAATAAATATAAAAGAGAACAAAACCAAATTCCAGTTATAAGCAGATACACAGTCAGAAACCAAAATATTCTACTTTGAATTAACAATTCTTTTTAAAAGCATATTACTTTTGTATTCTTGTAACCCAATTCTATGGAGGATACATTTAAAACAAAGTAATATTAAATACCTTAATTAACAATAACAGTCATTTTTGTACTGATGAGTTATATAAAACTGCAGAAGACATATTAAAAGGGAAAGTGTGCAAATCCCTCATTAATGAGGTACTGAAACACTGCTATAATTTTTCTCTGCTATTATATTATACTGTACTGTTTCTTCTCATTTATCAAAGTTTAGACCTTTCTTCTTAACAATAACAGTCATTTATATGCAGCCAAACTACAAAAATTTTATTCATCTGCTGCTGTATATTATGCAGTATTAGTTGCAAAATAAGAGATGTTACTACTTTAAAAGATTAATGCTTATTTTATTATTAAACTTCTGAGCATCACCTTCTGCTGAGGAACAGTCACACTACAACCTAAGTCCTGATTATTATCATGTTACTCATTTTGTGGCTTCAGTGCTTGTTGTGCCTCTCTCCCTTAAGGTCCTTGCCTGCAGCCCTGCCTCCACGGGGCCTCCTGATCTCAGCTCTCCTGGAATGCTGCATTTCCACCCCTCCTGAACAATATATTGAAAATGAAGCTGGGTCCATTCAGTCAGAAGGAGATTTTGCAGCCCTTCTCTCCAGAAACCTATGAAACAGAAATCTAAAACAGCACACAGCGTGCTGAGGATTCAGTGTCAGGTTCTTTTCACCTATATTTATAAATAATGCAGCCAATCAAGGATCATGGCACCTCTTAGGTTCCCCTTTTGAATAATGAAGTCTTTCCCAAGGGTGCTTCTGACTGCAGGTTGCCTAAGTCATGATCTGGGAGCTCCCTTTCTTGTTCTCCATGTTAAAGATGGTGGAAAACCAGACAGTTCCTCAAGTGTCTTCCTTGGGTCACTGCCTTAAGTTTTACAGGGTAAATCTGAAGCTTCTGTTGACCTTGATTTCCCTGACAAATCGAATTTCTTCAAACGGCCCCTTCAGAGGTCCCATCTGATATGCCGAAATGGCAATCCACCTGTCCCCGGAAGGTCTAAAAGAAAGATTGCCAAAGCAATCTCTTCCATTTGTAGATTTCTGTTTCTTGGAGTCCACAACAGATTTGAAGAGTGCTTTGAGAGAAAGCAAAGACATTGAGGGATGGCACTACTGAAGTCTAGACAGACAACATCCACAGCCTTTCCTTCATCACTAAGCTGGTCACCTTGTCATGGAAGCCAATGATTTGGCCAATCTAACTCCCATATACTTCTGTGCAAATCTTACCATTTGTTTTCCTGTCATTTGTTGTGGGCCTCCACTGAAACTTGTGTCAGACTGAGCTAGATGCTAGAGGCAGCAGGCTACTTGCTATCATAAAAGTTACTTTTGTAAGGAAAATTCACAGAAGCCTGCCTCTGTCATTACTCTTCAAACACACACATTAAAGCATCGTTTTATTGTTTCATGGTTCAAGTATAAGAAAAACTCAAAGTGTGGTACACAGGGATGCCAGCAAATCAAATAACATTTTGCACATAAATCCCAAGTAGAAATACACTTGCAGTGACATACTTGGGACCTTTCTTATGCATAAATCTGATTTCACTGCATTTAACACCGTGGTTATAGCTTATGTGGTTTTTCTCTTGTTCTTCCAAAATGCAGAGAACAAACTTTCTTAATATAACCAACTGAAGGTCTTGTTTTCCCTTCCCATTCAAATCTTGTATCATAATCAATAGGTATTTTGAATACAAAAATACTGCTTAATCTGGTCCTTCATTAGTTTTTTTTTTATTTATACTACAAAGACCACAAGATTCAGGGGTTGCCAAGGCAACACCTCTTCAACCTCCTTACATTTATGCTTTGATATGAAATCTCTCATTACACAAATGTATCACAACACCATTCAGCGTGACAGGCTGTTTTACAAATATGCCTCCAGATATATTCTTCTCTTAAATAGGAGAGAGAGGCTGGAATAAGGTTACCTTTTACTGAGGTGAAGAGAGAAGGGGCAAAACAGCATCCCAAGCTCTACAGGCTTTAGTAGGACGTTACTACTTTAATGTGACTTTGCATCCTGAGCTTTCTATTACAGGCAATAAATTTTGTATTACTTGGCCAAAAATCCTCAAAAGGAAAGGAAGGAAACAAAACAAAACCAAAAAACAACAACTGCACCACACAAGTAGAGTCTGAGACTGAGATGCTAGAATTTTGAGTTACTGAAACTATGTATAAAAGCTTTAGTGAACCACTGGAAATCTAAAACTCCAACATATGTTTTTAGAACTACAAAGCAGGCAGAATTTAGTAAATCACAAAAGACTTACTAGGAACCAACTGCTGCTTTTTGATCCTAGATTTTGAGGTCTAAAGTGGTACTTAGCAATAAACCACTGGCCTTCTTTGCTGAGCAGTATTCTTTACATAGTACTCTACCTACAGTTATGCTCCAGGATCCTTTGGCAAGGCCAGGCTCCTGCAGGAGGAGGGGTCTGCTAAAGACAGTTACTTCTGTGTTGTCTTTTAGTCTGCAAGCCTAAAGTCTGAGTTTCAGCAGAGTACAAACTGATCCAGCATGAGTAAGATGTGCCTGGCTGGCTGGGTGAGCAGTACGATGGCAATAGGATACTTCCAAATGTATCCCTCCAAACTCTTCCTTGTGCCCTAGCATCCTCTGTGCTGCCAGGAGGCTTTCCAGAGATGCTATCACCATCAATCAGCTAATTCTACATCATCTCCAGGCATTTCAGTACAAGCTGAGAAAGATGACTTTTCTAAAGAGAAGATTGTTACAAGAAAGAATACGCAGATATTTGTAGGTATGGAGAAAATATGAAAATTGAAAACATATCTGCTTATGTGTTTTCACTTCTTCCCTCACTCCCATTTCTGGCTTGTAATTTCTAGTTCAGCTTTTCTCACCGTGACCCTGTGACACACGGACCATTCCCAGCAGTAAACAAAATAAATCCTACGGTGTGTCACCAAAGGAAAAGGAGCGAAATTCCCACTGGGGGGCGCATACAGCACTAGCAAAGCCATCGCTCCGTCATCCCGACAATTATGTCAGTTCCAGGTCAGAGACGGCAGCCCCCAGTCTGCAATGACAAAATAACACCACTTACAGATGCTTCTAGTTGGATCTACCAGCAACTCCTCAGTTACCAGAGGACCCGCTTGCATGGCTTCTACAAGAAGAAATCTCTCCTCACCTGTGAAGAACGGCACTGGAAAACACCTTGCACGGCCGGATCATTTATGGGCTACACCATCTGCTATTGCCTCAGTGTGCTGCTCGGTGTTCAGGGCATGGACTAGCTTGGACCATCTAACTGCATCCAAACCCTTGCTGCACTGTTCATAGAACTAGTTTCACTGCACAGCCAACTCCGGCTGTAATCCCAAAAGATCAAAGCGGTGTCAGACTGTGGATGTGCACAGAATTCCCAGTTTCACAGGGGAATGTACCATTCATGCTGCCCTTTACTTCCCCCATCATCGTGGTTTTTTCTCACTCCCTAAGTTGTTCAGGTGATGAATCAAATGACCAGTTAGTGGCTGTTCCAAATCCTTCAGGCTTATATCACCTTTCTGTTTTGAATGTAGGAGACTCTGAAGAGTGCAACTATCACACCAGAAGTTGAAGGCTCCAGAATTTAAAACAGCCTACTCCCCCCAAAAAACTAAGCTTCTCAGAGACACGTTCTATGTAGGACAACAAGAAGGCTGACATCAGAATCAGGTATCATGCTACCATCCACTCAGTCCTGACACATTTCCATATAAAGTGGGCCATGGAAACTGGAGAAGAGCCAGTACAGCAGAAAACCTCCAGGGCTATTTTGCACAGGACTATGCAAATTCTTCACAAAGCTGAGGACTTTAGATCTGAACAATTTGCTTATCAACTTTCACCAGCACTAAAACTTATATAACTAGCTTCAGAAGACAGCATGTTATTCTGAACAATATTGCTGAACAAGTAGTTGAATAAAATCAATTACTTGCCCTAGGGATTTTTAAGACATATGTTTCCTTAATTATTGTCAGTTATGCAGGTCGACAAAAAGAAAGATTGATTTCTGGATAAACAGAGTAACTGTGATGTTAAAATGCGGTGTGAAGAGAGAAATTGTGAATGAAAGCATTTTAATGGTCATTTTAGTGATATTATGGGAATATTCAGGAATTGCTTGCAATCAAGAAACTGTTCCCATCTGTCCATCAACAGCACCATATAACAATCTCTCCAGCCTTAATGCTCTTATCACTCACACCTTGCTGATCAGGATGCATTCCTTCTTGTCCAGCAATATATTTGTATTGATTAATGTAATATAATGACCATGCTGGTCGCATCAGCAATGGTAAAACAAATTGATCTTAGCTGAAAAAGCCAAGTCAGTCTTATTTTTTTCTGACCCAGTGCTGTCATCTCATCTGCTCACTGATACATGTTGTGCCCCAAACTGGCTCTCAGCATCCGAAAAAGCAGAGTAACCCCAGACCTATCCCTGTAGAGAATCAGGGAGGTGAAATAACATGTTTTCACTGTGAAACAGGCTCACTTCTGTAGTGTCCAACTACTTCCCAGCAGTGTCTAAAATAACACAACTAACAATCATCATTTTTTGTGTCTTCCAGGAGAGAAATTTGTGCCATTTCCTAGGGAGCTTTGGTCTGGTTTGAGCTCGATTTTTTTTTTCAGGCTTTTGTGGGGATGAATGAAATAGTTTATGTCTTAGGATTTGGGATTTCTTAGTTTTTCATCAGAGGAGATATAAGAATGAAGAAAATGTCACCTTGCCCATGCAAAGAGTGGTTGAGATCTACAGCAGTGGTCAGTCCTTGGAAGAAATTGCATGCAAGCTTCTTTCCCTCCAAGTTCTTTTCCAAAAACACTGGCTAGGAAATCTGTATTTCCAGCATCAATCTACCTACATTGGTACATAAAATAAAGGCAGATATCCATTCCCTATCCTGACTGGAAGCAGCATAGAGCAAAGAACCAGTAAGTTACACTCCATAAGCCATTCAAATATACGTGCTTGAAGCCATTTGTTGTGCTCCATCCCTTCCCTCCTTGGTCCCATCTGTAGCCACATAAATCAAACAGGGACAGTTGCAGCATTGTTCCTTCTATGCCTTCCGGTTGCTCCTTCCCAAATCCTCACTCCTCCATGAGTAGCTGATCTGTTATACAGCTCTGTATACATACATACACACATATATATTTATATACACATATTCATACATAAGCCTTCCACTCAAAGGAGAGGAGGGGAAGCCCCAAACAAAAGGAACATGACTTTGTGAAAGCATGGTAAACGCCAAGCCCTTGCTTCCATACTGTGGCTATGCATGGGTCTGTACTACAAAAATGTACTTTCCAAAACAATACAGCTGGGGTTAAGGAAGATCTTTCTCCTAAAGACACCAACCTCCAGCAAAAATTGAAAGCAGTTCTTGTGAAAGCTGCTGAAATGAGAACAGATGTTGCAGGAAGCATGTATAAACTATGTAAGCTTGTTTGCTTGTTCACCTAGTATGCAGATAATATACACATCTACGTTCTAGTCTAAATTTCTAGTAGCAAATTCTATGAAAAAATAAACACAGAACACCAAAGATCTTCCAGAGATGAGTAAACAATGAATGAAATTCAATTCCTCACAGAATAACTTATTCAGTAAAACCTAATACCACAATGTCTAGTGGCTTCTTAATTAAGTCTTAATTATTGATTTTCCACTAATAAATTCAAAATTTTACTGCTGCTTTTTTTCCAAGATGTTCTTGATTTTTTATCAGGATGGCAAAAGTTACCAAAACACTCATCTGTGAAGTTTTTCCCACAGTCTTTTCCCATTATATTCCTGTTGTCATTTATATTAAACGTCAGAAATATTTTCTTAAGCACTTCCTTGCTTGCATTATCATAGATTTTCACAGAAAATGCAAGCCAAGTTCCAAGGACAGCACTAAGTATATGAAACAGGAGATAAATAATCTGTCTAGACAAGAGATGCACCAACACTGTTACTCTTCTCTCAGTTCTGCAAGCTGCTAACAGCTTGGATAACAAGCTGAATATTTGTTAATGCTTACACCTCTTACATTAAGAAAAATAAATAATTAGATTTGTCTAAACCAAGAAAAAAACTTAAACCTTACCAACATCTATTTAAGGATTAAATCCCCAGTCTACTGATAGGCTATAATGGTGAGCAAAGCCAAGGGCTATTTCACATTCTCATCTGGCACACAGATAAATCAGTAAGCTCAGGCAACACGTGACACTTACCTGGTGCAGCTTTTGCCAAAACTCAGGTCCGTCCCCCATTTTTCTTAAGCTCGGTGGAATGTACCAAAAGCAGACGTTCGCATACTCCGGCTAAACAAGAGAACAAGTGACTGCTTGTAAGATGCAATAGATGGGACAGGGCTACATCTTAGAACTTTTCAAAGAGCTCTGTGTTATTTGGGGGGGATTGAGTTTACATCCTTTCCTTTAAAGCTTCCTTCTCCAAGTCACCTTTTGTTTCCTTTTTTTTTGAAACTAGAAATAATTTTTCATATCATCCATTCCTCTTCCTGCTGCCAGGGGCTCCTTTTTAACTTCTTCTTCCTATATCCATCTTTAACTCTGTTTTACTCAATAAAAAAACTTTGGCTTGAAAAAGTGTAAGAGAGGCACAGAAAGGTAACTTACAGAATTCATATTTGAAGCAACTTTAAAGAATACATTTTCTTTTTAGTGTTTTGGGGTTTTTAAATGGAAATTTCCAATGATGCCTTTTATACAAAACACAAAAACTCAATTTTTTGACCATTTAACACTTGCACACCTTGTCGTTTTTCTACTGAACAACGCCAATCTCCTCTCACATTATAGAGCACACAATACAGTGCTGGAGTTAATGCAGAATTTCTCAATTTTCACATTTTTAAGAATCTCAAGATCCCTTGCACGGTGTGCACCATATCCTGAATGTATCTTGTCTAATATCTAAGCAGGCCTTTTGAGCAAAGACTGAGACTCTACGTCTGCTTTTCTCCAGGGAAATTTCTCCTTTAAACTCAGCAGAGTTAGCTGCAAGGCTCCCAGCACAAGTGGCTGTTCATCATGCATAATAAAATAAGGCATTTTGTGCTTATGAGGTTTCTGCATCATATATGATTGAGAAAATGCTCCCAGCAGGCCAGTCAAGGGTCTCCATACATTTCCTGCTAATTTGGAACTTTTTTTTTTGTTTACCTGTATAGAGAAAAATCGTATAAGGAACAGATACACCTTCTGATCCCATCCCACACAACCCATAAATCATTAGGTCAATCTTGACCTCCACTATTTGCAGCTCAGCATTCAGATGGCAACTAGATTATAATATGGATTATGATAATTTGGATTGTGAACTCACACACCCCACTCCTCTCCCACATGCTATCCTCATCAGTACTAGCTGAAAGAAAAAAAAAACCACTGTTAAAAGGGAGCTTGGAAGCTGAGTCACACCATCTCTTTGCCCCACTGTGGGTGTGACTGCTATTATAATCCCAGGCAGCCTCCTGAACGAGGAGAGCCCACCAGCTGAGACATGTTCTTCCATGAAAGGCCACTGAGAGCTGCTCATATCATTTTCCGCTTCACTTCAAAGAACGCATTAAATACAATTTAATCTTCAAGAAGAATATCATTGTCAGCAGGAACTGAGCTGCAAACCTGCCATGTGCTGCTGCTGAATGGAATAAAGATCGATTCATCTTAAAGTCCCATTTCTTTTCCCGAAGAGCTTGCTTGGAGTCCACATGTAAACACAGACCCTGAAAAGGCAGCACCTTCCCCATAAGAACAAGCACCAGCTCAGTGTTACAGGGTTTATAGCAAACCTATTTAAAGTCAGATGGCGGGAGCAGACAGATGGCAGACATTACCATATTGCCATTGCCTATATTGTCATCTTGATTATCTCAGTTTCCTTTCACACATGAAATACATCATCACCCTCTGAAAATACCATTCATCCTAGAAAACTATCCCCAGCCATGCCTCACACTCTATTTCTGGTTATCTTGTCAGAGGTCTTATCCAAGCAGGTAAGCAATTATACCACAGAAGAGTTCAAGATGACTCAAGCACAAGTGGCATTTCCAGATTGCAGAGCAATTCTCATAACAGGCTTTTCCTCACTGCATGTATCAGAGGATCATCTTCCTAAGATTCTTGTCTGAAGCTCATCTTCCCTTCAGAGAGGCCTTGCACAGCTGGGCCTCTGTCTCATAGCAGCTTTTCTTTGAATTCTCACTGCTTATCCCCCTGCACTCCTGAAAACTTTCTTAACCCTTTCAACTCCTCAACTCATAGCAAAACTCATTGAACTCAAGAAGCTCAACTTCTTTCTCACAGTCCATACTACAAAACTCTCTTCAAACCCACTTTAAATGCAGGTATCCCATTCCTGCAGGAACTACACAACAGCCTCTGCTCTTTCCAAGAGTTTTCCCATCAACAGCAGATCTGGGCTCTCTGCTAAGGTCTACAGTAAAAAGAAATGGAGAGCTTTTAACAGACTAGCCACTTTACTAACCCAATCTTGTGCTGCTGGCCTAAAATTCTTCAACTGATCAGCAGTTTTGAAAGTTAAAGAGAAAAGTTTGCACTGTATGAATAGTATAAAATATTTTTTGTATTTTGTATTTTGTCTAGCCTAACTTAGATTGCTCATTGTGACACTTATTCCATTTCTCATCCTCCTCCAGGTACTCTCTTCCTCCTGATCCCACATACCAGCCTGTCTTTCATACAAGGACAATTCCAAACAATTCAAAAGGTTTTTATAAAAATGACAGGTCTTCGGAACATTCTCAGCTATCAGCCTTATTAACCAGAGAGCTGAGGACAAGTGGAAAAACAGTACTTAAGCTCTATTCCTTCCAGTCACTCTCCCCCAAGCAAGATCAAACAGGAAATAAGCTGACAGGTTTCGTTAAACAAGTGAAACAAACAACTTTTGGGTAGTTTTTAGGAAGATGGGAGTCGAAATAGAACTAGGGGGAAAAAATATGGACTTTAACAATGAAAAGTCCATTTTTAGGATCAAACTATTTTTCCATGCAGCACACACCATTATCCGTAGATCTGGCAAGCATTGCTTTTTTTACAGCCAGCCTCTCTCTGCTCTCATAGAAAACTGCTCCATCTACACCCCCTGAGGCAATGCAGGACCAGAAGCTAGGAAATTAGGTAGAATGGGGGTAGGGAACACAGCACATGTTATGTGTGTTCAATCATATCTGTGGATCTCCAATATATAAACTTTCTAGATTACAAATTGGTAATTGACTAAAAAGAACAAAATCAAGCAGTGGACACTTCCTAACAATAACAACAGTTCAGTTCTCTTTCCACTTACCTCCAGAAGAAGCTGGAATCCCTCTCTTTTTTTAATTTCCTCCACTAGATATCTGTAATTAAAAAATCAGGAGTATAAAGCACAGAACAAAACAATACACATAGACAACAGCAGAAAAAAAAAAAAAGGGTCTTAAATACATATTTCTTTTTCCTTTTTTTTTCACAGTAAGAAAACAACAGAGTTGAACCTCATTTCTACCTGCTGTGAAAATGCAATAGCTATCAGTTCCTAGAAACAAAAGAAGGTTACAGCCAGCCAAGGAGCACTGAGGAGAAGCCAAATTNCACTGCAACTTTCCATTCAGTGGGCCACTGCTTATGTACAACAGGCCCTGAACATCCTATGCTAACAGTGTATTAAAATGGGAATTTCTTTTCTTTTTCACCTGTCTCATGTGAAAAATACAGGAGCCTTCAATGGAAAGATGGGTTTGAATCAAATTTTGGATACAAACAGCTTCAATTTACAGAACTTTTAAAACATGACCACAACTTTGCCATGGCACATATCACACAGGACTTCTGAAGCAAAGAGGACATAGATGGGAATTCTCTCTTTCTTCTCCACCCCTCAAAGCCTTACAAAGAAAAATTTCAGCAAATTCAGGGCAAATTCACGCTGCTTTTCCATTCTAACAAAATTTTAGTCTTCTACATGAAGATACTGCTGTCTAACATTAATATACCTGACACAGTTAAACTACTGATTGTGCACAAATCTGTTCTTCTCTTGTATTCACTATTTGGCACTTTCCTGTCTGAAGCTGCATACTGGTCATCACACTAGTAATTCTTTTTGATGAGAAAGAGAAACATTGTGAAAATAACCTCCCTTGGTCCTACCCACGGGCCTGAAACTCGCTCCCAGCAGGGCCATCTCCAGCACAGTTGTCTCTGTAACGCCTTCTCCTCAGCACATGTGCTGCAGGAACAGGCTGGCTGGGGGAGCAATAAACAATACCCTAGATGGCACACATTTTTCCAAACAGTGCCTGGAGAGTTGTCACACTGTTTATCATTAGCAAGTGCCGTGCCTGTGACTCATTACCTGCCAGCACACATCCCGGCAAAGCCACAGCTGTGGTGGAGGGCCAGTGCCCACAACACAGTGCTCAGGAGTCAGCTGTGCACTGGTGAGGTGTTCCCTCTCGCTGGAACAAGTCACGGCTCTGGTCCTTTCTGCCATGACTGTTCTGATCCTCCTGTGTGCATTTGTTTGTTATCTGGCTGTTCATGTCCACACTACTGCTTAGGTTGAAAGAGTGACATGATTATCTGTAGGGTAATTATGTCAAACAAGCTTGCTGCTTCTGTCCTGTTTATTAGAAGATATTAGTCTGTGCCATAAAACCAAAATTCAGCAACATCAGCAGGCTATTCACATGACAGTGGCCTTCAACTTATTTTCTTTCTTCTAATAAATTACGAAAACAAAACCTATGCATAATCACTTTCCTTTTTCTTTTTTTTTAAGGTCTTGAATTGTTAGAGCAATTTTGCAATGCTTAATACCTTTCCCTCTTGCCTCAAGTGCCTTTATTTTATATCATCTAGGTATAAAATCTGACATAGGCTACCTGATGTTGGTCAGGTTCACAACACTGTTAATCATGTTCTTAACTACACTGCCAATAACCTAAGAGAGCAGCCATTAGAAAACCTGTGGCACATGATTTATCTTGCCAGGATCATTTGATGGCAGTGGAGCAATTTACTTTGTGCATCTTTTCACAGTTGACAGTGAAGTTTTATTATCATGTCACAGTCGTAGTATGTTAGAAGGGCTTGAGTCTTAGTGAAGACCAAAGTACACAGAGAAATGTCATTTGCTATGACTAAGCCTCACAGAAAATGAGGAGTGGAGATCTGCCATGGAAGTATACATATGCCTGTTAACAGTGGATGTCAAAGAGGAAACAGGCAGAAAAATTCCAAAGAAGATGAAGCACAAAATGCAGAGGTGCTTATATAGTAACTATAATTGTATTCTAAAAGCAGTTTACTTCTATTTTCTTTTTAGTGTACTTTATAAAGCAACATCCCTACATCAAAAATAATTGGGGGAAGAAAATACACAAAAAAATTCTGAAGAGATCAGCTGGATGCTCTACTCTATATATTTAAAAAGCAAGCCTTTCCAAATAGATAGCATTACAATGATCCTGGGATATTTAATACCTTGAAAGCATGATTCATCTCCAGAACAAGAAGATATTACTGGAATAGCCAATAGGCAAAGTTTGCTGCATCAGAAATACATGCCTGCAATTACCCTAAAACTTTTTCAGCTCTGCTTGGCTACAAGCAAAAAAAAGAAAAAGCAATCTTGCCCTTAAATTCTATAGTCAGTGAACTAATTCCAGAATTAATCCAGGTCTGTGTTCAGGAACATTGAAATACTACCCTTGCAATTGAGATAACATCTAATGTAACAAATGAGGAGAAAGGCTGCATAGCTGGGTAGCTGGTAAACCTGGTATAGTGTCCATGTCCATGCAAACTCAAGAGGGCAATGCCACCACTGTGAAGAATCTATTTCATCAGATAATGTCTAAAAATTAAATTTCTTCCTAATGGAAAAACAAACCAAAAACCAGAAGAGACAAGCCGGTCACTCCTTAGAAAAGTTACCATCTGAATCCAAATGTAAAACAGAAATATCGATCCCAGAAATGTCATTAACCACTACACAGTCAGTCAAATGACCTTGGCCAGTGACCTTGATAAGGCTGAATTCTCCTACTGATAGTGGAAAGAATTACCTACTCTGAACAGACAAAGAATGGTACAAAACAAGGTGCAATTTAACCAGAACATATTAAAAAACAAATAACCAGCCAAAAAACTGAGTGGATTTAAAGAAATAAAATTGAGAAAAAAGTCACTGCTTTTTTCAGCTTTTCTGGTTTTGATTCTTTCTTTTTATTCCTTTCAAATAGAGTCTGGGTTTAGGTCAGAAGCATTTTTATTTTTTCTTTAAGTAACTTCACCAGAGCCAGACTATTCCTTTAATTTTGATTGAAGTAAACATTCAATTCTTTTCTACTTGTTATTTCATATAAAAAGTAAAATGTCAATACCAATTATTTGACTTAAGGCAGTGTGTAGCTAGTTTGGTGTAGTTTTCATTGTGCTTTGTCTTGTATAAATTCTGAACATACATTTTACTTAAAGTGAACTTCTTTTAATGGGCCGTTATCTTATTTCAAAATAATTTCTTCTAAGAGAAGAGAAAACCACCTGTGTATGGAAGTCTCTCCCCAGAAACCAAGACATCACTACCCCTCTGTAAACACTTTCTACCAAGAATTTTGCTGAATTCACTTGTGAAACTCAGTTCTGCAAGACCAAAAGCTTAATGAAATTGAAGAGGACAGGTGTGGGGAGGGACACAAGAAAAAGGTGTTTCAGTCCCTAACAGAACATAGCGTAAGCATTAAGGATTTCAGCAAAGTTGAGAAAAAACAGTATGTCAGAACAATACTGCTTTCATACACCTCTACTAGATCCTAATATTAACACAATGTCATCATATGAGTTTTCCAAGATGAGTTTTTCGTATGAGTTTTCCATGATGAGTTTTTTTATGAGTTTTTTGCCTTTCCTCTTCCACAAGGAATGACACGAACAGGAAAATTTGGTTCTTGCCAGACACAGTTTGGATTTTGGCACATAGAACTTCTTTTACACCAACACCAGAACACACAATTGAACTAAAAGAAAGCGTTTTGTTAACCCTCTCCTATGTCTAGTTCAGATAACAGGAATGTTCCACAATACAGACTGATAGCCTAATTTTGACTCCCATGTTTACCAACATTTATGCTTATTGCTAAAAGCAATAATTACTATTAAATATTGTAGCAAACATAATAACACTAATTGATATTGTTGTTAGTTCGACCTGTTAGACACAAACAAAAGGACAGAGGCAAAATGTAACAATGGGGTGCGTTCCAGGATATGGAGTGTCTGCAGTGCCAACCTTTCAGCCAACCAAACAGGCTAGACATGCTCAAAGCTGTGAGGCAGTACCTCGCCAAAGCCAGTGCCCTGTTTACTCTCTCCTCAAGGCCCGTCGTTCCCAACGCTTTCCACATCAGCCAGAATTTGAAGGCATCCGGACGCCGGCTGCACTGAATGGACTTGTCACCAGTGTCATAGCTGACATCGTAGAACTTGTCCTGCTGGAACAGGTACGCAGCCTCGGCAGAGTAGCACTTCTTCAGGAGGCCCTATGAGGAAACACAATAGAGACTTTGATTGTGATAAGCATTTTCAAACCCCCTCACGAGCCAAAGTCTTCCTTTTCCTGTCTGTATCAAATGCTTATTAAAACAGATCTGGATATCCAGGATACCATCCAAAGCCTATGGTGTGGTTTAAGAACCCTGGATGGGCCTAAAGTCAGTGAATTCGCACTGACAACCAGCAAAAACTTTATCATTATTTTCTCCATAATGTCATGGAAGAGTGGCGGGCTGAAGAGGAATTTTGACTCAGATCTCAAGAAATCATGGGAGGGGGCACCACAGAAACAGTTGCCCTAAAACATACATGGATGTGAAAGAGAGAGAAAAAGGAGACACCTATGTCCACTGCTCCACTCTTCAGATCACAGAATCACAGAATATTTTAAGTTGGAAGGGACCCACAAGGATCATTGAGTCCAACCCAAGTGAATGGCCCACACAGGGACTGAACCCACAGTCTTGGCATTACAAGCACCACGATCAAGAACAACCCCTGAGGAACTTCCTACATGTTCACAAATGGTTCAATCTGTTCCTGCTTTGGTTAATTGCAGGTAGGGAAGATTTTAGCCCAAAGAAATAAATGTTTAGCCCTTATTGCCAAATAGCCATGGTGGATTTAGCATAGGCTGTTTGAACAGAAAAACCACAAGGAGATAAGTACAACCCAATTTTTACCTCTTTCACATTTCAGACAAATGTAACATTTGAAAATAAACTTAAGAAAACATACTTTCACATATGCTAATCATGATTTCTAAATAAAATCATTTTTATTCAGCAATCTCCAGCCTACATCTTCTGAGGGGCAACCTGGGCAGAGATGAGCAGCACAAAACAGACAAAGATTAATTAGTGGTGTGGCAAGTTCCAGCAGAGAACAAGGCTGGGAAACAGACAGCACAGAGGCTGTTACAGGTTTAAATGTGCAGAGGAAGAGAAGAGACATAGGACTGGCCACTGGTTGAGGAATGAAATATCAAAATATACTCTGTAAAACTATGAAGGAGAGAGAAGGGCTGGCAGAGAGAAGGTTACAAGAACAGAGATGAGGGTGGCCCTATGAGGGGCCCAGGAGACAGAAAACATGGATTTGTCAGTGCTAAGAAGAGCACAACTCATTTTCCAGTTCAATATCACTCTTCAATTTGAACCAACAAAATAAGCATTTCTCATTTCACCCTTTTCTCTGCATCTGCTGCAAGTCTGATTTTGAAATGGCACAGTATCTGACACCACTCTTAATCAAAGGGTCATATTCCCACAACAGAGGTACAAGTCTTGATCTACATTTCAATACCCTAATTAGGACTTTAAGACTGGCAATAAAATGGAGCAAAAAGGTCAAGATAAAAAAAAAAATATAATTAATGAACCGGCATACACAGAACAACTCTGCCTCTCTCCTAGACTTTTCAATTCTCTCCAAAAAAACAAAGCAAATAAAAAACCCACCTACACACCTATTTGTAGAGCACAAAAGGAGAATGCCACCAAGGTTTCTCCACACCTTCTGCAAGGGTTTGACAATCCCATTGTAATATTTGTTTGATAAAAGTACAGCAAATTTGGTCTGAACTCTTTAGTCACAGGAGAAGTACGTTCAGCCTTGTGAAAAGACAGTTTATATGACAGCTTGGGAGAAAAAAGGGCTGGTGTCTGCTCTCCCTTTGCAGAGTGATAACGTGCAGCTGCAGCACAGGGTAGCCACAGCTGGAAAGCCGATGAAGGATGCAGTGTTTTGCAGCATATAAGATTCCAGCACCTACTTTCCAATTTTCTCAAATAAAGAAAGGCAAGAAGATGACATTAGAAATGACAGAATAGTCAAGCACTGTGGCATCCATACTTTTGAGGGGGTTTTACAGCTTTTTTTTTCCTCTGGCTAGCAGCTGCACAACAAGAAACAGCAGTCATTCTGTCAAGACATTGTGCTCTATTCATTTAGACCTTCATACCTTTACTTTCAGGAGAATAACAAGTTTACTAGACACGGTGTTTAAAAAAAAGAAGAAAAAAAAAAACAAGCAAAAAAGGCAGCAACATCCACAAATGTAAGCTAATTGCTTTGTCTCTTACTGACTTAGAATGTTGAATGGTGCATCTGCAGTGAATGTACAGCAGGGCTGATCAGTGTGGCATTATCTTCTGCCTCACCAGAATGCAATGCAGCTGCACAACAGAGGATGCCACAGAACAGTAGTTCCCCTCATGCCTGTTATCCTACAAATAGTAGACATTGTTTGTCACAAGGAACCCAAAGGCTGTTGGCAATGTTACAAAAGCCTGAGAAGTTCACTTAAGATCACAGGACAGTTGCAGTGTTACATAGTTTTTAAAAAATGCTCTAGAGTGAAAATGCAACAAATTGTCAGCTTGTGTTGTTGGTAAATATAGTTCATTAAAAAACAAAAAAAGGCAGGTACTGTCCTCGTCTCTTGGTGCATCTGAAGCTGACAATACATGTTAGCCTCATGATCCTTTTCCACCTGCTTATCTTACTAAGAGTGCAACATGCTCAAGAAATCCTGCTGAAGATACTGCTACTATCAATTTCCAGAGGCAAATACAGTGACATCCTCCTGCATGTCACTAGAGCAGAGAGGAAAAGAAACAAAAATCATCCTTTGTGGAAAAGAGAGAAATATTCCAGAAGAAAGGTGGAAGAGAAAGAGAAGGGAAAAGAAAGGGAATGGAAAACAAAAAAGTCGTCTCAATTTTCCTAGCCAAATGATGAAAAACTAGAAGAAAAAAGAAAGAAATATGCTTTAAATATGCTTTCTACCCCAGGGTCCTCAGTCCCAAGAAGATCCCAACAGTTTTCCACACAGCAACTGAGCTGCTACATCTGCTCAGAAGAATTGCAAAAGTTTCATTAGGACTGCCCAATTGGACAGCTTTGAGTTTCACTCTTCAGCACCTTTTATCTTTCTACCTTTTTCAATGCAAGTTCTCAGCCTTATAGTGAGTCTGTTAAAGTTTAGGAAATGGATATACTATTTTCATAGAAGCCCCAGTCCACCATGAAGTTCCAAAGATCTTTTGATTTTGATGAAGTCTATGTATAGTTTTTGTGTGTTCTAATTAATGGCAAATTGATGAAAAAATATTGACACTGAAAGCAAGAGCTCCAATTTCATAATTCAACATATTTTTTCTCATTGAACAGACTTACCTACAGCAAGTCTTCTGATCTCTTCCCATTTCCACTGCCAGTTAAAAGTGAATTTCAATTTCATTAATAAAATATCTTTTTCCCCAAGACAAGCCTCTCCCTGATTTGCCTTTTCTGAGGCAATAAGAGCAATCTTTTGAACAGCATACTTGAAAATTGTCAAAAGCAGTGCAGTGTGAAAGGACACTATAGCAATTCATTTCAAGAGGTGAGAAGGAGCTCTCAGTTGTATTAAACCCAAGCAAAAGCAATGAGAATAGAGCATTTCCTGCAGCTGTCCTGGAGGGGAATCAGGAAGGTAGATATCTCTATGATATTGCTAATGATGAGGAAGAAATTACATGTGGATGGCTACCATCATCACCTTAATCAATTATATTCTGTACTAAAATGAGATTTCATTAGCTGCATTGAGACTTTATTCTTAACTAATAATGTAAAAATTCTGCTTATTACCTAGAACTGATTCTTAATTACCTGAACTAGTGCTTCACTCTCACAAGTCACAGAACTTTGGCACTGGTGATAAACAGTAGTTCTCAGTTTATGTGTAGATAATACTCACACAGATATGGATGACAGCAAGGACAGATTGGAGTAGCTCTGTGGTATTAAGGGAGTATGTACAACCCAATACTGGTTCCTAGCATTTTTAAGAACATATAAGACCAAAACTGACTTCACCAATGTTTTGAGACTATTGGTCCATCTAGCTTTGTGTTTAAACTGTCAATGCAATTCCTGACTCGGCAATACCAGTGTTTTCTGAGCAAGACTATCTTCTTGGAGAAGTGATGAAAGTTACTCAGGGCATAGCAGTGGAAAAGGAATAGCTGAGCGCTTCTTGAGTGCTTTAAGCACTGAAGAACTACAGTCACTGATCTCAGCTTTTACAAAGGATTAACCAATCTTTCTTTCCTTTTGGTGAAATTGCTTCTCTCTTCTAATCAAGTCAAACAGGTATGTCTCTTTTCTATCTCTACCTTCTTTGGAAATATTCCAGTTTTGTTTCACTAAGGCTGGAAGATACTCTTTTCTCAACATTTCACTGGAGTTAATTTTTTTTTAGTTGTTTTTGTTTGGGGTTTTTTAATCTGTACAGGAAAATATTTAATTACAATGTTTCATTCTAACTAGTCAGTTGCAGTGTCTTAAATATATTAACACTGCTAAACCCCATTGAAGCAATATGACAAAAGAAAACTCCCTCCCCCCCCCCAAAAAAAAGCCACTATTACTTTTGTGAATGGGAAATTACAGTGTTACCAGTACAACTGAAATGTGATGACGTCTTCTAAAGACTGTCTTGCATACAGAAAGTATGAAAGAGAAAAACTGAAGGGGATTAATTTGCTCACTTATAATCAACTAAGCCTAATTCTGAAGTATTCCAAAATTTCAAAATGGATCTCAAAGCAAATGGGAAGACGCGCTAACAAAACTTCCTTAATCAGTCTTTCACAGAGAGATAGGATAACTCATATGGGACTTAACATTCATGATTAACATTTTGCTGCTTTGATTCTTGCAGAATTCAGAACTTCAGAATCTACCTGAGGTTCCTTGAACATTCACTAGCAGAGCAATATGTGCCAGACTCTTCCAGCTCACATGTCAGCATCCAGCTCCCACTGATGCATCTGAACCACAGTGTGAAGGAATTATGTTCACATGTGCTTCATCTTAGCCATAGGTATTTATGTGCTTTAGGAGAAGTGGAACAAGCTCCCAAGTGAGAAACTGATAAACATGTACTTTTCCCTTCTCTTACTGCTGCAAAAATAGCATTTTTAATGGGAAACTGGATTCAGCTGCCTGTTCTGGTGTGGAAAGGATCAAAGTGAAGCAACACTTTTCTGTCAAAGTGTCTTAAATATGCATTTGATCTTTTTTTTTCTTACGGATTTGTATGCCAGCTAGTTAATAAGAAAGTACTCAAATCTGTATGTGTGTCTGTCTGCACATAAAGACTTCACTGGCACATACACAGAATGAGTAAGAGCCGATTTTCCAGGAATTAGACACAGAGCACAACAACTTTTCTTCCCAATGCAGACAAATCTTCTGCGTTCCAGAACATGTCTCACTGTACAACAGGATCTGATGCTGTGATCCATAATACCTCTGTTTTCACCCCTCAAAGACCTAAGATTCAGCTTTACAAGTATTTCTAACACAATATTGCCTAGCTGTGGTTTCGGAGTGGAATAGGATCGCTCTACCAGACCTTACACGGCACAGAAGGGAACCACAAAAAGGCTGCCAGAACCCTGAAGTTGGAACAGTGTTCATAAAGTGACTCGAAAGGCTAGAGCAGCTAGAACATTTCAATCCTCTACATTTCTTTCCTTTTTCTTCCTGAGAAATTGCCACTATGCAGTCCAAGTAGCCTAATCACTACCTGGGGCGATATCTATGTACTGGGCCTAATTAGTTAAAAATACAGCACTGAAATCTTCCCAAGCCTGCAATTAAGATACCATATTGATCTTAGTCAATAGCTTTATTCTGTTTGTTTTTCAGCTCAGAATAAAGTGATGGATGGTAACCCTGAAATCTAACCCTCTTCAATCCCACAGGCTGTAATCTAAGGAAATGAGGTGGCACACTTCTCCTTGCTGTCCTGCCATGCCTCACCCCTGACCTAGAGCAATCAGGTGATGGAATGCCATTAGCAACTACGCTCTTTGGTCCTCATCAGTCCTTGCTAGCAGAAGTCAGTAACAAATTACATGGATAGGTAACCCCAGCAGCTGAATAGAAAGTATCAGCTGTTTTGACAGAGATTTATAAAAGCAATTTATAAACCATGGCCACAAAATAGTGATGCAAACCTTAGGAGCTCGATATCTTTGTGATGTTCAGTCATTTATAACCTATGGAGAATAAGGTAAAACTCGCCCATAATGGTGGGCAGTTGGCATAAGTTTTAGCAGGTCTGATTTTTAAATGAAGCTTGAAGTAATAAATCTCTTACTGTTCGGTTTATTTTTTCATTTAAGATAAAAGAATGCCACAAAGACACAAGAAGGGATTTTTGCTACATCACAGAGTCATCTTGAGACCAGAGCTCTGTTGTTTTCTTGCTAGACCTTTAAATTAGTCACGGCTTTGGGGAAGTCTAAATCACCCTGCTGATGAGGAAGAACCGGTAGAGTGTGAAGAGAAGGCTCAGCACCTTTACCTGCAGGTGCTCTGACTCCCATCCCTCTCCCACTCTGGGGCTCCCTCTGGTACAAGGGCACATGGAGATGGGCTCTGCCTGGTTTAAACAGACGCAGCCCTGCTGCAGTCCCGATGGATGACAGCTCTTCTGACGGCTTTGATGAGCTCGGGGTTAAAGTGTGCCAGGCCCAGGTGACAAAACACTCCATTCTGAATACAAATCATGTGCAGAAGTTAACTAGCAAGGGCACCAGCCACAAAATCTGACCACTTGTGACTACAGTGACTTGGATTGTTTTCACCCTGCGCTTTTATTCACCCTTTATTAATTGATTAAGTGGTAAAATTCAAAATAATATAATTCAGCGTTTGTACCGCAGTATAGTATAATTGACTTTCAGGTGTTTTCTAATTATTTCCACTTCCATATTACAGCAATGACAGCCTATTAGAATACCAAAAAAAAAAAAAAAGGAAAAAGAAAAAGAAAATTAAAATAAAGGTCAGGAGGGCTTACAGAGTTGTCTTTCACCAGAAGAGCACAGCACTGGATTCCTGCCAACAGCATTTTATGCGGATTCCAGGCAACAGAATCAGCCCTGCAAAAATCATAAATGGAGAAAGGGAGGTGAAAATTGCATCTATTATCATGGGTACTTAAGAATCAAAAAAGATCAAACACAATCCAAGCAGACAAGTCAGATTTCCCATACACCCACCCCCAGTGCAGGGTCAGAAATCTCTCCAATTTTTTTTAGAATGTAGCATTTATGGAAGCCAACAGGTCACATAAGTTCCACCTCAATCCTTAGTAAGTGAGCCCATGGACTAAACTGACTGACCTGTGGATGCCATGAAGAAGTCTGCGATGCTTCCTTGATATCAAAGCTGAGCCACCCCAAGAAGCCTGTTGGAACATTTATAGGGCCAAGAAAATATTTGTATAAATTTATTTTGATAATACTTCAACTAATAATTTCTAAAGATGTCTCATCTCATTTAAAACTTAGTTTACTATATGGTTAGTGGGCTAAATTTTGCCTTTAGTTTCATCTCCTGAAATAAAGATGGCAGCCTGGGGCTATGCCTGAAAGAGAGGAGGTTGTGGTCTGTGCCACCACATGAGCCACAAACCAGAGTGGTCTTTCTGTGTAAGCAAGGGCAGTGAACTGGAATGTCCTTGCACAACCACACTCATTCCTGATACCAAATAGAGTGGCTTCCTTTCCCCCAGCCTTAAACTATCAGTGACAGCAGAAAGCCCCACTTTGCACACCTTCCTGCTAGCCAATTCCTTTCTGAGAATTTCACAGGGGAAACAGTGGACAGTGATAATCTCTGGCAATTGCAAAGGCCAGGCTCAGACTTTGCACAGATATGAAAAGCAAAGTCAGTGGCGAACAGCAGCCTTTCTGTCACCAGCAAACCAACTGACCTTAAAATGACTTAAGACTCCCCCAGCTCACCTAAGAACTGTGTGCACTGAGTCACTTAGACCTTCTCTGTAGTGAGGAGGTCTCCACTGAAACCCTTTATTTAGTTCCATCTACTCAAGACACCCAGGTTTGGGTGACACCTTCAGCAGATGTGCCTGTCCAGGGACTTTAGAAGGAACCCAGACAAGTTTTTATTACATAAGTTTAATTTCTGGACAACCTGAATCAGGGAATGTAATTCTTTTTCATGAATTCTGCAAGGATCATCAGGTGCTGTGAACCTTCAGCTCCCAAACAACAACATTTAGCCACAGTGGAAAGGTGAGGAGATCATGCAAACACTAGACATATCACACAGTGCATTTGAGAAGTTACTGCTAAATAAATAAATATATAAAACTATTTTCAATATTCATGCAGGCAGAATGCACTTAAGCAAACTACCTGTGGAGCAAGCAAAGCTCTTCAGAGACACACACAAGACATCAGTCCACAAAATATTTGGACTTGGTTAATTTGAAAACAATAATTGCAAAGGAAAAGAAAATCACTGATGTAAAGATTCCTGATCTAAGCATAGAAAATATATGCTTGTTTGGTTTTTGTTGTTTTTTTCTTTCCTTGAAAGAAAAATATGTGATAGCTGATATATGAATTTATCATCAGTATTTGCTTCACAGGCCACACATTAGGAACGAGATCTGCTATCTCTGGGAGACAGGATGGCAAAGGCTCACAAGGGAGATGAAAGTTATTAACATGTCTTAAAAAGTCATTCTCATTAGTGCCACACGTTATTAGATCACATCATATTTTACACTGTCATGCTCACAACATCCTTGCTGAGACAAGTGCTGCTGCACAAACCACAGGTGGGACCTAAGGTAGGAAATTTTTTGACTCAAACTTCATGGTAATCCTGCAGAACCATGATTTGCAACTTCTTTTCTCCAGCTAGTCCAAATTTGCCATGCTATGGAATGACAATCAAACTGAACTTCGTATTCAGAGACAAATTTTACTCCTCTCATTCTATGATTCATTAAAGTCAAAACAGTCACTAAGTTATTTCCTGATTTTCAGAATTTATAAACAACCCATTTAAATATAATAAATTTTCACAAAATTTGCATCAAAAACTTCTGTGTTTGAAAAAGATGACATTCTCACACTGTTTGTGAACAGCAGGACTAGAAAGGTATTTGAGAGGTCATCTCAATAGTGTGTCACCCCCAAAGGCAAGATTAGCCATACTACTCTAATTTCTCTCAACCACATCTTTTCTAGAGGTTATTAATCAATGAATCAATTACACCTGTAATTAGCATTGAAGTGAAAAATAAAATGCAAAGAGAGACCAGCAATTGCTGCCTCCACAGCATTATTTGCCCTACTTTCTGCCTTTTTTAAAAAAAACTACTACTGGAGATTGAGATGAGAGAAATTATATTACTCTCCTTGAGCCTCAGTAATAACAAGATGGATTTGTGATCCATGTTTCTTTACCCAATTCAAAGAGCAAGTGCTTAAGGATCCAAGGCTGGAGGAAAAACAAACAAACAAACAGAAAACCACACACAAAAATAACCAAATTAAAAAAAAAAAAAAAAACAACAAAACAAAACACAACAACAACAACAAAAAAACCAACCACCACAAATGAGAAAGCATTTAAGAAGACTGAGAATCACTGGCTTTTTCTGGTTTTAAAGGCCTCTCTAATGAGGGAAGCTGCACAGTTTAACCACTTAATTTGTGTGTAAGAGGAATAACACCTTTTTAAATTAACATGTCAGTCCTAAACAATGTTACCATTTGTCACACCTCTTGTGGTCAGGGGAGCAGATTAGTCCTTTTCTTCTAGCACCACCTTTTAAAGCTTCTTTAGACTAGTACATTCTGTTTACTTGTCCTTTCTAGTTTAAATAACATCAGTGTTTTCCATCTTTCCTCATTGGTCATAATTTCTAGATATGATTCTGTTTATCTACATTGCTTTCCCATTTTCTAATCTTTCTCCTGTAGAGCCTTCCTTCTTTTTATTTGGACAAAATTTATATAAAGTAGATGGTGTATGAAGCAGAAAGAAAGAATCATTTTATGAACCTCCTTCATTCAATTCTGAAAAGTATTATCTCTTTTTGAAAATATCACTGATTTGTGAACTAGAAAATATCTGGGCTTTACAGTAAAGGTCTGCTTATCTAGCCAACAATCCCCAGCCTGTGTTTGTGTATTTGATTACTGCAGCTTAGAATCCTATCTTTATTGAAATGCAGCCTAGTTTTTCCATTTTTTCCTCCAAATTGTCAAAATCCCTTTGATTTCTAATCCCGTCCTCCCACTGCCTTTTTCAGAAGTCTTATGTCATCATTTTCAAATTTGTCAGCATATTCTTTTTCATCCAAGTTATTTAAGGAAAATACCAGATAATTTCTACCCTAAGACAGACCTTTGAGGAATCCTGCTCCCATTTTTTTTCCCCTGTCAGGGAACCACTGGTATGGTGGTTCTGTGGGAATGGTTTTCCAGACAGGTTTTCACTCACTACCAGAGCTGCAGCTTGGCACATTTATCCAGCTTTTTGACGAGATATTGCAAAGACACAGTAAAGTTGACTGCTTCTCCTCCACCCACGAGACTACAGGAGGAGGGCAGATTGATCAAAATAGAATGACACATTTTAAGACAAATCCAGCTGAGAGCAACGCAGGGTAGGTCAAAACACGACTATAATCAACCTGTGTCCCACACAATGTAATTGGTAACAAGGTATGAGAAAATTACTGTTTCATATGCAGCAAATCACAACTGAATGACAGGAATCACAGTGTGCACTGCCTGATGAAGCTAATTACCTAAGCATGGGCTAATAGGTCAAGCCTGATTTTCTCTACTGGCCTAATAATAGGAGAAAAAAAATATTCAAAGTCAGGACCATCAGGGAAGAAATACATGGCATTTAAAGCTACGTGAAGACGATACATGACATACACAAATGCTGGAGGGCATATTAATGATACAAAAAAAGTTATTAAGCAAAGCATCAGAGATGGAGGTTAAAATACAATAAGCAACTGGAATGCTGTAATGAGAACAAAACAAGCTTGGTATAGCCTCTGCTCTTAGGCTTGACTGAACAGCTTGACTGCCAGGGCAGTTTGGACCTACTGGTATTATCTTCTTAAAACATTTTCCTTAACTGGCTTTTCCTCTCTGGCTTGTCTTCATGTCAGAGCTTATCTACTATTTCTGACTTTATTGAAATTTATCTTGCTGAAGATTACTGAATTTCTGTTGACATTCTCCCTTTTGACCTTCCTAAGAATCACAAGCTTTATCATTTCATATTTAATGAAAAGAGTCTCCCTAAGGCAAACACATCAATTTTTGGGATCAGAAACTATTCTGAAATGAGATAAATCAGTGTAAATCTGGAAATAACACCACTGACATTCATATAAAATATTCTTGGTAACAGTTTGTGAGAGCACTTACAGTAGATAATCCTGATGCCTATCAATGATACATGAAAAGTCCTAAATTAGACAGAACTTTACCTGGGGTTTACTCTTTGTTTTAATTGTACTGTACCTTTTTTCCTTCAAAGTTACAGCAGGCCTAAACAGCAGTACACAACTGTTAGACTGCATAATGTGTAAATCATTTGACTAGAAGCCAGGCCTTTCAGCAGACTGTAGATTCTCAAAGATCTCAAAAACATTACATTCTGTCCAATAGTGATAGGAGGTATGCTTTCTTTAAAAAAAAAATAGAAAAAGAAAAAATCCAACCCTTTGTGTTTCTTACAGCCTTTCTGAATGGCAGAGACGCAGTCTCACTGTACCTGCTCACATACAATTTCAGTAAATCTATTTCTAGTGGTGCTGTGAGAGAAAAAAGGTCACACTAAGAATCACAATCTGCTCATTTTACTATAGCACACCTGTATACACATGTGTGCTTGATGTCGCTTCTGTGGAAAGCTTTCAGTGTTTCCCTTATATCCTGTTCTCTTAGAAATACAGCTAGAAACTTTTAACAAAAAAATAGAGGGATAGCCATCCACTCAACCCTTCACAGAGTGTGAAAGATAGAGAAAATACTGACAGAACTTCTGAGAACCACTGAGAGACTCATAACATGAATGACATATTAAGAGAATAGTTGATCTTCCAGACTGTAAACCCAATTTATTACTGGACCTTTGTCCTTCTACTGGGAAACAATTAACATCTGACAACTACAGTCATTTCAAAACAGAAAATAACTTAAAGATATTCCTGTACATTTTTACCTTAGTTTAACATGAGGTAAAATTGGAAGAATAAAGTTAGTTCTTTTACAAACACTAACAACTCCCTAAGGTTCAGAACAGGACCCAGGCTTATCCCACTACATTTTAGTTCAGCTACAGGGAGACTGCTCACTGTTCTCCTACAGCCACTGGAGATGGCTGGAGATGGCTCCTGATTTTTATGCTTGACTCACCTAAGGTACAACACAGATTCCAACTACATTTCTCCTCCCCAAGGTATACATAGACACACAAGAGAGTTGTCTAACAAGAGCACTGCACTTCTGTTGAAGTGTCCTTCTGATGAGTCCTTCTCAGCAGCACACTGCAGCCAGGAGACTTGGCAGACATTTTAAATATTAGGCCTAAATTCTGTATTTTTGTCTCCAAGATTATAAGAAAACTCTTTTGGCTCACACATACAGTGACTTTATTTATTAATGTGTGTGAGACATTTATTTGAAACATGCATCACTGCCTACGTGATCTTTCTTTAGATATTCAACATTGAAGAAACACTTCAGAAATTTACAGCAGGTCTGAAAATCTTCACAAATATTGGTCCAGATTCTCTTATTGCTCTGTGATTTTTAATCTAGCTATTCTGGATTTGTGGCATTGCAATTATAAAGAGAATGCAATTTTAGAAAATATGAAGTGGCCTATCTTTAAACAAATACATTTACAGCTAACTCTTTCAAGTCATAAAAGGGCACAGTGATTATTCCAAAAAGATTAATGAATGGATTTTATTATCCAAACCTAAAATTACAAAGACATTTTAAAAAAAATCTGAACAGTTTAAGAAAATGTAAGGACATATACAGGAAAATCAAATCTGGAAATATGAAACAGAAAAATTCATGACTGGTTGAGCCAGAAACACACCTTTATTTTAACCTGTATGAACCTCACATCACAGTTTTAATGTGTCTATTTCCCAACAGAACATGGGGAGAATCAAAACTTATGTTTGTATATAATCACTCTGGAAGCATTTTTAGGAAGTAGCAAGAAGAAGAAATTGATTATAAAATAATTTTGAAATATAACCTGACAATAACAAAATGGCTTTGGCTGCTTGTCAGAACCAAGTTACTTTCTGTTTTGCAGCATATGTAAAAGAGTCAAATCAGAACATATTCCTGGTCCCTCTGCAAGGAAAAAGAAATGTTCTTAGAGCCCAACTTCTAAAAAGAAATATCAACAGTCAAAGCAAAATAGCAATTATAAAACAGCAGTGCTAAACAAAACCACACAGTATACAAACTCACATCAACATGAAGCCAGAGGCCATGATTTTCACAGATATCAGCAATTTTATCCAGAGGATCAAATGCTCCCAGCACAGTTGTGCCTGCTGTAGCACAGACAAGAAATGGTGCTGACCCCTGCAATGGGATTCAAAACAAACAAACAAAAAATTATCATTTGCACTGCTCATCTCTTCCTTGTATACTTGTAGAGCTAAAGTATAAAAAGAACTAGGAATGTAGGACAAGGATGTGACAATGTACATTTTCGTTTCCCAGCAGAGGGTACTGCATTTAATAGTGCTGGATCTCTTTCTTTTTTTCTTTTTTTCCATTAAAAAAAGGCATTTTCCATTTCTACTCTAACACCATCCCAGGGCAGACTTCTGAAGCTTCAGACGGTTTTGACAGATGCTAGTTTTGTCAAAATCAAAACATACCAGATATTTGACATCTCTCTTTATACACCGATTTTCATTTCTCAGTCTTCCACATTTCACTACCATATTTGCTGTCATTCTGGCTGATCAAATAAAGCTATTAGCTCAGCCAGCAGACTACCCATGTGAGGAAAGGGCTCATCCCTCTAGGGTTTCCACCTGTACTGTCTCTACAACACCCCTGCTCTCTGCCTGATGAAGAGGAAACTTCGGCTAGGGAATGTGATTTGCCTTCAGCCACATTGGTGCGCACCATGACAGGGACAGTCACCGCTGTCTGATCCCACGCCTGACCCACAGCTCAGTGCCTTTCCTTTGCTCCAGCTCCTGTCTAGGACAGAAGAAGGGCTGTAGATGGTAAGTGAATGTTTGGAGAGAGACTGCTGGAAATCTCAGACGGTGTTAAGGTCAGTCAGGCGGGGTAAGGAAAACTTTGGTCAGGTTGCAGTCTCAGACAGCCACTGACAGCCATCCATCTTGGCTTCCCTTCAGCTAATAGCAGCCTGCTCACCTACCCTGGCAGATCTAAGTGTGGGGTCTATTAGGAGCAGAAAGTGCAACAAAGAAAAGAATTGGTGGGGTCTGTAACAGCTCCGTGACATTGAGGGCATGGGCCCTAGCAATGACTGTGCAGCCTCACTTGCTGGTAAACGCAGGCTGAAGGAACTGCTCTGCATGGTTCGGCATCTGGCCCATAGAATGACAACGCACTTACTGAAGAGGCACTAAAGTCGTTATTAAATTGGACAAGCTGGGATCACTGAAGTTCATTTGCAGTGAATTAGAGCTCTCAGATGATGTAAGGGTGTCTGCAGAGGTAACTCAATGGAGCTTTAGTGAAATCTAACATCAGCTGAAAAATCAAACTCCACACAAGTCTACCATGTATCTTCACCAAGCTGAAATCCAATATCTTTTTTTTTTTAAGTGTTGCTACTTTAAGCATCTACAGAGATAGGCTTGATTCACGTTTACACTCTCACAGTTTTATACTTCTTTATAGTGTATAGGGCTGTTAGAATGGTACATAATTATGATTTATTTGTATTTTAGGTTTTCTTTACAAATGGCTAAAGCAGTGAAAAGTAACATTGGAATGAACTTAAATTAATCCCACATATTCACAAAGACTTACCAGCCTTTAATTCACTTCTTTGTCATTTATTCTGAGTACAAGCTACCACAATAGTTAATCAAACTTACAAATCAGCCTGGAGCTTGAGTACAGAACACTTGCAAGTGAGGCAAAGATGTATTCCATGCATCTATTTTCTGTTAGTGTTCCCAGCAATTTTCTCCCACAGCTACATCAAAGTCAAAGGTTCTCGGGCAGCCAATTGGTAGCACAACACAGGAACAAGTCTCAGATCTCCACAAATTCCCATAATTGCTACCATTATACTTTTCCCACAAATAAGGGAATTAAATTTTTTATTACTCTTGACAGTACGGTTAAACTAATCTTCCTGCCTAAATTCTCTAAAAAGAGAACACTCTTGCCATTCATATTCAGTGATAATTTTGTGCTTCGATCACTAGCAAATATATCCCCTGTTGTCTAGAGTCATTAGAATATTTACTGTAATTCACTGAAGTGTCCTTCTGTAAAAGTTGTAAAGTAGCACTTTGTCATGGACAGACACACTTACGCGCTGATGAAATGAAAACCTTCTAATACACCTCTAACTTCCACTAAAATGCAAGTGAAATCGTGTTTTCCTGGAAGCAGAGCATTTTAATATAGAACATTTGTTTTTAAATTGGGCAATACCATACTGAGGTTGACCTTTTTAAAAAAATCATAAATACCAGATGATTTCTTTCAAATGACCATTACACGTATTGTTACAAGAACAAACAAGAACACTGTTTTCGCAAAAGCAAAGAGTTGATTTTCCTGCAAGCCTGCTTCCTCTCTTAGTTTACTTTATTTCAGTCCCTTGTTTCCCCCCAACTTGCTCAAATGATTAAAGTACAGGTTGTCTTCCTAAAAAAATGCAAAGTGTAGAAAGAGGCAACCAAGAGAGTTTGCTAGATCATTAGGGCCCCCATGTATCAATAGCTATGCTATCCACAATAAAATTCAAATAAGAGATAATTGTTTGGCAGAAAATGTATCTAAATCAGAACTTACTGAAAGCTGTTGTGGCCATGCCAGTGCAGGACAGGAAAGGACTGCCTTGGCTTTTCTATCAGCCACAAAGGTAGATTTCCCAAGAAAGGATTCCATGGAAGGTATCGTCCATGCCTTGGACATGGCACTAGTTGCTTTGTATTCGCTCCTCTTGGACTAAGGGCTGAGCTCTGAATTCTACTGCTCTGATGCACAAACTTGAAGTGAGAAATAAGGTGAGCCAACCAAGCCAAAAGAAGATCCTCTTCAAAGTCACATTTAGTCCCTCAAGCTCTCTAAAATGAATTATGTTGGCTATAGGTAAGGGCTGTCTTACAGATTGTGCATTTATGTTGTCCAAACACACACGTCAGTGCCTTTCCAAATTCTTGCCTTCAACTTTCTACTTGGCAAAGTCCCTAGGAGAAAAGAGGCACATCTCTGCACTCTTACTAGAATAATAGAAAGGACAGAATTCAGCATTTGAAGCTTGTAAGATAGTTTTAGAGACTAAGCCACATGTTACTGTTCTTGCTCACTGCAGAGGCAACAGAGTAATCGCTGCTGTAATTAACTGAAAAACCGTTTTAGGAAAACATACTGCATCCATTTAAAAAAGGATCAAGGCAAATGAAATCCTACAAGAAATGTGCTAAATACTTCAGAGCAGCATTGTACTCAGGACTTTCATTAGCAGTAAACACCCTGTGGAATTTTCCTCCCTTCTAAGAGTGTAGAACCCATAAGCCTTGGCTTGTTCCACAAGTTTGTGGCAAACAGATTGCACCTGTAAAAAAGACATTGTTACATTAACTGACCTATTTTTAAAATTTTGGTCACTCTTAGTTTTCCTTCCTTTCACTCAGACACAAGCACACAGTCTGCATACACTCCTCTCTCCTTCATGCTCTCTCTTCCCCTCTCACCTCTTTCCTGGCCCGCTGGACTTGTTTCTCCAGTTCCTCAGGTATCATCTTACCTCTAAGGGACACAGATTTAAAACTTTTTCAGTTACATTCAAAGAGGTTAGTTATGTACAGCACTACTGCATTTAAAAAAGGCTCAGAGATCAGAGTCATGGCTTTTGCTTTCCTACCTTTCATCTGTTTTGATGAAGTACACGTTCTCTGTACCAATACCCAGGAAGGAGGCTGCCTTCTTCATGGAGTAATGGCACTGTAAGTGAGAGAGGCACAAAAAAAAGTACACACACAATCAAACAAGAGAAACAAATTCCTTAACCTAGGGAACAGTAGAAAGTACAACAGCACCTAACAGCCATGACAACAGCATATTCCAACACAAAAAGCAAACTGACAAGGTACATATCACAAAGCTCATCTTGTACTTAACATACACAGAAAACTGGGGAAAATAAGACAAAAAAAAAGTTGTGCACCATGTTTAAAATGCAAGCTTAAGGAAAAAAAATTAGAAGCTCTATTTCATATAATTTTCCTTAGAGCTGGTTCTCCATTAGAATGAAAAGTAGAAGCTTTGAAGTGTAATCAGAGAATTATTAATTGTTTCAAAATGTTTTACTAGAACTTACTCAAAAGTATCAATGAGTGTAAGAGTTAGGAAATGCATGAGGAAAAGGGTGTAAAGGCTGTTTAACTCAACAGCCTGGAAGCAACAGAGTAGGTCTGAAAGTCCAAAAGCACCACTCTTTGGAAATTGGACCCTTAGTTAGGATGTATATTTGAAGCCTCTACTTTAGGCTTGTAACAATTCTGTAGGCTTTCTCTAACCCTCAGCTGGTAGCCACTGCCAGAGACAAGATATTCCAGAACAGGATACTCTGTTAAACGGACTTGTGGCCTCATTCAGCAACCCACGTTCACAGGATCAAGGAACTCAAGTCCCAAGACCTACCAAAACTTCAGATATGGTAAAATGGGAATTTGCAAGGCTTTCAATGTCCTATCTCTGCAAAAGGAGCTGGAAATCATGGTGGTGTGAAGATAGTTCACATGAATGTGAACCTTAGACGCTACTATGAAAGCAGGCAGACTTTACATGGGACTCAGTACATCTTCAGACTTTACTGTGGATTTTGCAGAGGGATCCAGTGTGGACCAGTCTGCATTTTTCAGAAAATTAAGTTACTATTTTAGCAAAGAATTTTAGCTAGGTGTCATCACAGAGACATATCTGAATGAGTACACAGACACACAGCCCACTTCTCACTTTGCACTGAATAAAGGGCATCGGTCTATGAAGCCTGTGAAGTGAGTGTAAAAGAGAATTTGAGAAATGGGTGTTTATTTAATCAGAATGTGGTAAAATGACTAAGGTGAGAATGCTATTCAAGCCCACAGACAATAATATACTTTTTACAAATGTTTTTCTTTTCAACAAATATTAATGGTTTATCTAACTGTATTTCCAACATTCACCTTTATAAGGACCTGCTCTACTTTGGATGCTGTTATTCCAGCACAAGAACACTTTGTCTTATTCCAGAACAAGAATACACTGATCTCTGCTTAATTTGTCTTCAAGACTAGCCTGGGAATTCAAGATACAGTGACCTTCTTAACCCAAAGATATTTAGACATCAAAACTACCCACTTACAACAGTGGAGTCACTTTTGAGAGTACACCACATCCCGCAGGACTAGACAGTTCTTCTCAGAACCAAGACCATCCAACCCCTGGATTCTCATTGCCCTTCTCACAAATATAAAATTGTGTCTTTTACACATTATTACTGAAAGGTTAAAATAATGCATACTCCAGCAAACACGAAGATGTCTGGAATTGTTACTTTTCATACAGGAGGTGAAGCCAGGTGGCTAATTAATTCCATTTTCTTCCCGAGAGTTCACATAAATGCAGTTACTGCAGAACATAATTATGAAAAATGTACAATATTTTAATGTGTGGGCATGAATATATTAAGGGTATTAAAGCCTGTCACGCTGGTTTTGATGAGATGGATGATCTCAGAGGGCTCTTTTTCTGTTTGATGAAGACGTTTCCCCCACCATCACCCACTTTTTAAACAAAGGCATACAAAGACAGTACCTGATGCTACTGAGCAGTTTTAAGAAAGCTTAATTTGTAACATGACGCATCCACAAGGCCTTTAGGGCTCAGTCATTTAGACTGTTACAAGAATAATAACATACATAGGTGGATAATTAGTCTTACATTACATGAAATTACATCAATAAAGGTAATAATGATTGCAAGCGGCTGTGTGTTGTTCAGCAGAAGCGTGGAGATGCTTTTGACTGACTAGTGAATCACTTAAAGTACAAGTGGGCTCCATCACTGATTTCTAGCCATTACTTTCAAATGAAAGGTATGAATCACCAAGAATAATCAGATTGCTCCAAACTGAGTAAGCAGAGACCTGCAAATGTACTATACTAGTAAGCAGACCATCAGTAAATTATATATTTTATTATAAGCAATGGTATGAGAGACTGCAAGGAAGATAAAAGAGCCTTGAGTACCTGAGAGGTTATAACAAAAAGCAGAGGAAAAGAGAAGAACAGAGAGAACACAAAAACAAACAGGCTGCAAGATACATTATTTTTCCTCTAGAAGTACTTCTGTACTTCTTGGAAATTTTCTGTAGGACAGAAAAGGAACAAGACTCATAACACAACATAAACTTGGAATATGCTTCCTTTGATGAAAAAAGAGGTCTTTCAGTTATATTGATTGAAAACATGTAAGAATTTCTTCCCCCCCTCTTCATTACTAGAAGCCATTATGCTAGATTGCATGGCATCACTTTAAGGAAAAATATACCAAAGAACATTTAGCAGCTACAGTCACTAGAATGCCAACTAATTCACTTTTCATAGTTCCCTTTCCAAAAAAGGAGACAGAAATATCCAGATTAAAAGTATTATTTTAAATGCTGTGAGTTCAGATTACTCTTGCCATGTCTTTCACAGTTTAGTTTGTTTGGACAAATTATTAAACCTGTAGCCATTTGTAGAAAGAAATTACCATCTTTGAGCACAAGATCAAACTGGAACATTGATGCACCTAAGATGTGCCGCTGTACTATTTTACCTGTATCTAGACATAGTTTTCATTTCCTAATAATGTTTGCAAAGACAAGGTACTTTCTACCTGTGCTCATTAAAACAGAAGAAAATTTGTAATTACTTGATTTTAAAAAGTGTCCTAGAAATATGATTGCATAAAGCAATTATGTTATTATGAGATTGTTTTATTACCCATTTTTGTGTGTTGTAATTTCAACAGGGGACAACATGATAAGCTAATGTTGTGTTCTCTCACTTTATTACTATCATGATCAAGTTCCACTGGGGAGGAATTTAGTTTCATTTAATCTAAAAAACCCGCTCATATCAGAAGGTACATTTGAACTGCTTACACATCCTATTCTACCCCTACTTACCTCAAACATATCAGATTTCTACCTTTCATATCAAAGTAACACATACTTGTGCCAGAATAAAGTTTAGATGGGATAACGAAATAACGCAAGGGAATAAAAAGATAGGCTGATATCTATAATTAGAACCTTATTTATCTCCTACAGAGCCACAAATCATGCCTCCAAAAAGTTGGATATAACAATTACTCTTCTGCTGCTACTGTCTAAAGAGGAATCACTATGTAATGGCCCAGCAAAAGTATCACAGAGTAGCAGCATAAACAGTGTTCATGGTTTATCACCACAGTTTTAAATATCTAAGCATTTACTTGCAGGAACAAGGAGCCTTTTTATTCCTGAAGGCCAAGCAGAATATGTGAGGACCTTGGGTGGGCCATGCATTAAATATATGTCTTTATTTTATCCAAGAACATACAACAAATACATAGCCCCGGATCACATAAGTCACTGAAAGCCTGTGCATTCCCCTGCTCTGCAGCAGGGCAACTCTTCCAACCTGACAAGTGCCAAACTGGAACTTAGAGGCTCAGCAAATCAAGGCAAAAATTATTTTATTTCAGCACGGCGCTGCAGCCAAGCCCTAAACTGGCACAAGGGCCTTGAACAGTCATGTCTTCTGACTCCTTCTCAATACTCATTACAGCCTCATGCCTCCTCCATGACAATGCTCTTGTCTGATTCATGATGAAGATAAACCCAGGTTTGTTAACTTCTACAAGTTTTGTTTTACTTTTTATTTGTTCATTTTGTTGGGGGGGTTGACAATTTGCTTCTCCAGGTACCTCTTCAGTTAAAACAAAACCAACAAAGAAAGTCCAACAAAAACAAAGGATGTTTGGATGAGGAGATTGAGAGTACCCTCAGGAAGCTCACAGATGACACCAAGCTGGGTGAGAGATTGATCTGCTGGAGGGTAGGAAGGATTAGCACAGGAATCTGAACAGGCTAGATTGATGGGCAAGGCCAAGGGTGTGACATCCAACAAGTCAAAGCACCCAGTCCTGCCCGTGGGTCACAACAACCCCAGACAGCACTACAGGCGTGGGGAAGACTTGCTGGAAAGTGGCCCAGTGGATGAGGACCTGGTGGTGCTGGTTGACAGCCAGCCAAACACAAGCCAGCACGTGCTCAGGTGGCCCAGAAGGCCAATAGCATCCTGGCCCGTACCAGCAATGGTGTGGCCAGCAGGACCAGGGCAGTGATCGTCCCGCTGTACTCAGCACTGGTGAGGCCACACCTCAGATCCTGTGTTCAGTGCTGGGCCCCTCACTGCAAGACACTGAGGGGCTGGAGCCAGTCCAGAGAAGGGCAACAGAGCTGGTGAAGGATTTAGACAGTGAGACCCATGAGGAGTGGGTGAGGGAGCGGGGGGTGTTTACCCCAGAGAAAAGGAGGCTCAGAGGGGATCAACCTAATTGCTCTCTACAGCTGCCTGAAAGGAGGGTGTAGCCAGGTGGGAGTCAGGCTCTTCTCCCAGGCAACCACTGACAGGATGAGAGGACATAGCCTCGAGCTGTGCCAGGGGACGTTCAAGTTGGACAATAAGAATTTCATCACAGGAAAGGTTAAGCATTGGAAGTTTGCCCAGGGAGGTGGTGGAGTCACCATCCCTGGAGATGTTCAAGAAACAACCAGACGTGGCATTTAGTGCCATGGTCTTGTTGACAAGGTGGGAATCAGTCAAAGGTTAAACGTGATGATCTTGGAGGTCTTGCCCAACCTAAATGACTCCTTGGTTCTGTGATCCAAAGGTGCAAAATGTTAAGTAAGGCTCAAAATAAAAACAATAATGAAAAGCTAAGATTGTATGACACCAGCACTTCTGTACTTGTCTCAAGGGTGGACTACTGATTACATATATTCTCAATATGTCATGACTGAACAAAAGTTTTCAAAAGGTCACGTAGCTTGGACACAGTACTGGTGGATCTAAAATAAGTATAAATGAATATGCCCATTTCCTCCCTCACAACACTGAATATACACTAGTGATCTTAGAAAATAGTCAATTATCTAGCTACCAAAAGCATCAGTTTTACAGTAAATGATTGTTGAGTACTAAAGGCTACGTAGCTGTATGAAGCAAACAACGTATTAGAGATCAAAAGCATGACCTTACATATAATTTACCAATTTATTTTTCCTGGTCAGCTCTACATTTTATGATTTTGGTCTTCCTGGTGAAGCAAAGACAAAAATAAATTTATTCTGGCAGCCAATTAAAATTTCTTTTGACATGAAATTAAATGTTTGCTTATTTCAGAGTAAGAAAATATGTTGCAGTTAAACCATGCAATGAAATAAAATGTTACTTCATGATAAAAGTTTCATGGGCTTCACTGCAAAAGCATTTATGGAACTTGCTTCAAACTCTTTTTTCCTCCTTAACTATTTTGAAGATGTAACATGGTAGATTAAGTTTTTGTCATTTCATACACACACTTTTCAGGAAAAAAAAATAAAAAGAAAACAAACAAGAAAATATATTTTGTTGGGGAAAAAAACCAAACCACCTTTATTTAGGACATGTGGGCTCAGTTCCAAAAGACATGTGTTATCTTGGAAAACTTATACAATGCCTTCATCCCTCAGGCTTCTTCAAAATAAGCCTCATCTATTTACACTGTAAACTGTTTGGAGCATAAACATTGGAGCTAAAATTATCCTAGTAAGTCTATATTTTCTAATACAACAAGGTTCTATGCAGGCTTCCACTGGGGCCTTTATATAGTAGAGTCAGAATTAATAATAACTCTGCACGAATCAAATTATAAACTCTTAAAATTGAAGGGACAGGAACGAGGAAAAAAGCCTCCAAAAACTACCTTCAGAATAAACATATGAATGTAACTTAATTTCCCACAGGCATTTTGGACTGATATTATTCAAAAACTTCAAAAACTAGCCACATATTGTCAATTATTTAAAGAAAAAATGTCGAAAGGTCCAGCATTTTTTTTTTCTGAGAGGCATATGGTGGGTTTGACTCTGTATCACAACCAATCTGTATTCAGACACAGGTCAAAATGGGAGCTGTAGAGAGCCATCTCACGGGTCCACAAGTACTCAATTTAGTACAAATTAAACATGCAGAAGAAAACCTTTGACATCCAAAACCTAGCTACAGTTCCTGCTAGACTTTATGTTGTGGGAAATCAAATGCTGCAGAACTCCACAATACAGCACATGCATTCTGCTTCAGGTTTGCCCCATGTACAACCTATTCTTACATCAGCAGTTTTCAAAGCAGGAACATCTGTGTTTGTTTTCTGAAAGCAAGAAAGCTTCTGCAGGGAAATTTACCATCAGACTTCTCCACTTAGCTCCAATATTCCCCATCATACACTGATGTCAGAAATATTGTACCAGTGCCCCATCAGAAATGCAAATGATATAATTTTGCAGCTACTGAAAAAATGAAGTTCAAAACCTTTTCGTTGTTTTCATTTTACCTCTTCTGAAGCGAACAGAACTAGTCTCGGCAGACCTGAAAGTCCTTTTTCCTTTATCTCAGGGCAAAATTTGTACCTTGCTAAGTTCATAGCATACATGTTAGAAACAGAGCCACCTGCAAAAAGAGACATACAAACATTGTATTAGCCACAGTACGAGTACCTTTCCTGCATCTGAGCGCTTGACCTATTAAGGGAAAAATAAACCCCACAGGCATCCTAGTGATGCATCCATCACAGTTTATTTCCTCCCCTGAAGGCTACATAGATAAAATGAACCTTAGGCTCTGCAACAGGCATGGAAACAGAGTCTGTTTGGATGCTCTTTGGGGATATTTCCTGAGGAATAAGAGCTGTGCCCAAGCAGTCCTTCCCAACAGAGAAAACCCTGCCACAGCACCTTCCCCTCTACACTGAAGCAGAGCAAGCTCAGCTGCTTGCACCAAGCTCGGAGCCTTGGAGATCTCTTGGCAAACCAGGCCTCAGAGGAACATGGGAGAAAAAGATCTTTGGGAAAAAAAATCCCAAAAACAAACACAGTGAGTGGGAACTGAAAGATCTGCACGGTAAGATCTGGACAAGATTTATTCACTCAGGATAGGTTTTATTCACCTAGAAGGACAAAACCAAAGCAGTAAGAAAAACACTTATATAAAACTAGAATCAAAAAAAAGGGCACTTAATTTATCTTCTCTCAGTAGACCACTAAGTTTTGAGCCAGAAATTCTTCTGTAAAAGTCAGGCTTCTACCAAAAATACACATCAAATTTGATGAGGAAAAAAAATCCATACCAGTAATATATTAAAAAAATAGGGATTGTTAGCTTATTTATTTTTCTACTACTTGTGTGTAGGCTAGAATTACTGACTTTGTTTCAGTTTGGGAGGGGGTGTTTAAACTCATGTACTCATTTAATTTCTCTTCACATCCCCAAAATAGATATAAAAGCTTCACACCTAGCCCAATTATTTGTTATCTGAATAATATGTGAAATATCACCATTATGCTTCATTATTTCAGTGCAGTGGGCTGAAACACTGCCTTACAGAACATTTGAAAAACACGATTTATCAAGCAGCTTAAGAAAGATCTGTTTGGCCTGCCTTATCATAAAATTTAATAAAATTATAAAAATTCAGAGGAGTTAAGATCATGTAAGCTCTTGCACCCACAGTTCATAGGCAGGATACACAGATCTATGCCCTCAGGGACCATGGGACCATGGCATCCAGCACATAAATCAGCTCCCTGTCTGTCAGCTGACTCCTTCCAATGAGGCTGTTGGTATTGTCAATAAAGTCAGGAAGGGCATCAGCTACAAACAATTAATTTCAAATAATTCCATATAATTGTATTTAATGTAGAAGTGTTTTCATTCATTCTGGTCAGAATCACTGAATTATTACTAGAAATACATAAGATAAGCCTAGATTAAATAGTTTTGTGTATCACTACACTTTTGCATGCATTTTCAAATCTTCTGCATGACTCCAATGTTCATAGAATTAAGGGTAATAGGCACTTTATAATGATTCAGCTTGAGATCTGAACTGTTCCTACCTGGATTAAATATACCATCCCCTTCTTCCCAGCCTACAAATTCAATCATTTTCTTGATGACTGCTTCTTCCACCAACAGAAACACAGGGGATACTTCATATGTGTATCTAAAGAGAAATAATAGCATGATAATTGGTATTAAAACCACAGAACTCATGGCACAGAGCATTGCTAAAACCAGACAAAGGCTTCTTGCACCTTTCTCTAATCTATCAACAGTTGATCACCACCAGCAGTAGGATTCTAAACTAAAAACATTATGGATCAGTAGAGCAATTGCTTAGTTTCTGGCAGCATCTCATTGACACTTCCACTCTCTTCCACAGAGTTTGTTCTTAATGTAGGTCACATGCTTAAATTTCAGCTTTACATTTGCAAGTAAACAGCAGAAGTAGACAGGTAACCATTTGCATTTAACTCTGTGCAGAATGCCTCAAAGGAATGAACAACTAAGTTAAGTCTGATTAATTCATTTTTATGTTCTAAGTAAGGTAAAATTCTAGGTTTAATAGCATTGAAAAAACAAATCTCTCCTCTTAAATTCTAGCTTCAGCCAATCAGAATCAGCCTGTTTTCTCTCCCAAAGCCTTGCACAATTCCTACCTCTTCTGTAACACTGGAAACAGAAATCAGAAGCAAGGAAGCAAAAAAAGCTGTTTTTGCAAAAAGCATGTTAATTTGTCAATAAGAGGACAAAGAAGCACACTTACACACTGGGGTTCAGTGCTTCTGTAATGAAACGAGCCACTAACGAGTAATAATCTATTCCAGCATACAGCTGATTGAAAAATCTCGGATGATCTGAAAACACAAATGAAAAGCAAGTCACAGGATATACCAGAAAAGAGAATACATCACACTCCCTCTCAGCTGAATGCTGATCATTGCAAATCACAATTTACTCCTTTCTCTCAGTATCCTCTGGATTTGCTGTCCTTTCCTGAAGTCTGACATTCTTTTGAAAGTAAATTTAATAAGCACTTTCAAACCTCAAAACACATCTTGAGAAATGCAAGCGGTCCACAGAATAAATGTGAGTTGTTCACAAGTTTTATAAATCAAAAAATAAAAGGGATTGACAATTGAGTACATAGGGGTTTTGAGAGGCCACAGCCAATGCTCAGCCAAATTTTGCTAAGCAGTAGAATACAGGAACCTCCTGATCCCAAGGAGCTGTACTTTTTCTCCCTCCAAAGTCTCAACACAGAGAGAGAGGCAGTCTAACAGCTTGGAAAAATTTGCTGCATACTTAAAATCAATGAGAAGTTAAGAGAATTTGTTTACCTGCCTTGAAACACTGAGATATAACTAATTTTGACAAAATTCTATACTACTGCCGCCTATAAAAACAACTCAGTTCAACAGTGGGATCACCACCTAAATTTTAATCCATAGCACAGCACTTTTACATGCAAAACGAGGTAAACAGTATGCCTCCATTTATATTATATCTGGGGCTTCAATAAATGTCTATACTCATTGACTACTTGCACAGCATATTTTCATACATGAAGTCCTTTCTAAGGTGACATAGTGTAGCAAATTATAATCTAAAGGCAATTTGCACAACTAAGATAAACAGAACATATTCCTCTAGCTCAATAATTATATCTCCATATTATTAGTATACTACCCCTGCAGATCAGTATCACTAATCTTAATGGTTTTCAAAGGCATAAGTTCCCTATCAAAATAATTTTGCAGTTTTACTCTTCAGCAACAGTGACTATAGCAGGGAATGCAGCCCAGATATGCACAACTAACTACATCAAATGTCTTTCTTACTTACTAAAATACAGCCTAAGACATACAACATCTGAAATCCTGAGCTATTGATTCACAGTGCTGCTTCCTGAACAGATGTTGTTCATCCCTTTTCCCCAAGATTGAATTGCCCTGCACATGCTGCAGAAAGGTTAGCTGTAGAGAATTAATCCTACAGAGCTGTGGCGTACTGTCTCCAAAACACTGCAGGCTCTCTTCTCATGGTGTCTGGAACAGGAATTACTGCCTATCAGCAAATTAACACCCTACAAGGCTATTGCTCAAATAGAACAATAATAAATGGAGGGTAGTCATCACTAAGAACATATGAGGTCAATGATGGTGACTCCAAATCTTATCACTCAGACAGCAGGAAATCACACAAAAAGATCCTTCTCCTGCCTATTTTGCTAGACTGTTATATCATTTGTCCAGGTGACTTTCCCAAGACTTCAAAATGACAGAATCTACTATTAATGCAAATGGCATTACATTAATTACTTTTTGATTAATTTGCCATTATTACATATTTTAGTCAAACCTATGGTGACCAGAATTCAGTCAAACAACTGTTTGCACACTTGTATAGGCAGGAGGGAAACAAACATTCACACTCCCAGTTCCCTGAAAGGTGACAGAGCTTTGAAAACATTATCCCATCTAAGCATGCAGAGCAACTGTGCTTAAAATCCCATTCCTACTGGTTTTGACGCTGTATTTTATAACATCACGGCAGAGCTGCAGGATCTTCTGATGACATTCTCCGGTGTCCCTCATTTCCAGGTCAAGAATCTGCTTAAGCTTTTCAGGGGCTTGCCATTCACAGACCTAGTGATGGGGAGCAGGGCAGACACCATCAGTGAACAGCTTAGCCAGGAGCAAGAGGTTATAGAGGTACAAAGTATTCACCCTACTCAGCACTGCTTTCACAAAACTTCCCATGCCAGGGCAGCATGCCATCAGAAAATATATCCAGTAAACTGGCCTCATGGGATGTTGGTTTTATCATGTCTTGGGCAACGCTCAAGCATAAACATTAGAGTGGGAAATGCTGAAAGGCAGAAAAGAAAGAGGCCTGCAGCTCAAATTCTGTCCTTAGCTAAGGATTTGTAATCACAGCCTTTTCAGATGCTGTTCTGCCAAGGGGTAGGAGCAAGCAGCGCATGCCCAAAGGCGAGCATGGTTTATTTGCAGGACCTCTTCCCATACAGCATCTCAAGCAGGTTCTGCAGAGCCCACAGCAATCTTATCATGTTGTCCTTTCAAGGTGGTACAACACCACTTTCTTCCTTCTCCAACACCAGTGACCCTGAGGAGCAAACAAATAACCCCACTCCATACACAAAAAACACTACAGCCATTTTTGATCTCAAAGAAAATTACCTTTGTGTTCTGAGATTAAAAAACCCATCATTTTCTGGCAGATATGTATACTAATTATATTATTGGAAGGGTTTATAACACATTCTTTATTAATTTGTAGGGCTCTATTTTATTTTGGAGCCAAGCACAGACTAGAAGCAATTTTGAGGCTACTTAGAGTGCAATAAAATACAGCTTATAAAAAATTGATTTATTGTTAATTATCTTCACTACAAAGTCTCAACAACACTCTATGGCTTTACCTTTTCTGTTACATCATCTGCTTTCTGGACAACTTCTTCCATTATAATCTTACAGGCCTCTTCCACAATCTTCTGTCCTGCTTTTGAGTCCATTATTGGACCATTTAGGATGACCCCATCCACCAAAACAGCACTCTTCTTCTGGAGCATCTCCTGCTTGCAAACACCAGCTGTAAGAGAAATAACTCATCATTAAAGCAAGGATAAATAAATAATAAACAAAAAAAATATTCTTTCACTGCTGGAAATTTATTCAACTTAAGAAAAAACTCACATGGACTTTTTACCTGTACAAAAATCCTAGATTTTGGTGGAAGAATCTTTACAGACAAAAAAATCCACAGGAGTTCAAACATAGACTGTTATTGAGTAGGCAATAATAGCATACTTGTATTGTATCTACTGCTTTCTCTAACATACAAAAGCATTCAACGGACCTTCCAAACACAGAGGAAAATACAGTTCTGGCTTAGAACATTTACTGCAGTATAAACAGAAATACAGTGAAAGACAATGGGCATGTTTCTTAGCTGAAAATGTTTCCCTCCACAAGCCATCCCTCTGCACCTATTTTTTCATGAAATAACTTTCATCTTTGTTTCCTGTATCTTTATGCTGCTCCTTCCCACCAGCCAGTCCTCTTGCTCAGTCTTTAGCACCCTTTGCAGAGTGCTTCACTGACCCACACTCCGTGAAAATAAAACCTTTCGATGTCACATACCTGTACTTCTTTCTGCCCTTATCCTATTAAGTGCCCTCAGTCACTAATTACAATAATCTTCTGGGCGTATTATCTTGTTTATTCCTTTATCCAGAGATGATCTCTTTCCCTCCCTCGCCTTTACCCAGGAGATGTACTCTCCTGCTGTGTTCCGTGAACACATTTTTACTTCCTCCTTTACACTACCCCTGAGAGCTTATCCAAGATGCTTGTAAGACACTGGCCAGTATTGGCAACTACGGATCTCTTTCATGTATTGATTTCATATGGCAAGATCAGGAGTCCGGTTTTCATCAGCATGAGGATGAAGATGAAATTGAGACATTCAGAGATATCGAGGGAATAGATATTTGAAACAGTATCGTGCTGAAAGGAGAAGCGGTAACTACTGTAGCCAGATGATCTGGGTTACAGGCAGTATCTGTTCACTGATCCTGCTTTAGAATAGCTAAGATCTATAAAGCCAGGCAGCACTGCCACCATTGTCTTCATTTACAGTGAGGATGGTGCAAGGCTGGGGTGTATGGAGAAAGTTCTATGCCCAACAGCTTTGTCTTATCACTTTATTTTTTGCTCCACTTACAAAGCAGAGAAGACAGGTGGCTCTTTCACAGGTCTAAACAACTGAATTTCCAGAGGACTGTCAGGCACTGCAGTCAAGCACATTCATCACGGTTATCATAATTAAAATGGAAGAAAAACAACACTGCTTAGAAATGTGCATCACTTCAAGGTCTATTGATTGAAAGAAACGCTGCTAATCCCATGAGCTTTTATTTTCTGGTGACTCAGAGAAACCATTCAGTTCACTTTGACTTATCAGGAGAGATATGACAAACAAGATGAAATTCTAGCATGAGATGGGACCTCACACTTCTCATAATGCTGCCAAGAAAAATTACACACGCACTCCTCTCCTCCACGCATTTCTGAAATTACTTCTATTTTTAATCCAAATGGGCAGCATACTAAATTTTTCTGAACAGACTAGCCTTCAGCCCATTGTTGTAGGAAAGGCACAAATGTTCTTACTGGACAGATGGAGAACAAGCAGGCAAACAGTATTAAATCTTCAACAGGCAAAGAGGGAAAATCACAGACATCAAAAATGTCAATTCTCATCATGCTTTCCAGCACACCACAGCAGAGACACTGTAAAGAAACTGCAGCTTTAAAAAAGTCTTAGATGTTTATCTCTGGAAACACAAGCTAGTAGGTCAACTTTACAAGATTTAAAACCCTGAGTATTACCAGGAAATGGAAGGCATCAGGGCTTTGGGCAGAGAGAACAGAGGACTAATTTTGTGTTGAGACTTCGTTATTTGATGCATAAATAGCTGCCTTAAGTACTATTCAGAGTTTAACATAAACACAAAAAAGAATTTCAACCTTAACATCACCTGGAGAGTCTATGATCTCTATGTATACCAAAGGTGTTTTGTTCCTACGAAAAAGAGGACAAGAGCTAAAAAAAAACCTGTGTGGGAGATTAATCTCTATTGCAGAGCGCAGATATTGATACTTCCTGTGTTTACAAGCAGAATAGATGGCGGAGCAAGAGAACCCACTAACGCTTAAAATGCTTTTTTTTTGTTTGTTTGTTTGGGGTATTTTTGTTGTTGTTGCATGGTGGAATGGTTTGGGGCTTTTTGTTCTCCTTCAAACTCTCAGGTGTCCGTTAGAAGCAGAGTTGTGAAAAAGGTTTCTATTGGTAACTCCCTTAGCCCTATTCCTGTTCCTTTTGCACAGAGATAAGATACTAGTATTTCCATGACTTTACAATGATCTTTTTACAGGAATTCTGCAAAAGCAGAACTTGACATTGCTTTTTCTACCAGGTCTTTAGGGAATTGAGTCATAGGTCTAACAACCTCCTGTTTGAAGCAAGTCTGTTCACCTCTACACACAGTTTTACAATCTCCCTGGGATGCTTTGTGGATCCTGAGGAAGAAGATATGATCTGGAAAACGGGAGATGGTCTACCCCCAGTCCCCACATCTGTTTTGAAGCTTGAGCACAGTCTGTGAAAGAAAGGCTAAGCAGAGAGGTTAGAAGGAAGGGATAGAAGACAGACTTAATTTCAACAGCATTTTACCTGTGTAAAGATGCAGCAAAGAGTTGGTAACTTCACCCCTATTATATTTCATGGAATAATAATCCTTGCAATTATTTGCCACTTCCTCAATAATTTTTTGGTTATCACTTATAATTTCAATCTGAATTTGTTGCAAATTCTGCCCTGGAATATACCATAAGACCATTACTTGAAATTAGCTAAAACAATTATTTCACAATCTGGCACTAAATCAAGCCCCAAGCACACACATTTTTCTGAGGTAGTCTTCAGCTTTTGGAAACCACTACTGGATATGTACACTCTTCTCATCCCTCATGATCTTTCTGCAACTGATAATAGTTATTCTTCTGCTTGTAATTGTCTGACTTCTGGAGTTCTTATGAGATGACCAAACTCTATCAAAAAATTAATGTGTTTCCACTTGGTTGCAGTAAAAAACTGATGAGGAAAACTAAGAAGATGACAAACCTCTGAAATTCTATAACATTTTTTTCTTTTTATAACATTTTTTAAAAGGGGCCAATGAAAACTTTATTATGCTTTACAGGTGAACCTCCAAAAAGGTTCCAGGTTCACTTTCTATGTCACAATTAAATAGATGCCTTTAATACATTCTCAGAGCTCAGCATCCAAGCTAAGAAACGCACACTATGCTGATGATACATGTTGTGTCTTATAAAAAGAATAAAACCATTCATCAAATGCTCACAACAGTATTTTACAAATATTTTGGGCCTTTTATATATCTGTCTCAAACACACCTGATTGCACTAAAGGAACATGTCTTTCTTTGAAGTTGGAAAGCCCACTTCATAGAAACAGTATCTTGTCACATACACCTCTTTTGTTTTCAAATATGATAGGGAAACCATCTAGAGACGTGACTGTAATAAAAACGTAGTTTCCTATTTGAGAACACAAAAACACACTCTGAAGCAGACTCAGAAAACAGACATCCAGAAAATACATCAGATACAATTTCAGCCAAGTGGCTCCAGGCTTGAAACAAAACTAAAAATTTAGCAAATGGAAGTGCGTTAACACAGAGACTAAGAATTACTGACTGTTTAAGATATCCTTCTGCAAAAGAGAAGACTCAATTCTGCTCCAGTCGAAAGCAATTGGGCATTCAGCCACAGGCTTCAGCAGCAGCAAAATCAAGTACATAATTCTCATATTTCATCCTGAAAGAAATATTCTATTACAGAAGCCTAAGTATTCCCAACCAGCATTTCATTTTTATGATCAATATTATTTTCCCAGAAGCAAACATAAATTAATTGGAGTTGGAATAATGTACAGAAAAAAAATAACCATTTTTCAGATGTTTCTATATCTTTATGTAAGTACTACCATATATTTTAAAAGCTTCATCTGTGTCTCCGTATTTGACTGCTAAATCCTTCTACTACAAAAAGAACCTGAAGCATTGTAGTTGGCCCATTCTAACAATATTTGGGAGAGTAGCATGACCAGAAAGATTTACTGCTTGCAAGGCAAATGAGGAAACAGAAGGGGGTGAAAGAGTAGCCTGCGCTTGAATGCCAGAGCCAAATCCTGTTCAGTTTATACTGTATTAGCACCACTGACTATTCGAGGGAATGCAAAAAGCTGGCTTTGACCAAAGGCCTATTTCTGTTTTGTAACAAATACAGTAGTAATTGCCAGCATTTATCAGGAAAAGAAATTAAATTTCTCACTCTGTATGATTTATTCCTATTACTTATTTCTTTCAGTGTGTCCAGCAAAAGAAAATACGTGCCTTCAGTGTCAAGACTCCACACCACCATGTTTAATGAATTACTGTGGTGCCATATCATGTTTCAAAGCATTGAAACACATACTTGTCCCACACTATGCAGATATTTGAGTCCCTTGGTATACATAGTCTTTAAAGCCACTTCTGTTTCTTTAATCACTGTGTTCTGTACATATTAATAAAGTAAAGCCACTCCAGTCTTAAGGCAAAAATACATTGCTTCTTCATAAACTGATTTCCCAGGCCAGTCACCAAGTAAAGTAGAGGCAGTTTTTTAAAATCCAGTAGATAAAATTACTTCTCGTCCTGGAAAAGCTATCCATATGAAAAAAAGAAGTAGACATGCGTATGGTAGGGGTTATGCAGTTCCCCCTTTATTAAATATTCTTGTTTTGCAGATTTATGGACCAGACCTGTGGATAGAGAACAAGCTGGGTGCTTCCCCTCAGAAGGTCTGCAACAGCCACCCCCACACAGGAATCCTCTGACTGTGAAAAGGCAAATGTGACCTTTATAGAGAAGGACCCAAGGAAAACAAAAGTGCTGTGTCTGGGCTCCAAAACCCCTGAATAGACTCATTGAGCACACTGCTAGCACTGAACAGCAGCAGCACAACAAATGGGTCCTATTCTCCATCCCACACCTGAATTTCCCTTTCCTAAAGTAAGGGTTGGGAGAATGAAGCAAGGAGAGGAGATCCAGCAATGAATATCTGACAGAGAATGTGAGGACCATGCTAGGACAGAAGTCCTGCTTTCAGAGGTATTTCCTGAGTTCTGAGGGGGCACTCTTTCTAGCTGAATGCTCACAACGTGTCATGTTGTACAGCCCTGGGCAGGATTTGCTTAAAAAAAAAAAAAAAAAAAAAAGACATTTTTATTCAGCCAGTCCTCAGGAGCTGATGTTAATTTTTCATAGCAACTCTGCAGTGCCCTAACCAAGTAAGTGCAGGAATGATTCGTGCTGTAACATTTCCAATTAGAAAGAAAGGCTGTGGAGAATTGGAATTCACCTTGATGCAAAACTGAGAAATGGCAAATGTCAGCTATGAAATGGAAATCCCAACACCCTGACCCCAGTGAGATTCTCTCTCACATGTTCTAACTCTTAACACCTGCTAACATTTTAGGAAGTATCTGAGAAACAAAACTCTTTTCATTTTAATTACAAGTATTGATGATGAACATCTAATGAAAGTTCTTTTTTCAGTGGAAAAGTGACTGAATATGCAACATTAAAGTCAATCAAAGCATTGTGCATGGGACAGCAAAGTTAACTTCAGGAGGCTGAGTTCAAACAGAAATGTTTCATATAGGTGTGACCCACATAGAACATACAGAATCTCTGAGATTTTTCTGGGTCCCAGTGGAAAAAAAGATTAAATGAAAACACAAATAGGTTTTTTTCCGAATGGAAGTTCTGCAAATTGTTTTGAAAGAGTTCCTGTGGGGGTGCGATTTCATGCAAGAACTACATTTTTAATCATAATATAAAATCAATTTTTAGCTCCAGTCTTTCAAAAATTGATTTCATTGAATTGAAATCAACTAAGCAGGCAGTTATTTACTAAAACTGGGGTTTATGGGATTCAGTGCAAGTTAAAATGTAGAAATAGATGAAAAGTCTTAATTTCATTTTAGGAAGTTTTACCTGCACATTCAAGTTACAGTCAAAACAAGTCTCTTCCTCTCACTTTTTTCATATCACTTCCACATTTTCTGCTTCCTACAAAGGATTTCCAGTTGCTGTTCAATAACTCATATCCACAACATAACTCTGAGATACATCCTTATTTACTAACATGGGGAAGCTATTGCATAGCTAATCAGGATGTAACTTTCCAGCTCACTAGGTTCTCTGAACTAGTTCCTACATAGATATTCATCATTTATTAGCCTATCAGTTCAATGTAAATGTAGTTTAAAGTAGCTCACCTCACTTTCAAAATGGAGCAAGTTGCCTTGCCCAAGCTATTGTAATGCTGCTGGCTACATCAGCAGGTATTGGTCACAGAGATGAGGGACCCAGCAGGGCTCTGGACACACCATTTCAAGTTGTGCCTGCCATGGGTTTACTACCTGATTTTGGGAAACCACTCCTGAGCTGCAAGAGGCCAGGCTGCTGCGTGACACTGGCACGTGCCAGCAGAAGACACTAGCAGTCCCTTTCTAGAGCATCAGTCTGGATGGTGTCTGGTGGAAGCACAGGTCTGATCCTACTGTGCACGCTAAGGCTTAGCAATGGCAAGCTGAAAGAGACCCAGACAAAGCCACCACACTGCCTGTAGTCTGACTGCACCCAGGTCTTCCATTTTCCTCTACCGAAGGCAGAAAATGGATACCTTGTTTTGTTTGGGGTTTGTTTGTTTGGACCATGCCAAAACTTAAATCAGTCATTTGACCTCAGCATTAGCACTGCAACCAAATATGAGGTACATACAGCATTTGTCACTTGCTCCTTCCCCTTCAGGCTGGTGCCAGAGCTTTTTAAAATTATATATTGACCCCAAAGAGGGCTCCATAATCCCTGAACAATGGAGTAGGGCTGCTTGTGAAAAATTAGTTTAAGCAGCTGAATGAGACCCTGCAAGCTGTCTTGCAGTGTAACCAGCAGAGGGATGCCAAGCCACTTAAAGACAATCTTTCTTGTTGAAACCCTGACATTTGCCAATAGATAAGATCATACTTACAAGGCTTTTCAGTATGGGTAAGATGAGATGTGACAAAGGGCAGAGATAGCTAAGCTTTAGAGACACAAGCTTTTCCAAATTATCTAGATTTAGATTATTTAGATTCGTAGAGTCATTGCTACTTTGCTGACGAAAGTCGGTGGTCACTAAGAACCATCTTTCTCATGACATTCAGGGTACTGAAAAGCTTCTGGTCCAGTGGCTTTTACTTTGAAAGATAATTCTATTTTCTGACACTTGACAAGTTTTTCATTTAAAAAAATAAATCTCACATATACTCAAGAAATGGTATCAGAGATGGACATACATACATCTGAATCAGGTCAAAGATACATTTTATTACCCTTAGATGAGGCCTGGCAATAATTATCAACAGAAACAACCACTACTGACATGCAATGAAGCCACAATTTGCCTTTTTAATTTATTATTCCCTCATTGCACATGTATAAACTCAGTAATGTTAATATAAGTTTACTTGTGTGCACAGATGGGAGAACAAAAGGGGGAAAACAGCCCAAATGTACCCATGGTCTGCTGAGTATCCTGGACTTATGGATGCTTTACCAACAGCTACCTCCTACAACCTCTGCAGTTTGTGACACAAGACAAAGCAAAAAAGGCCATAAGAAGTTTAACTTCTGATTTTTGCAAAGCTTGAAGAGGTAGTTTCCATAAACATCTGGGATGAGCATAAAATACCATCTCAAACTGGACCACAGAGTAGGGGAAGTCAGAAATACAGACATGTACTTCAGTGTGTCCATTTTTTTCTGTCTTGAATATGTAATAAATGCTTATGCAAATATAAATGATCTTTAAAGAAGCAGGCAGCTTAAAATAGTCAAGAGCAGGGAAATTAGGGACACAAAATCTAAACTGTTTAATAGGCAATAATAGCTGAATCAGTATGCAACAAGATCTCATAATGCATTAAAAAGTGACAATTCTTGGTTATGTAAGTGACAGTTTAAAAGATGCCTTAATCAAGAAAGAAAAATTATTTATTTAACTTCTCAAATGTCAAATTAAGCTTCTTCACTAAATGTTCATTAACTGCCAAGAAAATTCTTATTAATTTTAAAGCACCACGAATGCCCTCACACATAATGGCTTTATTTGATGCAAGCTTCCTTTCTTGCAAAATGATGTCTCCCTTCCCCTGATGAAGTGATATTAGAAAAGATCCGAGTACCTCTTTTATCAGATCACATTTTAAGACACAGGAGAGATCCTATCCCCCTGCTCTGACCAAAATACTAACCTGAGTGTCACATTACCAGCGCCCTAAAGTCTCCCTAACTTCCAGAGTGTTTTACCGCGCTTCACATTACAGCTGTTTGAGATGGCAACACTTTACACGAAATGTTTGCCAGCTCATCTCCCAATCTGCTGGTGCCATAAAACCATGTAACTCCCCATTCATACCAAATACGCACTGAACCACCAGGAATTTGGAATTTAGAAAGCAGCATATTGCACAAATGCTGGCTGCTCCCTTCCTCTTGTGATTGCCAGCTCTGACTCTGTTGATGAGCTAGCAACCTGCTTGAAACTCTGCTTAATACACTCAGATTTATGCCCCACAAGATAAAACAGCTCACCTATTTTTTTTCCTCCAAATACAGAATTTGCCACGCTTTCTCCATGCCAAATCAACCTTGGAAAACTACCCTGATGCCAAATGACTGAAGTATATATGCAGTGAAGATGGCTTTATGCAGCTAGGAGTAGGAATTTACAACTTGGCCCCCTCTCATTAACAGGATTTTGCTATCTTTTGTGTGAATGGAAGCATAGGCAAAAATAAAAAAAATCCTCTTACTCATCCCTGCATAGCCATTAAGGCTTCCCTTGTGGATAGTGCTGGTGTCTGAGAGAAATTAGGCTCAACTAGCAATCAGCAAGATGAAATTTAAGTAGTCGCTTTCAGATATATTGAGGGGGTCTAAAAAAGAAAGGAAAAAAAAACCAAAAACAAACAAGGAAAAGAACCCAGAGTGTCACCCCTCAGAGTGCTCCCACTGTGCTCACCAAAGCAGCTACTGCAAGTGTTAACTCTCTGCACATTCAAATCCCCACTCCGCTTTGCCAGCTGCTCCAGCTGTGCAAAGCAAACACAATGCTAGTGCTGCAACAGGCAGGTGCCTTCAGTCTCTCTCCCAGATGCTTTCCAATAGGACTTCAAAAGAAAAGCACCCATAATATCAGTACTGAAAGGAGAACTGCACTGATCAGCCCAGAAGGTGTAGTTTAAACAACGGACTCACATTTGCTTATGAAAAAAATAAATATTTCAGCAGGCAGCATAGTTGTACAAACCAGAGAACCACAGAGCCAAATATCTACAATAACTTGAGCTTATAGAGAAGGCTAGAGTGTAGCCTAATTTCATTCACCATTCCACTTAAGCTTATTCACCAGATAGAACCTGGCAGAACACACAGCAAATCACCAAAGAAAAAGGAAAGAGAGGTCTGTGAGAGTAAAGAATTCCTCATGAGAGGGAAAGTGCAAAGCAATAACAGATGCTACTCACGAATAAGGTAGAGAGACTGGAAAAGCCACAGCAACAAGGGTGCAGATCACATTACCATTAGACACATTCTGTCTTACCAGCACAAGCCAATGCTTTTTGAAGGAAATTAGGAAGGAAATGAAGACTTTCAGTAGCATACAACAGGCGATATTTGAACAAGAACACTACTACCCAGCTGAGCCACCAGGATCTCAGTGACTGCTGGCAGAGTATCTTTGGTGTTGTTTTGGCAGAGGATGTAAACATAAGCTGCATCTGAAGCAAATGATTTTGGGAGCTGCTGTCACTCATACAGTACTGCCCCTGTTACTCACGTAGTACAGCTGTCCTTACAGTACAGTCTGAAACTACTATGAGCACCAGAACATATTTAGTACACACCAGAAATGTCAGGTAACTTTACAATGCTCATTCAATTTACCTCAAATAAAGACAAAGGGATCCACTGTTTTTAAAATATAAAGTTTCTGCAGTTTTCTTTCAAATATATGATTTTGTTCAGAGATTTTTTAACCAATATAGTGCTAATGATTTGGATCACTCACGAGGATATAAGAAGAGAGAGGAGATTTCTCAACCTGGGAATAATCGCTTTTTTCACTGTTTCATCCATGTTTCGGGTAAAATATAAAAGAAACTTATTAGATCTCAAGTCTTTTTTGACAGTTTTCATAAGAGAGTCACAGTTTGAAATAAGTGAAGAAATTGTTATCAAGAATATTGATCTTGTGGGAGAGGGGGAGAGCCATCTGCAAGCACTTTTACTATTTTCTGACTTAGCAATCAGCTGCCATTCACAACACTAAGGACTTCCTCATTTCTTAACCTTGCAAATTTAATCGCTGCATTTCCTAAGCTCCTCCAGCAGTGTCATTATTGTATTAGCCCTAGTTCATGCACAGTCCAAACTTCCATAAACATGTAGTCAACTTTCACTTTTCATTAATGATGCAAGGCCTTCCTCTTCATGTGGGTAAAGAACTTGATAACACCTTCATAAAACAGGATTAACTTCTCCCTTACTGAGACCTTTTATTCCAAAGCAAGTCACTATATTGCTACATATCACCATGTTATTCTGGTGCCTGATGAAAAAAAAGAAAAAAAAAATTAAATTAAAGGCACCCCTCTCTAAACATCACTTATTTCAACAGAAAATACTTCTCTGCAATGTTTTTATGACAACTGTTGCAAAGTCTGTACCTTATTAAACCGTCCTGGCTACGTTTCTGCTGCGCCGTAGCAAAAGGAGCCTACAGGTAGATCCGCACCAGGCAGCCCTACAGCTGCGCTGCGAACCGACCCTGCCTCTTTCCTCTTGCCCCGAGGCCGCTCTGCTCGCCAAGCCCGGGGATACCCGTGGTGGGGAGGCTGCAGGAGCCCCCGCAGGACGAGGAAAGTGTTAAAAGCCCCGAGCGGGGCAGAGAGCGAGCCGCCCCCCTCCTCCCCGCCTGTTCCAAGCCCCTCCGCCCGCAGCCCGGCCGAAGCGGGCAGAGAGGAGGGACAGGGCGGCTCTGCCTCGCAGCGTTTTACCCTCCATCTCGGCGTCGCGCTGGGACCGGAGAGGAGGGGGGGCCGCTCCCGCTGGGACCGGAGAAGAGGGGGGGCGCTCCCGCTGTGCCCTGGCCGCTGCCGCAGGCTCCGCGCCGCCCGGGCTGCCGGGCCCGCTATAAATACCCTCGGCACCGCCGGGCCGCCGCCGCCGCCCCTCCCGCGGGGCAGGGCGGCCCGGCAGGGCCGCGGCTGCCAGCCAGGGCTGCGGTACAGCGCCGTGCCCGGGGGTGCCTTCATTGCCAAATCGAGGGGTTGCGGCAGTCGCTGCTTTGATAACGGGTTTGTTCCGCTGGCCCTAAAGCCTGACCCGGCCCTGACAGCCCTCGCCGGGGCTGCGTGGCTCCCCTGCAGGCAGGCAGCCCTGAGCAGGGCTCCTCCTGTCCCCTGCCAGCAGCCCGGCCGGGCACCGCCGCCCTCCGAGGGCAGTTTTCACAGGATCACACAGAAGATTCTGAGTTGGAAGGGATCCACAAGGATCATCAAGTCCAACTCTCACGACTGCAAAGGACATGATCAAGAATCACACCATGTGCCCAGAAGTGCTGTCCAAATGCTTCTTGAGCTCTGTCAGGCTCGGTGCTGTGACCACTTCCCTGGGGAGCCTGTTCCAGTGCCCGACCACCCTCCGGGTGAAAACCCTTTTTTCTAATATCCAACCTAAGCCTCCCTTGACACAACTTGAGGCCATTCCCTCAGGTTCTGTCACTGGTCACCACAGAGAAGAGATCAGTGCCTTCCCCTCCACCTCCCCCCACGAGTAAGCTGCAGATTGCAGTGAAGTCCCGTCTCATTCTACTTCAAAGTGAACAGATCAAGTTTTAAGGGCTCTGGATGAGTTGTGGCTGACATCCCTGTTCCAGTTCATTCCAGGACACCTGCCCCGTTCAGAGCAACATAGGCCTTCTTAATCCTCATCACTTGATTTCCTCCTAATTACTACCTCTTCAAATAAATTTCCTCCTAATTACTACCTTTTAAAAGAAAAAGGTAAACAAGCTTTGTTTCTGAGCGCTGTTGTTGCAGGAAGGTCTGTAAGTGTCCAAAAATTGACTACCAATTCCCCCAAAATTTTATGTCTCCCCTTAAAATTCAATCCTGATTAAAATGTGACACAGATGTTTGGAAGTATTGAAATATTCACATGTGAATTAAATATCTATTCACAGTAGTATCCTAATTTTTCTTATTTGCAGGGAAACATGTAGCCCTTTTGTAGCTTAACAGCAGATTCTACCAAGCCAATAATAACTTGTACAATTGGAGAAGGTAATTTTGCAGCCCAACAGATATCCTACACTGCAAGAGATAAGTATTTGAACCTCATTTTGATAGATAAAAGGGATTGCTATCACTAAATTAAGAGTTTGTAGTTGCCTGGGAACAAGCAATTCTGGTCTGATTGTATTTATCACGGGTAAAGGAAAGACAGCCCCAATCAAACCTATGAATTTCTGCTGCTTCAAAGAGCTAATTTCCCCAAACTAAGAAAAATGGTAGGGACAGCTGACAAGGAAAAAGATATTTAGTGCGAACGTCAAAAGAGGGGCTCTCATAAAGCCTCTATTAAATGGCCAAAAGACTGTGACTTCGCAATCACAGAGAGCAGTAACTACCATAAAACCTGAAGGGTGGCAGTCAGAGAGCAAATGGAAAACAAAGAGAAATTATATAAATTACAGTTGCTATAAATTGCAAGTTACAATATCAGAAATCAATAATTTAATAGGGAAGAAAAAATATCCACAGTTGTGATAGCTAAGGACAAACAGGACATTTAAAGCATGTTAGGAACAAAAGAAAACCCAGTGATGATACTGGCCCATGTAATAAATGTAGTTCATAAGTGGTTTTGTGCTGATGTATAAAATATAAACATGTTCTGTAAGTACTTCTGTGCTACAAAAGAAACAAGTAGATGTACCTCTAAGGGATTATGAAGAACTGTTCCAACCTGCTACTAATTAAGAATCATGATTTGTGAAATTCCAAAGGGGTGTTAATCTTACACCAGTAGTCAAAAGATGAGCAAGTGCAATGAGAAGAAAATACAGGCCAACAGTTGTACCCTAAACAATAAAGGGAGAAACATTTAATTTAAAAATATTTCAAAGAAATTAACAGAAATAATTCCAGTCTTTTTTTATGAAGATAAAGTCTAATCAAACTTCCCTAAATTCATTCTTCAATGAGATTGCTTGTTTGGTTACATACATACTGATGGTTCAGATTTTAAGTCTGAAAGAAAATGTGGTACCCCATGATACCATTAAAGCAGATGTTAAATTGACTAGGCCTTGCCTAAATGACTGATGACAAAAAGCAACAAAAAAGTAAAGAAACCTTCTTTGGATGGGTATGTTACTCTGAAAATGATCGCAAAAGGAGAAAAAATGGCAAAGGTACAGAGCAACCAAGTGAAGTAGTCTGAATTGAGTGGCAAACTGGACCTTGTCAAACAAAATACATCTACTGTAGCTAAATCCCTGTGATAAGCTTGAAGGATTGTAGGTGTTGTGTCCTGAGCAGGTGATGGCACTCACTGGAAGCGATTTAGGGGCTGTAGTCACCAACTCATCCTAAACACTGACTGTGATGTTGCTAAAAGGAAGGATTAACCTGCATCAAGGGAATAGGAAATAGGGAACATAGTTTTCTCACTGTATATATCACTGATGATACCAATCTTGCATACTGCATTCCTGCCCATGTTTTGAAAAGAAAGTTGAAAAATAGTGGAGGGGGCAGATTAAGAGCTGAAAATGTGATTTGAGAGTTGAAGAAAAATGCTGCTAAGTGAGACGTAAAGAGCACAATCTGTTTATCGTATCAAAAAGATTGACTTGATTAGAGCATATAAGTACCTCGATGCAGAAAAAAATACTGGATTCTGAAGGGCTCTTTAATCTAGTGGAGAATGGCATAACAAGAAGCTGTGGTAGAAACCGAAGTCAGACAAATTCAAATGTAGCACAAAATTTTTCTTTTTAAGGTGACAACACATCACTGGAGCAGCTAATAAAGGCAACAAGAAACTTTTAATGGTTTTATGTTCCTCAACCAGGGCAAGATGCCTTTCTGGAAGACAGGTTTTAGCCAAATGCAGGCTACTGCTACTGCTGTCACTGCTTGTACATGCGTGAAATTTAATGACACAGGATACAGAAGAAGAGATCAGACCATATCACTAAATGGTCCTCTGTGTCTTATTTAATTTTTTCTTCTTATGCTAAGTAGTTATAAGAAGGGTTGGCTACTGGTGAGCATCTGCTCAGGATGATATTCTTTGTCGACTGACTGCAATCAGTCTGAAAAAAATGACTACCCTGAGTGTGTAGGATTCTAAATGACTGCAGTACATAAGACATGCTCTTGGCAAGAAGCATATGAAATACCAAAAGACAATCAACATTAGTCACCTATTTTCATTTGTCAGTGCACTAAGCTGACAAGATTTCAATTCATTTGTGTCAAAAAGGAGCTCAGAAGAGCTTGAGGAGCTGAAGGAATGGGTAGCAGTATGAATCCCTTAAAAACACTGGCCATCAGACTTAGGTAGCATGATAATTAAACCCAAACTTTGAAATGCTGGCAGGCAAACCAGACAACTAATTCAATGTGCAATATTACACTGGTAAATATACGTAATTTTTAAATATTTATTAATTCCTTGCCCAGTTTGCACGTAAATGAATCAAGTTACCTCACCTGAAGCTATGATCCCCCATAATGAGCTGTGTTATGCAATGAAGACTAAAAGGTTTGACACGACAAGTAATGCCTACCTCTCTGAAAGCAGCCAGGACCACACAACTGAATTGTGTTGCACATAAACTATTGAGAACGGCATTAAAATATTAATGAACTAACATTCTTCTTAAATTGTTGTATTTGCCAGGATGTGAACTTGCATCTTCGCCCTGCTGCTTACCAAGCTGATATGGCAAAGTTACAACATACACTTGCTGATATGACAAAGCTGAAAGGTCTCAGTCACCTTTCTGATCTCGTTACCTGTCCCCCTGCCTGAAGTTTATTCTCTGAGCACAAAACCTTTTCAACAAGTCAGGAACCTCCTCTAAACTATGCAGAACACCAGTGCTGTAAACAAATAGTTAACACAGAAGATTAGAATAACGATCCATTCTTTACTGAAGGAAGAAAGACTTGTGTTGAAGAGGGAAAGTTCATTTTCAGGATAAGATGTAAATTTTTTTTTCAAATCCACTACTCCAAAATTCAGAACAAGGGTGTTTTCCAAACAGAAAACTTAATTTTATCCAAAAGAGGCTCAAAGATTTGGTAATATCTAATACTGGTATGCAAACTCTAATACCATGTGACTGGTCCTGACTTTTAGAAATTATTTAGAGAAATGCCAGGGCCCTTAGATTGTCTTAAAGGTTTTAAAGCTTTTAAAATTACTGTATACAAATCTAACCTGGAAGGTGCACAAATTAGGGTCTCAGCTCTTCCTCTGTCCTTTCCCTGGAAGAAGCTGTGGGCTCCATTTTTAGAATGAAAATGAATTCACAACAACATATGGATTTAAAAAAACAACAAACAACAACAACAACAACAAAAAACACCCAACAAACGCTGCAGGATCCCTGGGCTTGTGAAAATCGTGTCCAGATCCTGGGGCATTAATAATTGAAGTGTCAGGTTACCTCCACTGGTGTCAACATCACCTATGAAACTCAAACATTAGTAGTCTGGTGCAGGTAACTGAGACAGGGATTAAGCATTAAGGAGTAGAAGGGCATTCATTACCTTTTTGATGCCCAGAGGAATAATGTTGCTGTGCTAGTGGAGTCCAACCAAAGGTGAAGACTGATTATTCTACACAGTAAAGTGAAGAAGTAGTTGGGTTCTCGAGTTGCAGCATCTGATGCCTTCAAAGGAACAATATGGCATTAGATGGCTGGCAAAACACATTGTTCAGAACATCAAAGCAACAAAACATCAGCTGCCAAGATTTGGACCCTCAAGCCATCAGCAAAGACAACAAAGCCAGCAGGAATTTGGGAATACTGAATTTAAGCTGCACTACAGGACGCTTTCTGGAGATGACATTTTGCAAATTAGAGGTGAACAAATGTCATTCCCTTGACACACAAATAGGCCACATGTCCTTTTGGACAGCACATCTGCAGCTGCCCAGAGGTCACATATATAATAAAGACTGGGTGGAGGAAAGACGGGGAGCAGTTCACAAACAGCAAAATCTCCCAGATCGTTACAAGGCAGGGCAAGGACATGACAACTGCCAGGACTCAGTGCTGTCCCTGCTGGTGGTGCCAGGGGCAGGATGAGCAGGAAATGCCAGCTTAAAAGAGTCAGAGGCATTGGAAGGACTTCTCAGTATTCCACTGCAGGCCTTGGCTGGACATCCAGCTCAGGCCTGTGGCAACCTCATGCTGCTGGTTTTATCCCCACTTGCTGCTCAAATAGAAACTTACTCCACTTGCTGGCAAGTCTTTTGTGGTTTCATAGACCCAGCTTAGATATCCATGTTGTGTAGTTAAATCTGTTAAATTGCATCTGTATTTTCTTGAAAAAAAAGAAAAAAAAGAAGGGTAATCCAAATAGGTTTGTTTATAACCTCTCAAGACTGACTTGTTCATTCAAGTCAATAATGAGAATTACAGATCTGTTATTATTCCCATGTTTAATAAAAGCAGCCATGCAAGATATGTTATTAAACAGCAGACTGCCTAAGGTGCCTGATCTCACAATTGTAATACTATTTTTGAATAACTGGTATGTCTTGTATATTGTCCTTTAACAAATGCTGGCAAACCAGGTCATGTCATATCCCTTCTCTAATGCTGATTTTGGTGGGAGGTGAAAGAATTTAAAATCTCATAGGAGGAGGAACCTCCCAAGATTTGGGAATCAGCATACTGTTTCACCCACTATGTTTTAATCAAACATTTTTCTGGAAAAGATGTGTGTACTAGGAAGTATTCTCATGGTGAAATAACGCTTAACAAATCTCATTACTCAGGTTTATGGAGTTGCTTGCCCCCTCTGTAATTCAAAAGGATTAAATCGCTCCTGCAAATTAAAAATAGACGAGCAACCGATTAGAGCAGGGATTCTGTTTGCCATTTGAATCAGACAAAGAGGGAACGGGCACAATAAGGAAATCACATTCAAAAATTGCAACGAAAATGAGGCTATTTAAAATCTAAGACTCCAATTTTATCCCAAGATGTCATTGATTACAAAGAAGTCTAGACAAACTTCATTGCTATTGTTTACAATATTACCAAAACCTTTTCATAGATATATATAACGCATATTTGGCTATTTCATTGTGTTTTAGACACAGAAGCTTAGGGGGAAATGGCTAAAAAAAGCAAGGTGTTTTCACCCTCATTACGTGTCTGTATTTGATTTAGTTTAATAAACAAAAATATACAGTCATGCACATAGCTTTTGTCCTTCTGTTTTTAATGCAAGAATCTTATTTTAAGCCAAGGGAATCACAGAGAGGGATAGAAAAAATTATAGAAACAGTAGATACCACTCTACTGTGGTCACTGCAGCTGGTGTGGGGATGTATGAGTTATCTCTACGTTAGCAGGGTTAGATATTGCTAAAGAAGTACCAAAAGTAACACAATGCTCAGGGCAAGCTGCAGATTCTTGCTCAAGGCTGGATCTTTGGCCTGTGGCCCACTTGGAGCCACACACTGCTGCAGCTGGAGTGCTGTCTTGCACAGGATGGTGGCAAATAATCCTGTGTGCTGGCTGAAGAGATCTAAGATCAGTCCTTAGGTTATTTTGGAAGTTAGAAGATACAATCCATATAGGAATAATACAAAAGTTGAAGATGAAACGAGTAAAAGGACAGGGTTTCTCTCCTCAGTAAGGTACATCAATTAGATTCTCCCACAATGTCTCTTTCCCTAAAATTTTAGAGATCCTGTTGAATCAGGTTTCACTAGATATTCCTGAAACAATAAACTCTGAAGGGCACAAGAGTAGACGTGACAAAGCAGAGAATGGATAAACTCTCCATTTTGACGTTTTGAAGTGTCAAGAATCTTAAAGCCCTATATACTTAGTTTTTCACATAAAGTAACTTACCTGTTTATTCCACACCTAAAAAATAATTGATCCTCCATGGTTTTCAAAAAAAAAAAAAAAAAGTGGGAAGTTTTGAGCAGGCTAAGTGCATGCCACTCTGAAATACCTTTGCAGCAAAGGCTGTAATTTTCACATTAGCAAGCCATAAAGTAAAAAGCATGAGTATTGTTTCTAGAATTAAGATTTATGTCCTTTGCAACGCACAGCCCCCAGAAGGTAACATGAGTCCAAGAAATGCACTCAAAGAAGTCTAGCACTCCATCCAGTGCAGCTCATTGTGTGGAACCAGTTGGAAGCAGATAGAGACACCAGACTGTAAGCGAAAGAACTCTCCATTGTCTTCCAGAGCATGTCACCATGCTAAGGAGGGTTAATGCTTCAGCTTCCCATCTCTGTAAACTTCAGGAAAGAATGAAGTTTATGTCAATTCAAGATAGATTTCACATGAATTCTTTCCTGTTGCAAAACAAGAGTCACGGACCACATAACATTTAAAAAGGATGCAAAGCAGCAGGCAATTTCAGAACCACACTGAGCAATGTTATTTAGCAAAAAACTAGCCTGTGGGTTCTGCAAATGAAATTACTCCCAATGCTCACTTCCATGCAAAATGTAGAATTCTGTGTACAAACAATGTACTCCAAGCAGCACGAAACTGCATTTGAGGACAGAAAAAAGCTTCTTTGAGCCATCTTCAAACCTGATTTGACCTTCAATAATTTCACAGCAATGAGCACCATTTCTTCTCTTTGTGTGAACACCTGTGATGAATAAAGAAGTCTGAGGTAAAATGAAACTGCTGCATGCAGGGATTATAACAGCTGATGTCATGGCTGGGATACAAAGGCTAGGAACAGACAAGAAGCAAACAGCTGTCACCATCCCACACCCAGAACAAAGGGGTTTTTTAATGGTAGCGTGTCTTAGGTAATGTAAATACTGCATGTAGATTAGAGAGCCTGTTTCAGTTAAGTAACCTAATACTTTTCAGTCTTCCAGGAGACATGGAGCAGCAAAAGGGAGAGGCATAACTTCAGTATAGCTATGGGAAACCAGCAGGCACTTTAGGCCTATGTCTGCTCTCTCATGCTAGCACAAGCAGAAATTAAATATTTCAATGGCTCCTTTTTGTCTGAGTATACACTTTGTTTAAAAGCACAGCTACACCAAACATTGTGATTGTGATAACTAAAAGTGGTTCTAAGTCTCCATGCCAAAAGGGAAGTGACCACTTATTTCCAGTGGACACATGTTCAGCTGTGATTCGAGTCTGTCCTGCTGCACCTGGTTTTCACAGAAGCTTTCACAACACTGAGCTGTATTCCTGGTGCAAGTAGGCAGCATATGTCACAAGCTGACCTTGCAAAATCAAGCTTAAGACCAGGAAAGAGATGACTGGAAGCTGGACACTGTACACTGCATATCAGTGATATTTGAAAAATATTTTTTGGTTGTTATTTCTCCAGCAGCCTTTTTCTAGCAAGGAAAAAGGTTAGTTGGTGACAAAACATATTTTCTGAGATCAAAGGAGATAAACAAGAAATAAAAGCACCTCTCAGGCCAAGAATTTTGCTAAGCAGCTCACTCCTCTTAGAATTCTAAGCACTTACATAATGTCAAAAGCCCCCTTTGTTGGATTAAAGAAAACAGCCTTGCATGCAGCCAATATAGGGGACAGGAAGGTCAAAGCAACAGCAATGTGTTGCTGAAAGTTAACTACTATACTCCTGAGAGGTCAAGGATCTGAATTCCCATCTCCTGCATCCCTGCACATGAAGTACATTTCACACTTTGAGCTTGGGAATGAGCCAGTGAATTTAAATTATGACAGGGCAAAAAAGAAGTGGAAGTCCCAGTCCCTAACTAGGAGAAAAGCCAATTTCTTGTTGCTGAAACACTATAATCCCTCTTTCTGCTTCTCAAGGACTCAGAAGACCACTTCCTCCAAAGAAAACACTGTGAAAAGTGCCAGATGTTTCTGCTGATGGAGCTGAGGCAAACCCATGACAGGTTTAACTGAGGAAGGCTCTGATACAAGATGTGGCACTTAATGACTACAGCACAACTTTGTTCCTGGACTCTATCCTTCTGACATGGATACCTTTGGAGACCTTTTGTAATATGACCATTATATAAACAAAAAAGAAACCGGACTTTATAGGTAGAAATGGCACTGTGTAAACATGAGAAAATAGAAAAATGCTGAATACAAGGTTGTTTTCATTGTTTTCAGCTACATTTTCAATTTGGCAAAAATAGTCACAGCTGGAGGGCTGAACTGGAGCCTGTGATATTTTCTGAAGCTGCTATTTCTTTTGCCATCAAATGCTTTTGGAGCACTATTAGATATTAGCATTGTGTGAATTGGTCTCCTGAAAACAGCAATTCACACAGTGGTTTTGAGAAATGTTAGGGAGAAAAATACATAAAAACTTAGCTGAAAACCAACAATTGCAACTTGAACGAAGTGTTTTAAAATCTTAGATCTTTCAGTTATGTAGACTGCTTCATGGGATGTGCTGGTATTGGGCTGCTCAGGCAGGAAAGAGGAATTATTATTCCCAATACCATTTTTTTTTTTTAATTTAATCATTTAGAACTGATTTTCTCCTGAGACATCATCCATTCAAACTTCAATTGCATTCTTTGCCAAGACATCTTTTCTCTTGGGGTCTCTCTGGATTGCACAGGTAAAGACATACCAACTGTGACTGCTCACTCAACCAAAATAGTACCAAAAATAGCAGAGATGACAACACTGCAAAGTCTTCTCTACTTGACAAAATGGAAGAATACAAAGACTTACTCTACGGGTGCATCAGAGGGAATGGAGCCAAATGAGTCATAAAATACAAGGCTTGTCAGCAGTGAAATGGAAAGAAAGTAAAATGAACTTCCACCTTGTTTTAGAAAAGAACCTGGTAATATTTTACAAATAAACTGAACTACAGGGAATATCAGACAAATACATAAACCAAGATGTATGAACACACATACTATTAAGAATTAAATGAAAAGAAAATGGATCACTTTAACATATTCTTTCAGTACCTACTTAAATAAAGCAGTACAGAGAACTATATAACACATTTAGGAAGATGCCATTAAATTATATACTTCACAACCAACTATAGTACATTAAACTCAGTTGCATTCCCTTCTGAGTCATAATTGTCCTCAAACATTTAATGCCAAGAGCAACTTAAAACCAAAATATGTAATTTTACATCATCTGTGCTGCATCCTGCACACAAGCAACCCATTTTGAAAGGCTAGATACGCTTCTGGTATCAGTGTAGCAGTTCAGACACAGAAAAACCAGCACAACCACTGAAACAGATTCTCTTACCACTGGAATTTAAAAGTGTTAAAGCACTAGATTAGACCAGCACATTGCATTTTGAAATAGAGCTACATATATTGACACAGATGATTCTTCTTAATCGTGTAGATATTTGATTTCACTTCAAAAGTTAATCCCTATAGTTTAGAACTTCTCAATAAATAGTATAGCTCCCTAATATAAATTGAGTTATTGTAGCAAAATTAGGTACCTCAGATTACTTCCACTTTTACAAGATGATTCTTTAAGGCCACTTGCTTTTTATTACAGTGTTTGGCCATCATAAGACAACACTGCTACTATTTTTGACCCCTCTCTGTAAATGCATGAATATACTCTTTAATTCTAGCCTCTTGTAACTCAGTTCATTTACAGGGGCAGAGTGACAATAAGGGCTTTTGTTCCATTCTGGATGCCTTGGTTTCTTTACAGATGTCAAACAAATTCCTGAGTATTCTTAGTACTAGAATGGATGTCGTAATTGTGCCATTAGAGTTTTCAAGAAAAACCTTTCTTGACACCAAACAGGACTTTTTGCTTGACAATCCCAGCCCTGAGTATCTTGCACACTTAATTGCTCTCATTTTCTCAGAGGTGAACTTTAAGAACTAATAATAGACATATCCCAAAGAGTACTCTCTTTTCCTTTCCAAAGCATATATAAGTTTGTTGGAAGAAATACCTAAATGCCTGACCCAGTCCAGAATCATTAGGAAAAACCCATATTTGTAATTTTGTTACTGTAAGGCTTTTTTCAGTATTTTAATTCTCACAACAATAAAAATTAGACACTAATTAGCTTCATAATTAGGCAAGCTATCAAAAATGGAGAGAGTTAATTAGCATTTTTCCTTTACCAGTCCAAGAAAAAGTTCTATTCAATAAATATGATGCAGCAAAATGATAAATAACAGAACCCCATTCAGGGAGTTTCCAGATTCTAGTCAGCACTAAAAGGAATAGGGAACTTTGGCATATTGAGGCATTATAAACCCAATCTTTCCCACCTGTTGGGAACTATGATGGGACTGTTCAAAGGTTTGCAACTCAGAGTTGAGTTTGTCTGCTTGGGAACTACCTGGTGATTTGTGTGCTGCAGTGCCATTTTCTGTCCAAGGACAGCATAACTACTAACGCCTCTTTCACAGTCTCCTCTTCTCTGAGTCCTGCTCCAGAGTGCAACCTCCTGGTGTAAAGAATGCACTGAAGCTTTCACTTGATCTCTTGTTTACAATGTCAACACTTCTGCTTTCCTCTCTTTTGTTTAAAGGCTAGAAGCATATGGCCCTTAGTGGGCTTGAAACCCCAAAGGGTAATTTCAACAGATTGTGTATGATAGAGACTCTAAAAGTTAACCTAGTTTGACAGTAGTCCCACCTGAAGGACTTTAATTTATAAAAAATGTACAGGGAAGGACAGATTTTCCATCTGATCCATGCTACTATAGACAACAACAGAGAAAAATAAGATAGACACATAGAGTGACAACATAGGAAAACAAGCCTACAAGACTCCTGTGCTAGTCTCTAATGAGCTCCTTCTCTCTCACCCTGAAGAAAAGTCTAACAGAAAAACAAACAAGCATTAAAAAAAAGGGTTATCTTTTTTCAGAATGTTGTTTTTACAAGATTTGACACAATCTCTTTAACAGGGGGTTAACAGTCAACATAAGAAGCATCTGAAAGTCTGCGTCCAGTTTCTTGTGCAACTCACTACCACTATACCCAGGATCATCAATACTAACACAGAATCTAATTAGCTGTCTCAGAAGATAGAGACCAGTAAAAACCAGAATGCACATGGAGGATGAACAATTGTCCAAATCAAGATGCATCTTGCTCAGGCACCAAGGGTTAAGCTGGTCCCCAGGGATGAAGCCAAAGTATCCTTCCAAACTAGATTGGAAGGAAGGGCTTGGAAGGTTTTGGTGTCTATCGATAACATGATGATTGTTTACTTTGCTGGACGTTCTAGACTTCTTTCAAGGACAAATTCTCCTGGTACTTTAGAGTCTGAACACAGTGGTATTGCCTCAATCTCTTCTGCTTTTTTCCTGTCATGTGGTGTGCTTTTGTGTTTCTGCCTTTTGTATTATGGCCTTTTGTTATTATGAGTTTGGGGGAAGTTCTGTGGCTCCTGGGATATACACAGAGTAGCATTTCTGTTGACTTACCTGTATCAAACATTTATCTCAGGGCTGCCTGCTACTGCAAAGGACTCTCTGTGGTGGCTGAGGTGATTCCTTCAAGATTCTTCTTCCTTCTACATGGTCTTTACAGACTATGCATTAGGCAACTTAATGTGCAGCTCAAAGGGAGCATGCTCCAAACCCACACCCTGCCCAGTCAGCAAAAAGAAAGCTCAACAGTCTCCAGAGCCATCCACGCAACATAAACTCAAAATTGCTGTTAAAATAAACAGCAAAAGCAGAGATTTCTCAGTCTGGCTGCAGCTGCTGCTGCTTCTACCATCTCCTTTCTTATCCCAGGGCATCAAACTTTGCACTCCAGAGGTCTCCACAATACATCCTCCAGCCTGGCTGCCTGGTATGTTAACACCAGGCTCAAAACAACACATGGTCCCCATCTATCTTTTTCTTTGGGTGACTGTAACCCTTTGGCTGCAGATTTTAATCTCTTCCCTCCTGAAATTCGCCATCTTATTTTAGACTTTTTTTTCACCTCAAGCTGTCATTGTCACACACACAATTCCAGAGCCAATAATAATGAGCAGTGCTGAAGGCAAACAGCATAATCAATAAAAAAACAAAACAACCTAGATCCCGCCCTCAACCTGTTTAGGAATTAAAAGGAGAAATGCTGTCCCCTTTTGAGTCAAGAAAATGAGTTACTACTAAGCCTAACAGAGTCAGATTCTTAAGCCTTGGTTACTGAAGCTCCAAATAAAGCACTTTATACTGAAAGCTTCCCCTGTGGCTGCCACCAGAGGACCTGAATCAATTAGCAAGCTATGTGTAGGCAAATATGAAGGCAAAAGCAGATCCAAGTTCATACACACCCTCCTTCATCCATTCTCCTTCTCCAAGCCATCAATAAACCTGACCCACTTTCTAACTCCCTGTTGTTGCAGATGTTGCTGATGCAAAGCCTGCTTCAGCTTATTGGGAAGATACATTCATCAGAGAAATAATGCAGTGCAGCAGTGTCTTCTTCTGTCAGGAGCAGCTGGAATTATCGCTTATTTGGTGTCACCCCAAGGCATTCATAATTAGGAGCAGAAGATGTGTGTGCCAAGATAAGCTGTAAAAGACACTTTTTATGCCAAAAGCAGGTTGGGAATGTCTTTGTAAGTATGGCAAATGGTTTCATTTATACCTTAATGAAGGCAGTTTTCTTGGATTTCATTTTTGCCATTTGCATAGAAGAATTTGATCTGCTGTAATAAAGATTCAAGTAGCATGCATCTCTGATGGCAAAGTACCAAAATCCATTCTTTCAACCTGCAACAAATTCATACTTCCATGAAAAAGAAAAAAAAATCTCTACAACTGCTCACATTTCTGAGTATTTATATATGAATCTGAGGATTTAATTTGACAATGAAAGAGCGTTATTTTACATGATTTTCAATTAATTTAAAATTAATTTCAGCATGAAGTCTGTTAGTTTCAACCCTGCTTAAAAAGTTTCAACAGAAGTCCACGACGTCCCAACGTACCTGATAGCTGGCAATACCAAAGGACGTGTGTTTCCACTAAGATGATAGACTGTGGATGGAGATGGCAGAGGCATGGGTACACATTTCTTTTTGCCAGTTACCCACTAGAGTAGTAACTGCTGGCAGAGTAGCAATCAGCAAGGAGACTATAAGATCTTAACCCTATGCAGCTGTTTTCTTAGCAGCCAAGAAAGTAAGTTTGCACTTAGCCTTAACTGCAAACACGTAGTTCCATCAGCCTCGTCAAATGGGTGATAAACTGTTATCCCTTGTCACATTCCCTTGCTTGGCTATGGTCTGAGTAGAGATATCTGTGACAAAAGGCTGCATCCAGCTCAGGTTCACCACCAAGACTGTGCTATGTGGTTTCCCAGTGGGACACCTTCCTGTCCTCTTCTCTGCTGGGGACAGGCTGAATAAACCAATTCATCAGTCTCTGAAAATGCCTGTCAGGAGCCTCCCCACTGTCAGAAGGAATCATTAAACCTCTATGCAGGACTATCCCCATGCATCTAACACCAGCCATTCCAGTGAGCAACTCAGCTGGGAACAATTGTGTTACAAAAGTCTTCAGTGTGACATATTGCAGACTACTGACTACCAACCTTTTTAGTTCAAGGCTCACTCCAGTGGCCCTTTTTGCCACCCATCACAGCCAGGAGCTTTTTGGCATAGTGGCTTGGTGGAGGGCTCTGCAGAACACTGGGTGAGCATCTCTGCATCATCTGCATGTGTGAGTGCAGACCAGTGATAGCCCAGAGATCCAAGGGTTGAGTTTTATTACTTAATACACAAACATCCCCCACGACCTCAAGTGCCTCTGTACAGTACTCAGATAAATCCCTCTGCCAAGACCAAGTTGCAGGGGCCAGAGACAATCGCACACTACACGATGCCACAACGAGCTCTTTTCTCATACCTCTTCCTGGATAAATAAAACCTTAACCTCCAAATGATAAAATATTTTAAAAATTTTAAAAATAAA
>WAAE01015093.1:0-34317 GCA_013400495.1 Nicator chloris
AAAAAAAAAAAAAGGAAGAGGGTTGGGGAACCACTTCAAATACACAGAAGTCTTTTCTTTTATGACCTGTAACCTAGGTCACGTGAAAACTCTGTTCGGTGGCAACTCTTGAACAACATGATAAGACCTAGATTTCCAAAAACTTGTGGGGAGCAAAAAGGTCAAAGCTAGTCATGGGAGGAGCTCACATAGAACCCAAATCATATGTTCTGTGTCCTAAACCCTTCCTCAGTATGTGTCTTAGCTCAAGTTATCTCTTCTTGCATATTTTTAGCTAGAGTAATTTTGAAATAAGACTCTAAATAAAGTCAGCTGCTACTGTTCTAGCTCCCCCACTCCCCCTTAAATGCCATTACTCAAATTCAACAGTTGTTAAGTACATTTGCTTAATCCCATGAAGTGTGCTTGCAAAGTAAAAACAAGAAAACAAAATGGTAAAAACATAACTACAACAAAAATTTATACAAAATGTAACTTTCCCATATGTATCTGCCAGGTTCTGTAACTTCAAAATGTTATTCACCTGACAGGAGTATTTACAGATTGTGTTCCTGGACTTCGTCTGTATTTTCAGCTGTTTCAACAGAGGGACATTCTGGCTTCCCCAAAAGAATGAAATTGTAATTACATGTGAAATGTGGTTCAAACAACAGTCATCACCTAAAGTCAATGGTATCACTGAAAGCAGCCTTGGTTATGATGCAAGTCAAGAAAAATGCCATAATCTTTACCTGTAATAAAAGTTGCCATCCCCCAGCAAAATGGTTCTCACTTGCCTAGGATTAATCTTCTCAATTTATATTTAAAAAGAAGTGATTAGGTTTTCTTGAGTATACTAATCTAAAAAGTGTCAACAGAAGTTGCCTAAGAACTACAGGATTTGTGTCCATGGGCTTGTTGAGAGCAGCATTGCAAACTAAACAAGAAAACACTGTTTTGGCCCAGAGGTGAGGGCCATTAATAATGACATTACATTTATCTTATTCTTCTGTAAATTGTATTTTGTATTAGATGTTAAACAGCACTTGGAGAAACATTTGAAATAATTTAGTTTCCTAATAATGAAAGGAATACTCACTACGGATAAGATGATATCCTTGTCTCTGCTTTCCTTGAAAAAATGGTGACATTTTTCATGGAGTTTCTCTGTTCATTAAAGTATTTAAATCCATTTTAGGATCATTTATTCCTCGGTTAACACTCAGCACTTGGGAGTGGAGTTGTTTGTTTCTTTCAATCTTGTAAATTCTCTTGCTACTTTTCAATGGGGAAAAGTGGTTTTTATTGTATAAAAAGAAACCATTCAGGTGGAGAGAAGGTTGTCTCTCCTTATAGTTTTCTTCTCTGGGTGGGTTTTTTTGTTTGTTTGTTTTTGTTTTTTGTTTTTTTTTTTTTCCTGCTGCTTTTATGTAAATCATGCTATAAAAAATCCTAATGAAAGACAGTTAAATGTGCAGTTGACTCCTGTCCATTCTTGTGCTTATAATTTTGTGCTCGAATATTCTGCTGCCACTGGAGGCTTCTCCTGTGTTATTTAAAAATCTGAGTCAACAAATTGTTGCAATGAAAGTTAAATGTCTGAATACCTCAGCTATTTGAATTTTTGTAATCTGTGTCCTTCTGTTACACACCTGTGACAGACTGAAGTTATTATTGTCTGACCCTCTGTGATGTCCTAAGGTATTTATAAGGATGTTAGGTATTTGTTAGTATTGGTCTGTCATTCTAGAAAAGACATTCAGAGCTAGAGAAATGGCCTCAAACAAATGTTGAGGTTTTGCTTTTGTGTTGTGTTACAATAGGACTCTTTAAAACTTTCTTATCAAGGAGTTTCTTCCAACCAGCATGTTTGGTACACAGCAGAAGATGAATAATGCACTTATTATTTGCATGTGTGCAGAGAAAGCTTATAAGAGAGGATTTTGTATGTGACTGCTATAAATAAAGCTCTATATCCATTGCATATGAAGACAGGTTAGTCTGTATTACCTACAAAATGCTGGTAAATAGGCTTTTTTTTTCTTCTTTCTATAGAAAAGAAAGATAATACTGAATCTAGGAGGAAAAAAAAGTATTAAAACTAGTCCCTTACAAAGATAAGATGAGCATCTGAACATATTTTTGCAATTAGCATTTCAGTCATGGATACATTCTATTTAAATCTAATGGATTTTAGATCAGAATTCATATGCTGTGAACACTGATAGTGTGGCACTTGTGTCAGAAAACATATTTCTGTTTTGATCAGAGCTCCATCCCGTTAACTCCTCAATTGCTTGCCCAAAGCACCTTGAAAATGGCTCCAGAAGACTATTCAACTTACCCAGCAGCAAAGTCCTGCCAGCTTCCATCTTCAGCCTTTTTAAAAACTTTAACAGTTACATCAGATGCAGGGCTTCCTCTGACTGCATCCAGCACTTTCACCATAAGAGGGCATTTGGAATCAACAGAGCCATGGGAGGCCTTGGGGAAAGGAGGAAAAGTTGTATAGGAACTGTTCACCAAGTCTGAAGAAACTGTCTCCCAAAGAAAAATGGATTCTAACTGCAGAATTACCATTCACTTAAGAGTAAGTTCTCTGACAAATGCTATTCAAAGCTGATTTCCAAATATCTATTTCTTAAGAAGAATACCTTAGAGCTTTTTACTGATAACTTTATTACACACACACAGATAACTTGACCAATATTTTGAATTGCTCTAAATGGCTCTAGGAAAATGCTATAATGTTATACCTTTAAAGTAAGATCACAAATATGAAAAGAGTAAATTCTTGTAAGTGCAGACAAAGTATGTTAACTAGCGAAACCAACAAAGAAATACATATGACATCCGAAGGCTGAAAGAATTTCCCTCTCTTAGGCTTCATTACACTATAAGGAATCCTTAGTCACACCTCAAAAATACTTTTTAGTGCTTTAGAGAAGCACTTGTTTGGCAAAGCTGCCTCTTTGTTGAGGATACAGGATTTGAGTCATGAACAGATAGAAACAAAGGGAAAAAAAGGACACACACCTAGATCCCTGACCCTTCCATAATACCTCAAAATAAGTGAGTAAATGGCAAGAAAAGAAGAAAGTTTTAAGATTTCTGAAGATGATACAATAAAAAAACCCCCCAGAAACAGCATTCTGGCAAAGCCCAATGGTTACAGAATTTCATGGATGAGGAGGATGCTAGTCATCTAGAAAATCTAGATTATCATTCTTGTAATGATTGAGTTTGAATACAAAGAAACTCACCAGTGGTGCAGCTTCAGAGAAAAATACCAGTCCAGCTAAGAAAACAAAGAGCACAGACTGAAAGGCCATTCTGTTTGCTGTTAGTGAGCCTTGGTGCCAGCAGCCAGGAGCTGAGGGGATTTGGGATTTTATAGCCAATCCAACAACAAAACAGGCTGCTTATTGGGTGCCCATATGACTCCAAAACTGCTGATTCTGATTATTTGCTTAGTAAATAGCCCAATCCTAGAGTCAGCTCATGAATAGCACTGCCATTGAAGTCAATGGAAGGACTGCAGGATCACTAGAGCAAAGAAAATAAGTAACGGACACAAACATGACCCTTGCCTGGGGAGATTACACTCTTAGAAAGCCCTCCACAAAATAACACAAATGACCTTTGTTTGCCCAGAAATGCAGCCAGTTCTAGGAGAAATTCTTTATCTTGCCCTCAGGTTGTGCATGATAATGCCCCAATGCTTTCTCTGCATGTTTCTTCTTAGTATGTTCAGTGCTTTCTGCAGATCAGATCCCACACAGGGATGCAGACTCAGTATATGGGTGATGGAGTTTGTTCATTGTCTGGCCCGAGCAGTGCTGGGTTCCCAGTCAGTCTCCCTGATTGTTGGAAAGGAGCAATGTCTCTGTTTTGAGACACAACTTAGATGGGACCTGACACAATCTGCCACCCACCAGAAGTTTCTAATGATTCATCTTGCCCAAACTTCAGGTAGACACTGAGGTCTCCTCTTAGTCACTGGGAAAAGACTTGTAGAGAGCTGCCCCCCTGGGAAGCTAAAGGTCTCCGAAAAGTGAAATGAGCCCTCTCTTGCATCATGTACCCCAGAAGGAGCTAAGGCAGTGAGCAAAGCCTGGTAGCTTTTGTTAACATCTGGCTAAGGTTCTAGTTGCCAAACCTTCATTATGCTGGGAATGTTATTGTTACATGTATGTTTGTACACTTCTACCTTTGTAAGTGTACAAATGTGCATTTCAGAGGTTTTTCAGGGGTGAACTCAGCCCCAGTCTAAGCTGGGACAAGTCATCTGAGGGAGATGGCATGGCATAACTGGTTTTGTTCAGCTGCATCACATAAATTGTTCATACTGTACCTTGTGCTAGTTGAGGGACAAAGAAATTGCCCTGTTTAGCAGTTCCTTTTCCCCACATCCTAAACAACCTGAGTCTACACTTTCCAGCAGCTGGCACTCATTTTTTACTGATTTCACAGTATTCTAACAAAAAGCAATTTCCCCCCTCAACTTGAATAGGATTGTGATGAAGGTTTTAGAGACAAATCATGGATGGTACTCTCCAGATACTTTCATGCCTTCAGGCTGCTTTCTACAGCTTTCTCTCTAGACAAAGTTGATTTTTGACAAAAAATCTATAATACAGTAATCTCCTGCACTGGGATCAAAGTGCCCTTTGTCCTTACAGCAAAGCAGGCTGATACGTAGGTAACATTCTACACACACTTTGCCTGCACATAAAAGTCAGTGCAAGGTGCCCAGTGGTAACAAACCATGCTGCAATCCAGTGCCTGTGGGTTGTATTCACATCTTGGAAAGTTAAATGCTCCTCCTAGATCTGTGCAACAACATATTACTTCATTATTTTGTTCTCATTATTTGTGAATATATCTCTGATGAGATGAAGCTTTGTATGTCTGGAAGAGAAATTATCTGTATTCTAGGGCAAGTAGGCTGTCCTGTGTTTTGCTGTCAGCTGTTCTGCATGGAAATAATGCCAAGGAGTTAATTATATCGGCACTTGTCTGCATGAGAAATTGCTCTCCTATGGGACAATTACTTAAAAAATAATGATTTTCTTCTAGGTTTTCCTGCAAAGCAGCAGTTTCTGAAAAATCAGATCTACAGGGGTAGTACATTTCAGCTGTCCATATTATTTTGCTTCCTTCTTTTATAACATTGACCTTTTGGCAGCCGCTTCTTAGAGTGAATAATCAGCATGAAAAATTCTAACCCCAATATGATTTTTTTCCCTTGTTCTTAATTTGCTGTTTTTTTCAACTCTCAACATCCCATACATAACTTAGACAGGGATTCTTTGACTACTAGCAGGGACACCAGATTGAGTGGAAATTAGAATTTGTGAATCTCCATTCACACCTTTTGCACACAACTAGATTATTTCCATAAGTTCTAAGATACAGGTGGACTCAGTGAGAAGGTAAAAAAAAAGTATCTACTGTATCTCTGATCATGAAGCATCTAGAATTTTTACAGAATTCTATTAAAATCCATGTGAAGTTAATTTAAAATTACTATAGCCTAGTGAAAGCAATGCTAGGTAGATCTTCCCCCTTCCACTGTCAGCCTCAACTTAGTACCACACTGTGGTATATTTTCCATAAATGTATGTGAAGGCTCAGGGATTTGGAACAGCTGGTGGAGAAGGATGGTTCTCCCTTGGTAGAGAATCAAAACATGATTGTGGGAGGGAAAAGGAGAAAGCAAATGGGTAACTGCTAAGCATCCAACAGATGCTGGTTGACTATTGTCTGTCTGTTGTTGTTAAACATTTTCTGGGCAATGGGATTCTGAAACTTATATACTGAATAACTTATCCCAGATAAAAAATAAGAGAAGGTGAAATGAACAGGGGCTGAGCTCTGAGATATAAGTGGGGCTGGGAAACTCTAGGCCTTTTAAAAGAGGAGGGAAGCTGCCATGAAGAGCAGGAAAGAAGGCAGCTCCCAGAGACTGCTAGCAGGATACATGCCACAGGAAAATGGTGCAACACAGAGACTTAGCACAGAGCAGCAGCATAAATGCCCTTTTGTAAGAAAAGAGTAAACAGAGTTACTGAAAACTCAACAGAAAGATATTTGGGAATCCCGGTGTGGAAGAAGCTGTAGGGTTACATAGCTAAAACAGAGATAATATGAGGATATATTGTGCAAGCATCTGGGATCTAGGGGACTCATGAAACCCTGAAGGGGTGCTCGCCCAGCATATAGGCTTTTTAGGATGCTGGAGAAGAGAATGGCCAAGAATCCCTGGTGTGCCCAGTAACCTCAGCTTTATGGAAGCAAACAAGTGTGAGACCCCCAGTTATGGAAAAATTTAGATAATCTTCAAATATGTGAATGCTTTGAGGCTTATCTAAATTCCAAATCAATTGAAGTTCATCTCTGAAGAATTAGGATTAATGCCTATTTCTAATGAAAGCGTGTTCCCTGCTTGGAAGCATTACAGTGTTCAGGTCAAGAGCAAACATGTCCTGCTAATACTCTTGTTTATGTCAAGGATTTTTCCCACTATGCTATGGTATTTTTCTCTCTCTTCTATGTAGCGTCACACACTTAGGCTTGTTTTACATAGATAAGCTCCTTATTCTTTGCTGCATTCCCATCTATTCGACTCTATTTAGAAAGCCAACTGCTTCTACATAACAAAATGCTCAGACAGGCTGGAATACCTGACTTTGACCATAAAAACCTGTAAGCTTCTCCTGTGACATTGGAATGAAAGGGCCTGATAAATGGTAAGCCATTCAGTAATCTGGATAGAATTCCCCAGTACTGTTCAAAGAATTAATGAATTCCTGGGCTCTGAAAAAACCCTTTCTATAATATAGAGACCTGAATGTGACACCTTTTTTCACTTCTCCGGAGTAGCATTCCATAGGGACTTACAGGAAAAGACCTGAGATTTACCTCTCCAAGGAATTCACCTGAGTTTTCTGCACTAGGGTCAAGAACTCCATGAATTTTATGTCAGGTGTCTGCCACCTGAGTTGCTGTGGCAGAGCTCTGGCACTTAAAGAGAGTGCTCAATGCAACAACTGCTTGAAGCCAGTGAGAAATTTTCCGTTGCTTTCACTATTTGCCAATTATATAACCTTTCCCCTCTCTGCAAAGTCAGGGATAATGCTTTTCTAATTAATAAATGTGCTCAGGGAGGTTCATGTTTGAGCTTGTATTTCGATTTGTAAAGAATGGTATTAAAAAATGGTGGCATTTCAGGTGTGCGTGGTGTTTGCATGTTTATCAGCCTTTTTCATTTTCATTTTTGCTGAAGAGTATGTCTGTTTTGAGTTTTAATGGTCATTCTCAGATTTTTGCAGGACTAACACAGCTTATTTATTTGGAAGTGAGGAAATACTGCTGATCTTATGCATAAAAATAAGAAAAAAACATACTTATTTTTTATCTTAAATCAAATCCTGTTACTTTAAAAGTGGGGAAGTGGACACTGTTAGCAAACAATTTTGAAGACAGATGGGTTGGGTTGATCTTGAGGTATAAAATCACAGGGTTTTTTATCATTTCCAAGGTTGTGTCCAAGGAGCATCCTGGGACATAGCTCAAAGTCCAAAAAAAGAAATGTATAAATAAATGATTCTTGCTTTAGGGCATTTGTAATGTATGAATTCACCTAGCACCTGCTCATCTCAGCAGGCTCTGAATCATTTAAACTCCAAGGTCACTGGGCACTGATCATTACTACTTCATTAGCTACATCTATAGGTCTTGTTATCTCTCAAAAACAAACCTCAGTTACGCAACTTTAATATGTATTCATGTCTACATACATCTATCAGTCTAGACAAGTGATTTAAAAAAAAACCCTAATTCAGTTTATGCACAAAGCTAACTGAATATCCTTGTGCCAGCCTTAATATTTCCTGTGTCTGAAAGATGCTGAGATTGCCATGAGATCAATGTTTTTAAAGGTCAGTCTATTTATTAATAAAATGATTAGGTAGTTTATATTTTAAATTTATCTTTTGTGCCATTCTTACAGGAAGACATACACAATAAATCTACAGCATGATGTAAATGTTTCAATAGCAAAAAGAAACCTTAACAGAGGTCACTATTTTCCTAGAGTCTTAGCTTGGCTCTTTTGGGAGTGTATTATATTTTTAAGCAAATTTCCATCGATTATCAGTTTGTTCTCAGTGGACTGCAGATATCAAATGATTAATTAGAGCAGACATGACAATGAAAATCTTCCTCTAGCAATAATGACCAAAAGAGGTTCTGCAGGGTTAAGTTATAATCTTTTCTTAGTTTATATATGTTTGCTAAGCTATTGCAGCTATGCACTTTGTTCATCATCTTGCTGTTTAAGATTGTAAAATGCTGAGTCTGGGGCGCTTCATTCTGGTCCCTGAATACAAATGGGTGTGAGGAAATGCCTGTTTTTCCATCATGCAGGCCCACCTGAATAGACTCTTGAAAAGCTTCTGCAAATTTGCACAGGGCCAAATTAGCCATTGGTTAATGTCTTTTGAATTACTCAAGTCTCTGTTTAGTGGAGATCATTGTAGATACAGGTAGATCACCAGACTACATGGATGCAGCTTCCATGTGAGCTATGGCTGGTGTGCCTGTGAGTGCCTTTGCACTCTGTCATGTCCTGGGCCACCCAGATCACACCTCCCTCCTGTCCATCTGTCCCACCTTGTAATAGGATCCCCATCTGCCCTGCAATAAAATCCCCACGGCATGTTGTTGAGTGGGAAGTTACCAAGTGACAGCGACAGTGACACATTTATGCCTTTCTTTTTATTAATTGAACCGGTGCCTGCTTGCTGCCAAAAGCTCTGAGGAAATGCTGTACTAATCATTTTATCTCATAAATAGAGTTCCTGTATCCACCACGGGCTTCACTGAACTTTGGCATCAGCTTCCAAGCACATTTACCACTGTCACTGGTCTGACAAAACCACATGAGTGCCTCATGAAAATGGATCTGAGAGGAAACAGCCTTGTATCTCATAAGGGATAAAAAGAAAAAGGCATTTCAAAAGGGAAGGGACAGAACAGATCATGAACCTATGTACAATGCATTAATAAAATCTGTCTTTCCTTTTTTATGTTTTTTTTTTTCGTTTTCTTTTTGTTCTTGTTCAAATTTTAAAGACAAGAATAGAGTATAGTACAACATTTCAGGGAGAAAAATCCAAGGGCTAGACACTTTTGTAATGTGGAGCCAGCAAAAGAAAAATGTTAATAGTTATTTTAGGTAAGCCACGAGTCGTAGACATTTTATCTTTCTGAACCAAAAGCTCTTGCTAGTTCTGCCTGTAGCAGATGTGAAAGCTAGCTCTGTGATCCAGGTAGGAAATACTTGGTGAAGGCATACTAAACAAAGCAGGAGTAGCTTTGAGGCAGTGCTTCTCAGCATGTTACCCATACACTGAGCTGTACAGACAAAAATGATTCACGCACTTTAAATGAGGTGGGGTACATGAGTCAACAGGAGATTAACTGGCTGTTATTCCTTGGTATATTGTAAAGGAAAATCTTGCTTGTGCATGTAAATTCACAAACTCTCCAGTGTGCTTTCTTCATGAACTGCTGCGTGCCTTGCATAGCAGCAAACACAGATTGTTGCTGAAATGGATGGACAAAGGCAATATATACTTTTCCATGAGTAAACTTCTGTGGTTATATTCCCCTTTACCTACTGCCAGCCAAGCTGGGAGACTGAATTCCAATCACGTAGCAGATACATGCTCAGGTTTATAGAATGCAAGCTTGTGAATAGGTCAATGCAACACTTGCTGCAGATAAAAATAGGAATTTCTTTTCCCACTATCTCTGAACTAGGTTCAGAACACCTCCTGTGTCACAAGAATAAAATGAATATCAGCTGAACCTACAACTTAGCTGTATCTATGACTCTTGTGCCACTGTTCTAGATCTACAGTCATAGCTATTACAGGATCTGCTTCTTGCAGTTGAGGTGCGTTTCATCCCTGCCCTGTGTCTGTGAATATTCTTTCTGGGGAGCTTTCAGCTTCTCTTTCTTGCCCTGCACAGTATATGGGCCCCCACACAGCACTGCTGAGAAACTGTTCAGTCTCTGGACTGTTCACAACTTTTTCTGAATTTGTCAGTAATCATTGCAAATCTGAGGCTGTTGTGTCTTTAAGACAAACTCAAGCAGAACAACCACCATCTTATCCAACAGACCTCTATGTGTCATGCAGTTTGTAGTGTCCAGGGGGTGAAACAGTAGCTGGCTTACAGAGGCCATGTAGGTCTCTGCTAGAGTTAGGAAATAGGATTATTGCCTGTCCTCAGGTCCAAGAGGAAGGAAGTTTGAGTTCCTGACTCCCATCAGCTTGCTTTACAAACCTGGAGTATACATAGTGATTTTAAGCACTTTACAAAAAAAAAAAAAAAACAACAAAACAAAAACAACAAAACACTCTGCAAGTGGGGTGCTGGATGAGTATGGAGCTGTTTGGGAATTATTCCCACTCCTCACTCTCATGAGGTTTGGAGGTCAAGTATGAACTGTGATTGTTGTACTGCCCTTCTAACAGTAGTTCCCAGACCAGACCACGCCTGGTCCTCATCACCAGCCTTCATGCAGAGCTGACCTGGGAGCCACATCTGATCCCGGGAGGCCAGGTAGTGCCCTCCCTGTTTGTAGGGCAGCACTATGGTCCCTTCACTACTACACGATGCAATGCACAGCATCTCATGTCTTCCTGAAAGTGCATCACAGCCCTTAATATTGGAGCCACTGGACACCAGCTTAGGGAAATATGTACTGGTAAACTGAATTCATTTAATCCCTTCATCCCTCTGATTTTTTTTCCTCTAAGCGTGATTCAAAAGAATTTTAATCCCTCTCATGTAGGCCAGAGAAGGCATCGAGGCCAGCAGCTTGTCCACACCTAGCAGAACAGTTGCCACACTTTGTGTTCTCATTCTGCCTTAACAAACTCTCAAGTATGGCCAGATAGACAAGTCCTTAGAATTGCTTGGATGCTTCAAAAGGCTTTGAAATGTCAGATCAAAATCCTTACCCACTCTTGCTAACTAGCATGCTCCCTCAATAGAGGACAAAGGACTCAAGCACTCCGAATGACTTTCTTTATTCTGCTCTCCTTGCAATTTAAAAGATTCCCTCCGTCTTCAGAATTGGACTTCACTACCCTGTTGGCTACTGCTTTGTACTGATGATTTCCAATGAGCTTGACATCATTAGCTACTGGGCTCCTGGTGGCAAGGAAAAAGTAAATTTTAGCTTTTTCTTTAAAGATGACACTCAGCACGTAGGTGCTTTAGTCTTTGAAAAATGATGAAAGAAGCATAGCCTGAGGTGGGAAAAACCAGCAAATAACTCCAGCCCATGACTATTATCTGGGGAATATTTGACTATAGACAGTACTGTAGATCTTTTATTAGTATCAGTTTGATGAGTTTATTGAAGTTTCTCCACAAAGTACAAAAAGTCACATGAAAAGAGGAACACATACTAATTTTGCTCTTTCTTTCTGCCATTATATGAGGAAGGCTGTAAATAGCAAAGTGTGTAATTGCTAGTCACACTCCTTTCTGTTGAGCAATTTGTCTTTTTTTTTACACCAGGGTTGCCATGCAGAAGCTGGGGAGATCTCAGTGCAGGAAAGCACTGAGTTATACATGGCTTATGAGACTTTTTACCTCCTTTGCCTGAAGTGCAAGCACGACTGTGTGTTGCATACATCCAGCTGGCTTGTGGATGGTGGATTTATTTCCTGCACAAGTCCATAACTGCTCACGTAACATCTAGCAGCACAGGTGTAATTGCCTTGAGAATTCCCCTGGGCTCTTTTGAAAAGCCAGAACTCCTCTGGCTGTTCCTTGCACACAGCCACCCAAAACAGTAGAGAAGAGGTAACAGAGTGCCCTATTCTGCCCTTCCTCTTTGCCTGCTATCAACTCTTTCCTGAGGGGACACAATCCTGTGGCCCATGGCAGGATACCCAGCAGCCACGGAGCTCTGCAGGCCCCTTGGACAGACCCCTGCCACTGTGTTTTGTTTGGTCAGGAATGAGGAACTCCAGCAATCTGGAGCAGAGCCACATTGTGGTACAAAGAGCCTCTCTTAAACAGGGTGCAATAGGTCTGCATAGGCAGGTCTTGGCTGCTCAGTTTCGGAGCAAAACATTACTGTAAAAGAAAACAAACAAAAAAAAGCCATGTCCTTGGCTGAAGATAAACCCAGCAAAGCAAATTCAATCCTTTAAAAATGTAAATATTAATTTAAACTGTCATTTTAACAGCACCCCTGGGTCTGTTTCCCCTTGGCTGGAATACCTCCCCTCTCTCCTCTGCTGCTGAGCAGCACTACTGGGATAGGAGCCCATCCTTTTCACAGTACAGGGAACAAATTTCTCAAGGTGGGAGGAAGCTGTCTTCGTAGGAGTCTTGTCTCTGGGGATCATGATACGTGCAAAGGAAAAGGCATCTGAGTTGGACAATGGGAAGAATCTGCTGAATGCCAAGCAGGCCATGCAGTCTCACCAGGTGCTCCAAGATGTGGCTGAGCCTTGTTGTTAAGAAACTTTTGGCATGTCTTTGAGCTGTCTCTCTGTCCCAGACTCATAGCAGCACTGCGAAAGATGATGCCTTAGCTGACTGCTCAACTCTGTAGTCAAGAAACACAGGAAAAGAAAAAAGGCAAGAAAAAGAAGGAAAATAAAAAGGTAAGAAGGAGATGGAAAGAAGAGGCTGAGTTAGAAAGAGCATGGTGGCAGGCACCTAAATTTACTTCTTTTCTGATGTTTATCAAAATAGTTGAACCTAAGAGAGGCCTCAGGTATGTTGGCACTCTGTTGGGTGCAAAATGTCTCTCAAAGGCAGGACAATGAAGGCCAGTGGCTCTGGGCAGGGATCATTGCTAGAGAATACCACCCTCCTGCACCTCTCCTGAGCATCTCTGTGACACTGTGATCTCCCAAAAATGTGATGATTGCTGTTTGATCCACCGGTTAAGAATAATTTCCAGTGCAGCACTTTTGGCCTAACTGTCCCTTCTTCCACATTGCCCCTCCTGAAGATGTATGATTTTAATGGAGTTTGTGGCTATGTGTGTCTGGATTAATCTCGTGTTTCTGTGAGTAAAATTTACTCATTCTTATAAACAATGTTATTTGCCCAACTGAGCTGTTTGGGCAACTTGAAATTCAGGTGTCTGTACTCATATTGTGCTGAAAGGCACAATTCCCAGTAGCTGGAAAACCTGTTATGCCTGCTTGGAGAGGGACCTTTTCTCATCTCTGCCCAACAAAGAGAGGAATTTTAAGTCAACCTGGCTTTCCATCCTCTGTTTGTAATTCTGTTGCTAAGTGCCAATGAAAGAAGATTATCGGATCACAGATTAACAGAAACCTCTATTCAGTGCTCTTGTGTAATTATACATTTCAGTTACTTATTTGAGAACTGAGCTTTAGCTTCTGTGCTTCTACTTTAGCTTCACCCCTCCAGAGATTTTTATCCTCAGGGTCTGATCAGGATCCTGATAAATTGGCCTTTCCTTTCCACACTTAGCCTCTGCACGCTGGGGTGGCTTTGCCTGCAAGAGTACCCTGAGGGTCTCTGCTCTCAGGGGGTCTCAGAAACTGAAGTCCTACCCTAGTCTTGTGGAATAATTTATTTTGGGAGAAAGCAGGAAGAGTATATAAAATGGTTTAAAGAGTTCAGACCCTTCAGAGGTTACATATTTGCTTCCTCCACTGATAAATTCCTTATTTTTTTCTCTCTTTTCCAAGCTAGTATGTTCCAGTCTCTCAGACAAAAGTGGCCAAGCAGCATTAAAAATTGGAAAAAGACACAAGCCTGAGTCGTTGAGGTAATTATTAAGTGTTAAGGGTGAACCTCTGGCAGAAATTGTTTAGAGTGGGTTTTGAGGGGAACACAGTGGAAAGGGCACAGAAAAATCAGGAAACAGCACATCTGGCTAATGTTGGGAATGCAGACAGAAAGGGAAGGAGAAGTCTGGGAAGGAGATGTAGTTTGTCAGCTGTAAGGAGAAGGTGGTAGTACACAGCACATACATTCATGGAAGTGTGAGGAACAAAGGCCTCCTTATGTAGGAAAAATTTTTGATTATTTTAAGTAGAAAAGCTGCACCAGGGAGAACCATGCAAGGAACAGGAGACAGAAGAAGGGCAGAGATGTTTGGAGACCACCTCGGTGACTGAGCAGGAGGAAAGAACATGAACTAAGCATTTAACAGGAGCAGGGAAGGGGGATGGTTGGAGGAATTGCCTGGTGTAAATTCAAGTAAAGGGAAAAAATGGCATGGAGGGATGGTGAGAAACAAAAGCTGCAAAAACAACAGAAGGGAAGGCTGTGTGCAGGGAAAGATGGACACAGACTGTCATACAAATAAAACACAGAAACAGAAACCAGCAATGTGTAGAAATGCAAATCTGTTGGCACTTCAATATACCTGCTTTATAGGGGACTGGTATTTTCAATGTCTTGTCCTCAAATCTCCAAGGGAAGCAGTAATGTAAGAACAAACAAGGCTGAAATATTATTTTCTGAGTCAGTCTCTCTGTTTTAAACTGTGACTGACATTAAACATGTGCTGGCCCTGTGCCTATTCAAGGCTGTGTTTGCTGGACATCCTGTTTTACAGAGCTCTTTGCAAAGGAGACACTGGGTTTTTTGGTCTCAAATTTTAGAAGGCAAGAATATACACTGTCCTTTTTTTATGAAGAACTTGTGTAATTCTCCTATCAACCTACTCTGCTGTAGCTTTGCATGTAATTTCTCTTTGGAGATAACTGTGCTGTTTCCAAACAGGACACCATGCTTGCTAAGATCAGTTTTAGCTCAGTGGCTGGAGGGAGGTAGCTACTGCCTAGAGTAGTGGGTCCAAAAATGGAATTCCTCTTTCTGGGATGGGTCAGCTGTTCAAACACAGGGTAAACATTCACTTTGTGGCTCTTTCACCAGAACAGATTTTTCCCATGTATATTATGGGTCTTCTTCAGACTCAAAGAAGAGAACTGGCAAACTGCAGGAGTTGTTTGCTGCCCTTCAGGTTTGGGCACAGCACCCCAGATGAGGACAGGATGTTAGTTCCTTTCTTTCCTCATCTGAATCAATTAGGATCTGAGACAAAGTTTTTTTGACTTTCAGTCTGAAGAAGCAACATTGACTTCATCATGGCAGTGCCCATGGACCACTCCAGAAGTAAGAGCCTGGAAGAGCTTGCCATGTGGAGATGGTGGAGCACAGAGAAGCGCGCAGGCTTGTACTTCTGAGCAGTGATATATAGCTGGTGATTGCTGACCCCATAAGCAGCCTTCTTTTGGGAGAAAAAAAAAGTTTTGTCTAGTATTGGGTAGGGCCCCTTCTTCTGAAGTCATTCTGGAAGGAAGAAAAATACTCTTCAAAAATAGACAGCATCCTCTTTTCATTCCTACAGACATAATGATGTTTTTGTGGTTAGTCATCTGCAGCCTAAACTCCAACTTTAGTTTTTGATAACTCTGGTTAAATTGCTTGTACCCATGAAAAGTAAATTACTAGGACTATGTCAGCCTTGCTGTTTGCCAGAGTATTCAGTTATGACAGGATGACTAATTTATCCCTCACCTTGTAATTAAATATGTTCCCCTATATGACTGAGGTGATTTACAGGAACTCCCATCAGAATGACACTTGCCTCTCATGCCAGGCTGAGCTCTGCTCACAAGGAAAAGAAATATCTGGACCCTCTCACGGTGTTCTTGCCAGATGTTGAGGAAACAACCAAGAGAACCCTGATGAAGCAAACACAACAGTGCCTTTATGGCAGAAAGGGTCTAGTCTTGAACCTAGGTCAAGTTTAGTTTCCTCTTACAAATCTTCCAGAGCAGTGGAAAAAGAAAGAAGCACTGATAAAAGAAAAACTGCTTTCTGTGGAAAAACTATAAAGCATGGACAGAGAAAAGGGGCAGAAAACATACCCTACTGCAAAGCACATAACAAGATTTTTCTTTTTCTGAGGGGACATCCTGCTCTGTGTTGTGCAATATTTTTTATCAATCGCTTCCTAATTTTTGCTGATTAAAAAAAAATCAACATCCATAATAGGTCCCTTTCTAAAGATGTCATTGATAGGTGTTCCTTTTGACTTAGAGTGATAGCCATACATCATCACACAGTGAACTGCGGTGCTGGGATGCCTTTTTGTCTCCTCCTAGCTAGACTCATCAGCTGTGTAAGCCCAGCACATGGGTAGAGATATCTCAGGTTAAAACTATGCAAAGGTGTGAAGAAAAAGAGTGATGGAAATGGGGATGGAGACGTTGCTCTGGCATTACTTGATGACTAGAGTGCTGATCCCTCAGGGCACTGTTAGCTGCAGTTCTGTTAATCACGTTGTGTATTGTTTCTCTTTTCATTATGGCATGCTTCAAAACTTCTGAAAGAAAAATGCTGTAAGAAAGTCCTAAGGGATTCATCTTCTGAGAGCAGGAATGTGTTGGTATGTTGCCAGAGAACATCTTATTTAAGAGATCAGTGACAAAGCCGGAAAAACTCATTATTATTTGGAAAGGATTTCTTACCTACATGAAAGGAAGAACTAAAAGGGAGAGGCCGTATTGCAGTCCAGGACTTTGTCCTTTGTTCCCATGGGCTTCACGGAGCCCAGCTGGTTAGATTTCAATGCCACTAACGATGTGTTTGCGGCCGAACCTAAAACCTCTCCGCTGCACCGAGGCTGGAGCGGTCTCACCGAGAGTGGCGTGTGGTGTGAGGGCATTTCTGCCGCCGCTGCGCTGCCCGTCCCCGGCAGGGCTGTCCGCGGCACCCGGCTCCGCGCGGCCCTCCCGCAGCCCGGCCGCGCTGCGCCTCTGCTCCCGCGGCAGGCCCGGGACGCGCGGGCACGGCCTGCCACCTGCTGGCCCCAGGCACCGCTCGCCTCCTCCTCGCAGCCGGGGCGTTTTCCTCCGTTTCCAGGAAAAACACTTCTTGTTCTTCTTGTTTTTGTTGGTCTGGTTTTGGTTCCGAGGCAGCGGGGCAGGAGCTTTCCTGCACAGGAGGGCCAGTGGAATGCTGGAGTGCACCAGGAAGAGTGTGGCCAGCAGCTTGAGGGAGATGATCGTCCCCCTCTAGTCGGCCCTAGTGGGGCCCCATCTGGAATGCTGTGCCCACTTCTGGGCTCCTCAGTACAAGAGAGACAAGGAGCTAATGGACAGGGTCCAGTGAGGGTCACAAAGATGATTTGGGGTCTGGAGCATCTCTCTTATAAGGAGAGACTGCAGGAGCAGGGCCTGTTTAGTCTAGAGAAGACTGAAGGAATCTCGTTTATCCACCTTAAAGACAGGTGCCAAGACACCAGACCCTTTTCAGTGCTCAGACACAGGACAAGCAGTAATGGCCATAAATTAACACTCAAGACATTTCACCTTAACATGAGGAGGAACCTCTTTCCATTTAGGGTGGCAGAGCACTGGAACAGGTGCCCAGGGAGGTCAAGGAGTGTTGCTCTCTGGAGATGTTCAAAACCCACTTGGACACATTCCTGCATAACCTACTCTAGGTGACCCAGCCTTAGCAGGGTGGTTGGAGTAGATGATCTCCAGAGATCCTTTACAACCCTAACAATTCTATGATTCCATGAAGGAAAGATTTAATGGTTCTGCTTTGTGAAGTGTATTATGCCTTTGGTGCCTCCTGGGAAGCACTTGGTCATCTGTTGGTAATAAAGACAACAAACCATTCTTTTATTTCCTTTTCACTGACACCAGGAAAAATGTCAGCCATTCTTCTGTTGCTGTGATACAAAAGCTTATCTGTGGTGGCAGACAGAGCCATAAGCAGTAAAAAAGATCCCCTAAAAAATCATTCTGCTACCAAAGTAAACAAAAAATATATGCTGAAGGTAGATTTCCATTTCCCTCCCTTTGAAAGCCTGGATTTCTTTTCTAATGTTCTGCAGACAAACTTAATGCACTTAGATAGATATTGTCAAACTCCAACTCCTCTAAACAAAAAACCACCCAGTCTGCTGGATGAGTAGGCGGCACTGTGAAGTATTTCAATTCCTTTAATCTGGCTGTAGAGCACAGCAGGAAAAGGTAGACGCGGGAAAGAAACAAAGAGGGGTTATATGAGGGGCAGGGCCTTCCAAAGGAGGCTCTCTCTGAAACGAACCCTGGTGGTACTAAGTGCTGAATTATTTGCGGTACGAATTCCTTCCAGTGCAGCAAACATTCCTCACGGAGTATTTCTCCCTGACACACAGCAGATAATTTTGTAAACTCAGACTGAGCAGTATATTCAGCACATTCTCTTCCAGGAACAATTTAAAAAGTAACAGCTTCTCTTCTTCTTCCACATGATATTGTGATACGTATTGTGTCACATTGTCCTTTTCTGCTAATCTCAAATTTCAGCTGATGCAGTAAGAGAGCCTCAAATTGTGTATACAGCAGAACCTCACTGCTTGGAGGCTTTCTACCTCAAATTATTTTATTACTCCTCAGACCACATCACATGAAGAACATTTTTGTTCCGTTCATGTTCCATTCCAAAAGTATTGTTCTTTTGTCATAGGTCAGAATACTCCTTCTCAGTGAAAAACCTGAATAAAATATCTGAGAAATAAGTGAAGACACTCTGGGAGAGCATCATGTTCTGCCCTTCCCTTTGGATTTTGCACTGTGGATGGCTCAGTCCCTTCCTTGCCCAACCCCAGCCCACTTGCTGACAGGACACTGTGAGCAGCAATAAAGGCATCAACACACTGCAAGTGCTGTCCAGCAATAAATAACATGGCCCTGTGTTAGCAACAACGTTCTGTTCATAAATGAAAAGCAGAACCACAGGAGCTATACGAAGAAAATTAATTCCATCCCAGCCAAAACCAGTATGGTGGGATGCCAGACTTCACTACAAGTTATCAGTGTGATTTGTAAAAAAGGGATCACAATGAAGGGGTGAGATCTTTGGTAAATGATACACTGAAATACCTCTTGTGTTAGTGGGTGCCTTGAAAGACTATGATTTTCTAGCAGAATGTTTGTTTAAATATCTCCTTCAAAAGACTTCTTTAATCCTTAAACAGACAGCTGTATTTCTATACTGACTGGATTAATTTAGAAGTTGAATTTTACTGTGCCTGCTTTCCCAGCTCCTGTTACTGTGTTATTGTACTTGTATCTTCTTTTATTTTGGCACTGGTTTGCAGGAGTTTTCTTGAATTTGAAAGGAAAAGATCACAATGGAAAAGGGTGAGGATTTAAAGGCAGCTAAGTTTTTTTCTTATTTTAACCCTATCTTTCAAAAAAAGTTATCCTGACTGTCTCACAAGTATTTTGAACTAATCTTTTGAGGTAAAACAAGCAGAGTGAGCCAGGTAATTCATCAGAGTTCATAATGATAGCTGACTCTATTCAAGTTGTAAGGGGAATTTTCATGTGAGAGAAGACCACGCTCCGTTCCATTCTATCTTCCCTTTCTTTGATAAGAGCATCCTAATTAACATCAACCGTGCTGTAAGGTCACTCTGTTTGGACTTGCTTCACATGGACAGACATTTATTCAAAATGCAGGAAGCTCACTACTAACCAATTCCACTAGCACCACCTGGAAAAAGGTATTTGAAGCATTTTTTTACCCATCTGACACTAAGTGTAGTTTGTTTGCTTGCTTAAAGAGATACCTGAAAAACCCCACGCAGAACCCTGACTGATATGGTTTGGTTTGTTTGTGTTAGGGAAAAATATTTTATTCCAGTAAGGCAGAGTATAGGGAGTTCCAAGTTACCAGGACTATGAAAAATCTATGGATTTTTCTACTATGGAGCTGTATTTCATCTCTCCCACCTCTTTCCCACAAAACCAAGGTATGATGGATGACAAGGAAACTTTTCGTTAACAGATTATTTTGACAGTACCTCTCCTGGAGTTTTGATTCAAAAAGGGTCTGAGAGGCTTCTTGTCTTTTCTGCTGTTGCAAAAATCAAGCTTGCTGGTTACAGAAGTGTAACACAGCATGATAAACAACAAAACAGTGCACACAAATCTGCCCACCAGTACCAGCTGTGCCACTGACAGGTGTGTGGTAGATCAGGTGAGACACATCACCTGGGAGATGCAATTTGGCTCCATCTAAAAGCTGATGCTTTAAGTACATCATTCCTTCTAGTTGGAAGCTCTACTTTTATTTTCAAGAAAGAAGTAATTGGTAATACTTAGGGAGTAATAATAATAATGATGATGATGATGAAGTAAATCTGCCTTACAGAGGGACCTGAGAGCTTTTTATAAGGGAAAGAAATCTAGGGAAGCAAGGAAGGCACAAGCTTGACTAAAGTGCATGGCAAGAGAAGGTGGCAAAAACACCCAGCTGTGATGGAGGTTGTCCTGGGCTATCACAGCTCTGCTCCTGGTACCCAGCCCAGGGTTTGTGCCTTCCTGCTGCACAGTGCCATGTCACTGCCACTCAGCTCAGTGTCTGCCACCACCCCATGACCCAGAGCTGTTTGAGAGGCTGTATTCAAGGCCTGAGGGAGACCCACAGCTGGTACTAGCACTGTCTGCTCAAGCTCCTGCTCTCCCCTAAGGTTTAAACTTTAGCCATGCTCCAAAGATCTTGGATAATCATTAGCCAGAGAATCAATGCTGTTTTTTGCGTAATCATTGTGAGGTGATATCTCTGAGTTCTATTTGCTCTAGCAAATAACAGATAACAGATCTAAGAGAAACAGTCTGATGAAACATTTGAAACGTAGGTCAGAAACCAGCTTGGAGCTGAGGTGGGAAGGCTATAAACCCTCCTGCTTCCCCAGCACACAGTAGAGTAAAACTTTGCCATGTAGTTTTCCCCCAGTATGTCCACAGCACCTTCTGGATGCACTCCTATCATATGGCTGAAGACACTTTTTGTTATATATTTCAAGGAAATTAGTTTCAGGACAATTTTAAAACCACTTCTACCACTCTGTACATATCAGTATCTAACAGAAAATAAATTAAATAGAGGGGACATCTACACAGTGTGAATCCCTCTCCCTGGGCTTCCCTAATTAATACAAGATAATGTTGGAGATTTCACCATTTGACATGTAAAAGAATTTACTTAGATTTACATAAAAATACAATTTTCATCTGTAGGCCCCAGTCTCAGGCCCCTTTCATTATAGCCTCCGTGGCTTCAGTAATGGGTAGCTGTAAAAATGAGGGTAACTTCCCCACACCCCAGCCTCACACAATAGGGAACAGGTATCCAGCTCTGCATTTGATTTTTGGCTGCCAGGGTGCTGAGCTATATGATGTGCTGGGGAGACCTGACCACCTGCAGTGCTGGCTCCCAGGGTGAGGCCACAAGGAGAAACTGGGAGCTGGGGACTGCAACCACTTTGTGTGGTTCAAGAGTCACACTGGCTACCTTTGTGCAGTTGTTTCCTGGCAGTGACTCTCACTAGTCACATCAGAGGGTTGGGGCACTGGGCACGGCTTATTGGCAATCAGGGCCCCACATAATTCTTTTTATTCAGTAATTGCTGTCTATGCAGGGAAAGCAGAACACCATTTCTCCTTATCCAGTCATTTTCATCCATCGTTTTGCCTGCTGTCCTGTTACAACTTGATGCCAAGCCTCTCCTGGATCACGCCAAAAGGCCTTGTCATCCAGTATCCCATCTTTGTAGCAGCAGCCACCCAAAGATGCCTGTGGGAGACGGTTTTCCTAACAGGGCTCTCAGCTTCTCCCATGTCTGGAAGGCATTCTTCATTACCTTGTGTTCAGTAACCCCCAATGCCTTGCTTCTCCATGCACTTGGGCCTTGAAAGGCTACCCTGAAACTGTGCAAACTCTACGTGCTGTAAAAGCCTGCATAGCAGCAGGCAGAGGCCAACTTCCCTGCCAAGGTAAGGACAGATGGCTGTCAATGCACTCTGAGCTCCCTGGAAGCTCAAAGGCCACCAGGAAGGAGAAGGGGCCAGGAGAGCACCACCAGCTCTACCACTGCAGTGCACACTGGAGGAGTGATGCATTTTTGAGATGCCTCAAGGCCATAAACACTTACCATCAGTCTCCTAGGGAGAGCAGCTGTTTTACTTAACTTTTTAAAAACTGATTTATTGCTGATAACCTTGACAAGCTTTAAATCTTTGATGGTGGACTACGGTCAAATTCCCAGGAAAGAATGGAGCCTGGAAAAGATTGCACTGCCTTGCAAAGTCTAACCTAGCTCGAACTAGACACTGAGGGATGACACAGAAATACTTTCTTGTGGGTATGCAGGACACAGGCTGCATCCTTGTTGTGGCAGGCTGGCTCATACTCATGGAGTCCAACATACTTAGCAAGGATTCACAGGTAACATAAATCACAGAATGGATATAATCCCTGTCATGCTGGCATTTCAGCATAACTGTGCTCTATTATTCTTAGATAAGAAAACTACAGACTTTGCTTTTCCTTTTGAAGTCACAACAGGGCATCTCTCACAAAGATAAGTGTCTGGGGCTAGTCCCCCTCCCGGGGTTATCTAGTAGTCAGATGCTAACAAGGAACTTCCATTAACTTGGGTCTGTACATTCCTTCCACCAGTCACTATCGTTTACAAAACACAGCTCCATTAGAAGTGAGTGACTTAATCTGATGGATGTTCTGCCAGCATTAACACATGCTGATATGCTGATAGCAGCTGCAGCCTTGGTACAAGGCTAAGTCAAATAATGGAGACTCGCTCTTAACGAATCAATTCAAACAGACTCTTTACATGCAGATCTGTGAAAGAAGTTTATATACAAACATGACACTCTTACATCATCTTCTGGATGCTAACAATTGCATGTTTTAACATGTTATATAACCATAAAACCATTGTTTTATGCAATGTTGTCTGGAAGCAGAAACTGATTTGAAGGGTTTGACTTGAAGCCCAGTAAATCTACAGAGGGGATGCTGCTCTCTTGCATCAAGTTAGTACAGAATTGAGCGCACTTAACCACAAGGCAGAATTCACATTTTTGTTAGAATCTTTAAATTATAGCAGGACACCAGCTTTTTTTACATCTGCATCTTTCAGATATTCCTTGAGGCTGTTTGAGAAATCTCAGTCCCCTATCTTTAAACTTTAGTCCATTCTATCTTTAAACTCTTTATTTGCAGTAGCAAAGCCAGTGTTTTCACTGGGGTAGCTGTTTGAATGAAGAACTTAAAAATACAGTAGAGTTCTTTATTGTAAGATTGCATAAACTCACAAAGATACTGTGTTAGAAAGTCAGAAAAGTGGTGACCACTTGGAACTACAGGCTTGCTTAGAAATAAATACATGTACTTTTAAAATACAGTGTACAAGATAAATAACCAATAGGTCCAAGCAAGGAGTCTGATATATATGGAAATACTACTCCACTTAATGTAATGGCCCATATGTCATGGCTGAGCACAGCCACAGTTCCTAGTTTGTGTTTATTTTTTGAAGCAACTTTTACTATTAGTAAAACTAAACACACTGAGAGCATTTCTAGTCCAAGACAGAACACATCAGTGGAAAACAACACTGCAGCTGCAGGAAAACTCCAGGAGATGGAGACAGCCTGAAAGTTCTGCAGCTCCACAGGATTTGCAGTACCTTATGACCAACTTACTGATTTCACAGGTATGAGATAAACACGCTACCTATGCCTCATCTAAAATACTTCTACTCTAAGAAAATAGGAGTGTAAGACATTTTTTCCTGTATAAAATTAACTTCAGAATGTTCCAAATGGCATATAAATATTTACATGTGCATATATACATACTGTCAAACAGTGCAGTATTGCCTCCTGCTTTCACCACATAAACTTCAAGAAAAGTAAACTCAAATGTTGCAAAGCTAAAGGGACCTTCCTCTTGTCTTGTCACAGCCAAGGGAAGCTGTCATTACACAGCACTATACCAGCCACTCAAGCTCTGGTACTGAAAGTAGTGGAATCTCACACACACAGGGCTGATTTCTGTGTCTGTGAGTTCACAGACATAATTCCAAATACTGAATTGCACCCATAAATCAGATCCTACAGATGTCCAAGGGCCATAAACTTTGCTGACAAAGCCACTGACTGAATCCCTGGCTCAGGCCTAAGGTAAGCCATAGCTGTTTCTCATAAGTTAAATAAAGTGGGAAATGTACACGATGCAAAATGCTTACTTGTCCATGTCAGTGTAGACCCACACCAAGTAATGGAACTTTTAGACTGAGGTACCGAAAAATTGCAGTTCTCAGCTTTTTTGCTACCTGCTCTCTTTAACTGCTGTGGTAACATGTAAGTATTGATTGCTTAAGTTACAAATTCTGATAACCTGAAATTGTGACATCCCTTCAGGAGATCAACACACCATTGCCCTGAAGGCATACTAGCTTTGGTGGCCTGGGCTTCTCAGGAAGATTTCTTAGCAAGGCTCAAGAGGAGCCACCATGGCCCACAACACAATGGCAAACACACAATGAGAAATTGATTCCCCTCACAGGAGGACTTCAGATACACTCAATAGCAGTTCAGAAACTTTACCTGTGCTTTGCAGGCTACTATCCATCACTAGATTGGAGACATTTTCCCTGTTTTCCCATAATTATGCAGCTCTGTTTATGTGGCATTGTTACACTATCTGTACAATAAAAAGCAGTAACAAAAATAGCAATTAAAAAAAAAGTATTTCCCACATCTTTGCACTTCAAAAGCATCCCTGCCAATGTAACATAACACCAGATTTCCTTACTTGCTTCCTGGTCATATAATCCATATTTATACAAACTAGTGCAAATGAGTACATGTCATTCTGAAAGCTCCAGCAAACTTGGATCTCATGGAAAACCCCTAGGCAGGATGGGTGCTGGACACTGCCACCCCTGCAAGGAGCCAGGCTATGAGCGAGTGTACTGCACTGTGCTGTATTTGGTGACCCTGGAAGACTTGCTCAGTGTGGCACCGGCAGGAGGTGGCCCTTGTAAGTCGGAGCCCATCAGGTTGAGTGGGGAGTCTGGGATAAGAGCATGGTCTTGCCTTCCTGAGCTGGCACTCTGCAGCCCCGAGGCTGTCACCACGCTTTCATTCAGCACCGTGCTGCGTTCCTCTGTCGAAGCAGGGAGGCTGAGCGAGCCCTGCTCTGCAGCAGGCACAAGCACCCTCTCTCGCTCCCTCACCACAACATACTGAGAGTCAGGAAGATCCTGAACTGTCAGGGCTCCTGGCCCTGCACCTGCCGACTTCACCATCCTTTCTGTAACCACCACGTTACTTCCATGTGGCAAATCAGGGATTTTCACCATCCCCTGAATGCTCGATGCAGGAGCCAACACTCTCTCTGTCACCACTACGTTCTCCTTAAACTGGGGGTTTAAAAAGACAGGGGCTGAGTGGGCAGGAGCTCCCACAGAATAGGATGTTTCTGTCATGGTGACATTGCTCTCTGTGTGGCCTGTGGGGAGGTGCCGGGCATTGTGCTGCCTAGAATGGGATGATGAAAAGGTTGTTTCTGTGACCACCTCCTTGGACAGGGTGCTTTCTCCCGTGCCACTGCCTGCGTGCACGGCTGGGATGGACTGGAAACCACTGCCTGAGGCAAAGGCTTGTTCAGAGGTGGCAGCATTTTGCTGATCTAAGAACTGTGACTTTGCTTCACTAAGACCAAAACCTGATTCATTCTTGTGGCCACTGTCTTTCATGTTGATCTGTCTACCTATACATATTTCTGCTAAAGTCTTAAACTTGTCTCCTAAATCATCAAGAAAATGGTCATCAAGATCCCCCTCAATGAAGCTGCAGCAGCCAACAGAGCCATGAGGGGAGCCTGATTCTCCTTGGGAGTAAACCAGAAGACAGTCTTTTGCAGCTTGCTCTTCATCTTCATCCGCAAAAGAGACAGCTTTCTGCAGACAGAAAACAAAAGCAAGCAAAAGTTCATTAATGCCAGCTCTAGACTTAGTAATTTTGAAAAATCAGAAATGCCTGGACAAGAAGGTTAAAATAAAAAACTTAACTGATCCCACAGAAACTGTCAACCAAGCGAGGGCTGTACCTAATTTTATTTTTCTTTAAATTAGTCTCAACTTGACAATACACTTGATGAGAAGAAAAATCTGAGATTATATTTAAAACCTTGGATACCATCACCACCTGCTGCTGTCCCTCCCAGTAAATGTGCTATTTGTGATCCTACTCCACATTAATGAAGAAATTGTTTTAGTTTTAGTTCAGTGAATGAACTTCACCTCTAACTAGGTTTTTGTGGAAGAACACCAAGATAATTTCTGAGAGTATCCTAACATTTAAACAAGCATTTACTAAGTACATGCTGACACGTTATCACCTACTATGGCCCTTTTCACTAGCGCAGACTACAGGATCACATCCAAGGTGCCCAATAGGAAACCAAAAAGTTAAATGGATTGGTAAAGCATGGATGCATAGTCCATCGTGTAAATTCTTAGGCTCTCTGCAGGCCACCTAGCAACAAGGAGGGCTCACCTGGCTACAGTGCTTACAGGGCCAGCTCAATCTGAAAGCAGTGTCTGCCATGGAGCTGCTGCGGTGCTGGCACAAATATCTGTGTATGTGTTTGCATCAGCTACAGTTCCAAAAGTGAAGACAGCCAAATCCTCTGGGCCTGCTGAAGCAGCTTTATCTAATATGGCTCCTGGCTTGTGCTCAGAACCACCTTTCTGCCACATTTGACATTCTGGACTGCAAATTAGCTCAGGCATCAGTGTAATGTGCTATATATCCAGACCCAGTTTGACTCTGTATGTTTATCTGCATTTGATCCTGGAAGTAGGCACACAACCCAAGATTCTGCCAGAAAAATCAGCAGCTGAAACTATTTGGTCTGGTTACTTGTCTGTTTCCTTATCCCTAATCTGAGATATTTTAGCCTACCAGAAGTTGCATGGATACTGAGCATGGCTTCCCTCCTGAAGACTCATCAGGCAGTTATGCTTACAGTATGTCAGAGAGTGATGAAAAGATGAAAAGGAGATTGCCTCTGTTCACCCAGGAGACCAGTAGCTAGAGACATACAAGTACCTAAAGCTCAAATCCTTCCCTGGCCTGAGGTGGAGATTCAAATACGCACAACTATTCCCCTGCAAAACCACATCAGCTGCCAGCTGTAGGGTGTGAAGACATTTTGCTTGTACAGGTGGTGGTGCATGGAAGTCAAACTTTCACTACAAGGAGCTCACCAGCCAAAGGACTAATGATGTGCATAACATGAAGGGATATAGCTTCAACAAGTAGGAACAACCTACTGGCCAACAGTTGGGTCAGTAAAAAAAAAAATAAAGGGGATTGCGACATATGCCTCATGCACTTTTGATGTATGGCCCTTTACCCAGGCTGCTGGGCAAACAGACAAGCCAGCACCACTTACAGCATCAGCTACTTTGAAAATACAGCCCCACCCACTGGTGTATGACATCTTTGGCTTATCTTTCAAAAACCTGCTCTGTGGTAAAGTTTGGAGCTGTGACTCATGATGAGTCACAGGTGCCTCCCTAGAGACCAGTTTCATGTTCTTAAGTCCCTGAGATTTAGATCACACAGTCTTTCTCAGGGCTTTTTTGCGGGCAAGGCGCTCCTTTGCTATTGCTGAATATTCTGGATCCCATCCACAAATACCTTCCTTGAGAGAAAGGTCTATTTGTGTGACATCTTGCAAGCATTCAGTGCTAGAAGACAGCATTGTCTCCAAGTCCCATATGTGTGGCTAATCCAAAAATCCTTAATGCCCCCAACTCCACATGCACAATATCAGGACTGTTTATATCTACATATCTACTCATCTCTGTCTGTCATAACATGAATGATATTTCACAATGCTAAGCGTAAACATCAAAATATTGTTATTTTTGGGTCATATGCTTACATCATTGAAGTAGTCTCTTAAGAATTCTTCATTCATGGCTCCTGCTGCTCCCACAGCAACTCCTCCTCCAGACACGATTGTCTTGCCATCTACACCTGCCATGCCTTCAGCTGCTCCAGCTGCCATGGCTCCACAGTTGGCAGCAGAAAGAAGACGCCTTTGCTCTTCCCATCTTTCCCTGGTAATAGTGTTGTAATGCTCTCCTACGTGAGAGGCAGAGCTGCCTGCTCCTATTAGAGCTTCTTCTCCACTCATTCCTGCTGCTGCTCCGGCTGCTCCTGCTGCTGTTGTTCCTCCTTTCAAGTTCCCAAGTGCAGTGGGTGGAATGAAGCTTAGCACTGGCTACATAAATAAGACAAATTAAGATGTGACATGAAAGCTTTGCTGCCTCGCACAAGGAACTCACCAAACCAGCAGTGGGGCTGGGTGGGAACGGGGAGGGTGCTGTCTTACTACTTGTTTGAATTTGCACTTATACGTGTTGCTGCAAAGAGTAAAAGGCCTCCCTAAAACAAGGTGCAGCTTCCACAAATGTATTGCCAAGAAGGTTCATGGAAATGTTTCTATAGATCATTGTTTTCTTGAAACTCAGAGGATTGAAAATAAAAAAACCCAAAAACAACAGAAAAACAAACCACCAAAAAAAAGGCTTGCAAAACTCTAGGGAGCTCATTGTTCCAAGAAAAACTCTGCCCAGTTTTCCTCAGACACGAAGTGGGGAAGTATGCACTGCCTGCCCCCTCTGTGGTGCTGCCTGGCCCTTTCTTTTTTCCTAGCAGTTTGGCTTCCTTGTTAATTATCTTTTAACAAGAATTTGGTGTGAGCATTGGCCCTAAATCAAAGTGTTTTACCGTCTGTGTTAACAGAAGTTATAGAAGTTAGACGTTAACAGAAACAGTGTTTCTGTTATTGTGCAAAAGCATATCAGTGTCATGCCCTTTTTTTGAAAACCCTGTTTTGCAGCATAGCAACAAAAAGCAAATTTCTCTTGGCATTTACTGTTCCCTCTGCAGATTTGCACCTTTTTCTGCCTTTTTTTATTTATTAAGGAATTTCCTGTTTAAAAAAGAAAATACACAGGGAAGTAATTTAAAACATTCTGAAACTTTAAACCAATGAAGGGAAGCTCAGCATTATAACCCATTATTTTGCTGCTTTATCGTACTCCCAAAGGGGTGCAGAGCATTCCAGGCTTGCAAACGCAAAAGTTGCACTCTCTATTGGTACAACACTTTCCCCACAGTCCTATCTTCTGCTCAGATATGATCAACATTTGCTTGATTGCTTTCCCTCTATTTTGGGACTTTAGTGCTATGGTTGCTTTTTCTACAGCTGCTGGTGGAAGTCATCTCCCACACATCCTTCGCTGAGCCCCACAGGATTCATTTTAATTAATGTTCATGTGCTGTTAAAATCTGTTGTAGAGCTTCAAAATATCCACCTGCTGCACGGCAGAAGCCCCAGGTGCCAAACTGAACACAGGGATAGAAATCAAAGAGAAGGGCTATTAGGGATACATGCCTTCTCCTCAGGAGCTGCTCCTTCACTGTTCCACTGACGCAAAATTGCTTCATTGTGGTCTGGTATGTCAGCAAACGTCTTTGCTCCACCAAATCCCTTTGCTCCCAAGCCACCAGGACACAGCAGCAGTAACAGTGGGACAACTATAGGGAAACAAAGTTGCTATTAATTGTGGTTATTAGGACCTTACCATACTTACAGCCACTGTGGCCAGCTCCCGTCCCCAAATGTAGTTTCAATGAGCTAGTGATCAGTATGAGGGCTGGCAAGGACTGAAGACAGGTTCCCAAATATTCAAGGCATTTCCTAGAAGCATATGGCCAGGCCAGTTTCCTAGAGAGCAAACTGACAACTAACATATCAGGGCCTGAATCCTGCAGATGGCCACACATGTATGTAGCTATACTTCTATCAGAGATCTCATATACCAGTTCCAAGCCCTGGCTATCACTGTACAACCTCAGCATTTCTAACTCCTCCTCCTCTTTTACTACTAGATAACAACATGGCGTCACGTACGTTCCACCTCACCACTCCTTTGACATGCTTAGAGTGTTGCCTGGGGGACTCAAAATAACCCAGTTTCAGCAGCAGAGAATATTATTTCTGTGTCATGAACTTTGTTTTATCACAGTTAGATTGCTGCCAGAACAAGCAATAAACCATTGGGAGTTTAAATACTGCTACTCCTGGCCACACCATAATTACAAATACTCTGATTTTTCTTTTATTTTATCTCACCAAATAATAATGTCACATGCTGCTCTGAGCAAGGCAGTGAATCTGCAGTGACAGAAAAGAGAGTTGACAATGTGCTGTGGTTTGAGTAGGAAGAGTTAGGGTTCCCCTGGGGACATCTCAGAATATCAAAAGCATTCCTCATTGCTTTCTCACTTGTTATTTACCGCACCATAAACAAATATTAGAAGTTGTTCATATTAATTTTAAAATGAACAGCTTGAAATCCTGTGTGGGTGAAATGCTGATATTACCAAAAGTAGCTGGGGATCTGCCATGACTTCCCACAAGACTAGAAGTTTACACAGAACATATCAAGACGATAAAACCTGGGAGCTGGACTGTTCCTTTCCTGATGCTTTGCAGACCACATTTACAGTGCTTCTGAGATAACATGAAACAATTACTTACGCAGCAAAAGTAGAAATGCCAAGATGATTAGTGCAATTGCTGCTGGTCCCAGACCCACCGACTTTGCGCCAACAAACTTCTCCTGGCACACGCCATCATCTGCACACTTACAAACAGTCAGCTGCAGAGACTGTGGCAGAGCACAGCTGACCCCCTGGAAATCCTTTATTAGCAAGGGAACTTCAGTCCTGCCTGGCTTCAGGTTTTGTGGTACCAGCTGTATGCTTGTGTCTGAGGCAGAAGTGGAGGGACGTTAAAGGAAAAAAAAAAAAGACAAGGAGTGAGCAGAGAGAAAACTGACTCCTGTAAACTAACTAAAATACAACTGTCACAGTCTTCCAACAAATCCCCTCCAGTTAAGCCTAGCCAAGGCAATGGAATTCAGTTTAACTAGCTGCTGCTACAGTATACGTGCTTGTATTTTTACCAAGTAATTCATGCTGGTAAGTGAGCAGCCATGCTCACTTGCAGCCCCAGGTAATGGTGAAATTTCACATGACCAGAGACTTCGCATGGAAGACAGCCCAGTCACCTGTATAGCATCAACCATGTCATCTGGATAGATACAGGCTGAACTCACAAAGAAACAGCTTCAGTCTTGAGGAGATTAATCTGTTGTAGGCCACAGACAGAGATCAGGGGCCAACAAAGTACCTGCTCCTGTAGCTATGTTATGTCAAGGACTAACTAGGCAGAAGATCATAGAATGATTACGGTTCGGAGGCACCACTGTGGGGCATCTGGCCCAAACTCCATGCTCAAGAAGGGTCATCCTAAAGCACATGGCACAGGATTGCATCCAGACAATTCTCGAGTATCTCCAGTGAGAGAGACACGACGACATCTCAAGGCTTTCTGCACCAGTGCTCAGTCACTGCCCAGTAAAGAAGTTCTTTCTCATGTTCAGGTGGAACTTCTTGTGCATCAGTTTCTGCCCATTGCCTCTTGTCCGATTGCTTGGTACCACCGAGAAGAGCCTGGCCCCACCCTCTTGGCACTCTTCCATCAGATACTTATAGACATTGATGAAGTCTCCTCTCAGTCATCTCTTCTCAAAGCTGAACAGGCTCAGTTCACTCAGCCTGACCTTATAAGAGAGATACTCCACTCCCTTAATTATCTTTGTTGCCCTTCGCTGGATGCTCCAGGAATTCCACGTCTCTCTTGTTCCAAGGAGGCAGAACTGCACACAGCACTCCAGATGTGGCCTCACCAGGGCACAGGAGAGAAGCAGGATCACCTCCCTTGACCTCCTGGCAATGCTCTTCCCAATGCACCCCAGGACACCATGGACCTTCTGGCCACAAGGACACACTGCTGGCTTGTGGACAGTTTGTCATCTGGGCCCAGATAATGCATCACTGCATGTTTTCCATGAGAAGATGGGGATAGCTTGATCCTAGCATTATTCATGAAATCCTGATCACCACACATCAGGTATCAAGCCAGGCAAAATGGTCCAACTAGAGGGAAGGCAACACACCCCAGAGGACATGTCTGGACTTTTATAATCTTTAGAGAGAAGAGAGCAGAATGCAAATTATGGTCTTAATGCCTGACTCCACATATAGAGTTGTTTAATTGGTCTCAGTCAGCCAAACTGTCAGTTTGACTGGAATTAATAAATGATGACCTTAGGACTTCAAAGAACTGAAAGTAATTAGAAATACATTTTCTTACCATTTCCAGATGCAATTATCCATTTTTCCGCTGTCCCTTCTGGCTCATCAATGACAGTAAAGCTGAAGGGATAACTGTTTGGGTAACCATCCAAATCATGAGCTGTAACATCAATTAATTTTGCATCTGAACACACAGTCTGCACAGGGTTCACAATAACTGGGCAGTTATCATTCTCATCTTTAACTCGAATGACGACTGTGCCAGTGACTGTTTTCCTTGGGGAACCTAAGAATTTATAATATGAAAAATTAAATTGATTTGTGCACAAAAATTTATCTTAAAATAAAAAAAAAAACCCACACCTTGGTATTTTCCAAAACACCAACATTGCTGAAATAAGTTGAAAGAGATCTTCCTGGAGCTTATGAGAGCAGTACTTCATTCCCAATGTTAATAAATATATTGACAAAGTTCTTCTGAAGTTTTATTACTTTAACGTGAAAAAAATATCCTGTATGATTACATAGTAACATGCAGATCATAAATTAAGAACTCTACTTAGATACAAAAGAAGTTCAGAGACTTTTTCTTGCTTACAAGTCACAAAAACTTAAGACTATGAAGTCTGATGATAGGCATATTGAGGTATTGGTAATTACCACCTTGACAATAGTTTCCTATCAGACCTATCTTTGAAAACTTTTATAAAATGTTCACCTCCATCTAGTCAAAGGGGAGAAACAGACACCTTGGGAACCCATTCCAAAAAATGAATTGCCTGCATCTCTCCTTTGAATACCGAGACTCACTTGGTGCCTGACTTTAGAGAGAGATCGGTTAAACCCAACTACCCTTGTAGATAGGCAAACAAACCAATTTGTGTGCAAACAAAACCCTCTCAACTTACCAGTAGTTACACCCAACATGGTGATAGTGTAGGTACCATTTACTACATGACGTGATTCGTAATCAAGATTTTTAGCAAGTCGGATTTCACCTGTGACTGAGTCTACAGTGACCCAGTTTGCTGCATCTTTTCCTTTCATGTATCTGATGAAAATCACACAATGATGGACACATTTATAATGAGGAAAACAACCATCAGTAGAAAAAGCAGCTTCACAGTACGTTTGCTCATCATTTAAAGCAGAGATCAGTTCCCTAAGTCTGAGCCCTGATGCTCCTGCCACTGTAATTTGTTACAACTGTAAACCTACCCTGAATGTTTGAGAGCTGCTCTTCTCTCTAAATCAAAGATTTAGGTAGGGGTGCATTACAGAAAGTACGATCAGGAAACAAGACTGGAACAGGAGATGGAGCTGCACTGCTGAGCACTACCCTCCTCCCCTCCATCTGTGCTCCCAGCAAAAGTTGAGCATTAGACACTCATGAAAAACTGTATTACAGGCATGGGGGTAAGGGGTCCATCCCTGGGTGTGCCACTCTGTTGTGCACCATTTATAAAGGCCATGGTGGTGGTTAAATAGCTGAAAAGCTATGATTCAAAACCCAAGCACACACATGCAGACATATCTGTGTTACACCCTTTCTGTCTGACTGATAAATGTTTCTGCATATTCCTTCCTAATTCTACTGGAGACAATGGAATCAGATTGGTAAATCTAATCAAAAGTAGACCAGTATGGCAAACACAGACAGCTTCAGCCCAAACACTCATGTCTTGCCATATACAACAAAAGAAGGAGGATTTTCATATCACCTGTTTTCTGCTTAATAGAATATCGAAGATCATGATGATGTTTTAGGTGTGAATTACCCTTAGCAGAAAATTCTATGAAATTATTTCAGTTCAACAAGCAAATTTTGACAATAAGATATGACTTCTTACATACTCAGTTATGATGGTTATTAAAAAACTCTTACGTAATGTGCTTTGCTATTTTTCCAGTGTCTTCATCATAGGCTTGATACTGTCCAATAACCTGTTTTATCTGCAGTTTCTCACTTGCTTCAATAATTTTTGTGCCACCAGGGAACACAGGGCCTTCCTGCACATTGATCACCTTAATTTTGATTGGAATTGTTTCTGCTTTGTAACTGGATTTAATTGACTTGTGGAACTCTGCTTTGTTTGTAACAACAATACCCAAGTTTAGGCTTTGCATTTTTTCATAATCCAGCTCCTAGAGCAATAAAGAAAATAATAAAAGAAATTCAGAA
>WAAE01015094.1:0-45295 GCA_013400495.1 Nicator chloris
TTCTGACTGTCAGAGTTTTCTTTTTTTTGTTTGCTCCGTTTTTTTTGTATTACTACATTTTTATTTTTAATATTCCCAGTAAAGAACTGTTATTCCTACTCCCATATCTTTGCCTGAGAGCCCTTTAATTTCAAAACGGTAATAATTTGAAGGGAGGGGGTTTACATTCTCTATTCCAAGGAAGGTTCCTGCCTTCCCTAGCAGACACTTGTCTTTCAAACTGAGACGCCGACAACAGTGAAAATAACTCAGATAATGTTGATTTAATGTACTTGTGGAGTATCTTATCCGAATGGTAACATAACATTCAAAAGAACCATGAAAATAAACACCAAGAGAAAAAATGAAAGGAGGGATTTAGTACAGACACTCAGGTTATCAAGAAGTGTCAAACAACAGAACGGAGCCTTGAGGAGAAATAAAAAAATATCAATTTCATCTGCAGGATGGCATGTACTTTAAGGCGAGTCAAAGGTCGAACCAAGCAAAAGAACTCCTGGAACACGTAAACTCACTAGAATGTTTGAATATGTATAATTCTCATGAATATGCATTTAACCAATGTAATGAAGAAGTATATAAGAAAATTGTTTTAAGCTAACTGGAGTGCCTCTGGCAGTATGCCAAGCACCCCAGCGCTGCATACTGTCCCTTTTATCCCTTATTAAACCTAAAAAAAATAATTTCAAGCATGAGCCTGGTTTCTCACAGGTTCCGAGCCAGCTCCTCTGTGTCAGGGTTAGAGCGAGCTGGGGACCACGGGCACAGTGTGCAGAGTGTGACAGACCGGGCTTCGGCTCTGCAGGCAAAAGCAAGCTCCCAGCCATCCCGAGGAAGAGCGGCCGGGTGCGCACCGTCCCAAGCGTAGCTTTGGCTGCCGCTGCACAGGAGGGAAATGCTGGGCGTTGCTAGGAGACAGCAGTGATTGCGCCTTTACAGAGCCCGGTGCGGACTCTGGAGATCCATACCCAGGGCCTGAAAGGAAAGTCCGAAGCCGAAAAGGCGGGAAATGGTGGCCTGGGGCACACGCGCGCTAGCGAGCCGCACTGCGCTGTGATGTCACTTCTGGTGCCAGCCCTGCCTTGGAACCCGGAAGTGAGAGAGCCCGTGGCAGTAGTGCCAAACTGAGTTGTGATGCTGTGCTATGACGTCACTTCCGGCACTGGCACTTACTTGGAACCCGGAAGTGAGACAGCTGAGCTCTACCGCGGCACTGGATGATGACGTCATCAGCAAGCGCCGCTGCCGGGATCTGTGAGGCCCCTGGAGTGCCCAAGCCTGGGAAGAGAAAGTCTCAAAAGAAAGGAAGCCCCGTCTCCAAAAGCACCCAGAAAAAAAACAGTCTTCAAAGAGCTCAAGGGGCAAGACCCAAAAGGCCCTTGAAAGAGAACAAAAGTCCCCTAAAAAGCAAGGAGCAGAGTCCCCAGAGCCAAAAGATGCACCCATCTTGTGGTGTGGTGCCTTTTCCCGCCCCCTGGTTCCTCCCAAGGGCCGCCATTGCTCCAGCCCAACATTCCTCTGCTGGCCATTTGTGGGGGCCTTTCGTTGTGTGACTGGAGAAGCTCTGCTCCCGCTTCCCGCTCCCACCTCAGCTTCCAGGGAACTCCATACAACCCTGTGGATGAGCCAGCCCCAGCTCTGGAGATGCCAAATGCTCCTCCTGGGCAGGAAAACATTCCCAGGGAATTCCCACTTTTGGAGGGGAATCCCGTTTTTCCCAGGATGCAGCTGCCTCATCCCGGCTGAAACACTTGGATTTAATATTTTTATTCCATTATGCCTGGATATTGAGGAAATCCAGATGGGTTGGAGGGATGTTGCTCCCATGGAAGCAAAGCCACATTCCAGAGGGTGCCACAGCCTCTTGCACCTATTGTTCTCTAAAATAATTCCTGATAAAGAATTCCCACCTTTGGGAAGCTGAGCTTTGCTCCAAGGGCTGGGCTGAAACTTGGGATTCATTGGTTCAAATCCTCTGGATTTTATTGTTGGAAATAACAATCAAAAAAATATTCCTGGTTTTCTGCTGGCACAAGGAAATCTGGGAGGCCCCAAAGTGCCTGTTCCAGGCACCTTGATTCCGTTTGTGAGGGAAAGGTGGGAGCAGGGTTGTACTCTGGGAAAACCCGCTGTTGACGTCTGGAAACATCCAGCTGTTTCTCTTTGGATATCCCAGGAATCCACCTGGAAAATCCCCTTTGGATAAAGGCAGGATCAGGGTGGGATTGGCAGGGCTGGGTCTTTTCCAAGCTCATTCCCAGGTCTCCCAGGGGGGTTAGAATGGGATGATCCCTTCCTAGGGAAACCCTTCTGGATGAATCCTGAAGGAAAAGCGGGAAGGCTGGATAATGAAGACCTCTCTGGGCATCTGGCTCCCATTTGGAAGCAGCACTGGGAATCTCAGGGCAGGTGGGATTTGACGGAGTGTCCGTACACCCATTTGTTTTCACACGGCCAGGAATGTTGGAAGCCTCCAACCCCGGAGGGTTGTAAATCCCGGCTCTGCTTTTCCCTGAAATTCAGCCCTGTCCAAATCCTGCACAAAGGCCCGGCTCATTCCCGGGATTTATGGCCTCCCGGGAAGCACTAGGTGATTAAGGCTTGGCCACCAACACGGAGCAAACAGTAGGAACTCCGACAGCTCCAACTGGGAATGTGGGCCGGGATTTATCAAACAAATCCGGGAGAAATCCATCTCTGTTTGGAAAAGCGGGAGATATATGGCATGTTTGGGAGATGGATCCAGCTCGGGAACGTTTGGGAGGGTTGGAATTCCGAGTCGGATCTGAGCCGGGTGTAGCCAAGGCAAATATACAACTCCAGGCAAGGAGCTTTTCCAAGGGTAACAACAACATTCCTGGGCAAGTGAGGTCATCCCAAATTTTCTAGGCTGGGATTAAAAAGGCCGAGGGGGAAAAGTACTGGAAAAATACAGCAGGGGTAAAAAATTAGGATAAAATTTGTTGGAAGTGGCTGACAAAAAAATGGGAGATGGGAAGGGAGAAGAAGGTGCTTGTGCTTCATTTCCAGGGAATAAAATTGGGTATTTGGTATTTTTTTGGTTCAATCTCGTTTTTTTCCTGACTTAATTAATCCATCCCACTCACCAGCATCCCAGTTCTTCCCAAAAATCCTCTTGGACATGGAAAAGCAGAGGGAGAGAAGGGAGGGTGTGGTGGGAAAGTCCTTTGGGATGGATCCAGGTGGGATCTGCCTTTCCTGTGGGATGAGCAGGGAAGGGATGTTCCAGGATGGTGGGAGCATGGCTGGGCCAGGCAGGAGGGGATTTCTGGGATTGAACAGTGCTGGAAAGGAGCATTCCAATGGATATTAGCATGGAAGGAAGGAAGGAATGAGGGGGAGAGGGATCCCAGAAAAGTGCCTGAACATGGCTGAGGTGCACTGGGAACATCCTGGATCTATCCTTAGGGACTTCCTTATCCTGTGTCTCTGCCTGCCAGGAGTGTGGAAGAACCACAGAATGCTTGTAATTTCATGATCCTTAAGATCCCCCTGGTTTTCCTCAACTAGATAAAATCCTGGATTTTCTCTTTGATTGCAGTGATTCCCTGAAATAATCCTGAGTTGGGAAAGCACCAGAGTGCTGTGGGTCTGGAATTCCCTTTTCCCAGGGAACAGAACCCCCACAGCGCTCATAAAATTCCCAGCGGCCGTGTTTACGAGGTGTGAAGCCATAACACAGCTCCTGAATTTTCCACACCTTCCTCCTGCTCCGGAGGCTGATGGAGCACCGAGAATTTTTCCTCCCAATCCTCATGTTTATTGCCCAGTGTTCCAACAGGACCTGATTCCCAGCCCAAGAATTCTAAGGATCATCCTGTGAGGACGGGCAGGGACACCTCCCACTGTCCCGAGTCTCTCCAAGCCTCATCGAGGGATGGGAATTCCAGGGATGGGAAAAGGCTTGAATGGCAAAATTATCCCAAAAATTCCTTGTGCTGTTAATTCTCTCCCATCAGGAGAGGGAAGTGTGGGATTAGTTTTCCCTTGGGATAAAAAGCTTCCCAACAGGAGCAGTGAAATCCCTGGATAGTTTAGGCTTTCCAAGAGGGAATATTTGCCTCAGGAATGCTCCTGGGACCAGGAAAAAGTGAGACTGGGAAGAGAGACACATGAAATTAGCTGGAATTCTTGGCAGAACTGTGAAGAGGGAAGCACTGATGGAGGTCCAGGCTCCTGCTGGAATTCTATCCAAAAATTGATCAGGAAAGGAAGGATAAGCAGCATCCAGATGGAAAACACAGCTCTGCCTGGCTTGGAGTTCCTGCGCTGGAGCTTCCAGATCCCACGGACCTCTCTGGATTGCAGCTCCCAGGATTAGGAGCTCCCAATTCTGTTTCTTTCTAGCCAGTCCAGGATCCAAAGGCAAGACTCCCATGCCTGGCAGTAATTTGGGGATTTGGGGAATCGGTGGATGTGTGTGGTAGCCACATGGAACCAAATCATTCCCAGCTCCTGGAGCTGCCACTTGTGCCGACCTCTCTGGGATTTTCCAAGCAATTCCAGGTTTGGGTGGTACCAAACCCATCCTGATTAGGGATTGGGGAATTTTCAGTATCCCACATATTTTTCCTTATTTTTTTCCAGCTACAGTTCAAGTTGGTGGGAATGGCATAGGACAAGGTTTTGGCAGCCACATTCCCATTTTCTGTGGAGGAATTTGGTGGAAATCCAAAAATTCCAAACCCCAAATTCCCTCTTAAAACAGGTGTGGATTTGTTTGTGACCTTTCCATGAATCCTTTGAGGATTTGGTGAAGGAAATAAACAAGGAATTCTTGGAATGGTGAATCCTCTATCCAAGAAATCTCAGGACAACTTTGCTTCCATGTCTTAGGTGATTTTGGGGAATTTTTCCTGGGAATGACGGCATTTTAGGGTTATGCTACTGCAATGCAGTGGGGATAGTTTCCCAAGCCTGGATCCCATTTGATTCTCAGGTCCTCGGCGGGAAGAAAGAAAAAGCTTGGAATGGCTCCCTTTGGAGTGTTTTACATACATCCAGAGCAGATCCATGAGGGTTCTTTGTTTCTATGGAAAAAGGGGCAGGATGAGAGGAAAACATCTCAGACTGTGCCAGGGGAGGGTCTGGTTGGATTCAGGAGGAATTTTTTCATGGAAAGAGTGGTAAAGTATTGGAATGAGACGGATCCCCATCCCTGGAGATGTCCAAGGAATGTCTGGATCTGGAAATTGGGCACAGGTTGGGCTCTGATCCCACAGAGCTTTTCCCACCTAAACACTTCCCTGATTCTGGGATTGTGCCTCCCTTTGCAAGGAATTCCGTGTGTGCCTCTGCTCCCTGCCCACTCAGCCAATTAATTCCCAACTTCAGCAGGACAAAACCAATGGAAAATGCTTCTGGACCTCATTCCAAGCTCTTTTTCTAAAAGTTTGGGGTTTTTTTGCCTTCTCAACATCCAACCGCCACCAAAAAACTCCAGAGCCTCTGGCCCTGTTCAGCTGCAGAAGTCCAAACAAGCTCCAGGTTTTCCAGGCAGTTCATTCCTCATTTTTTGTGGCTCAGATTGTTTATGTTCCCTCCGCTTCCATGAAAACGACGTCTTCATTAAAGCTGAAAAATGGATTTTGGGATTGATGGGAAGCGCTGATTTCCCTCGGCCACCGGCAGGAATGGGAGTTCCAGGGAACAGCCCCACGCTCATTCGCGGCTGATGGATGACCCTGGAATGTTATTTATTTCTCTCCGAGTTTTTCAGCTGGTTGGATTGAAAAAAAAAAAAAGGTAGGAAAAAAGCCAAGGAAAAGCCCAGCCAAGCGTTGGGATCGCAGTGAAATAAAATCCCGGGCATCATTTTCACCATGGAGCTCAGGGATAGGGAAAACATTGGAACAGATTTGGAGTCCTCATCCCTGGAGGTGTCCAAGGATTTAGGGGGAAAATTCTGGGAATAACCAAGTCATCTCTGCTTGAGCATCCAAAGGAGCCCCAAAATTCTGGATCCAGATGTTGGTCTCAGTTTCATCCCCAGCCATAGAATAATCTCAATACTGGGATTCTGGCTGTCCCAGATATCCCTTTTCCGTCCCCTTGGAGTGCCAGGGTTTAAGGATCAGGATTCCAGAATTTGGGATACATAAGAAAGAAATTCCCCTGCTCCCAAGTGCCTCCCCTTCATGGCCACTCCGGATTTGCCATTCTGGACGCGTCACTCCAGATTCACCATTCCCAGTGCCTCTGGAGCCCTCCCTCCTCTCCTAAATGTACACCAGAGGAAACTGGAAAATCGGGAAAATGCAGAACACATCCCAAAATCCCTGCCCCAGGAAGCTGTAGCAGATTTTCCTTCCCCTCACCCAATGTTCCCAAAATCCTAGGTAATGATTTCCAGTTCGGATGCCCCCAATGTGCAATGAGGAATTTGACTGTTGCCATTGGAATTGAGGGAAAATGGGGTGGGAAAAGGAGGAATGCTGCAGTTAATTCCAAACAATTCCTGGTTTTATTCCACATTTCCCCAAGCCAAAGTTTTCCCATTTTTTGAGAGGAAAAGGGATTCCTTCCCTTCCTGCTCGGCTACAACAAGTTTATCCCAAGCTCCTCCAGATTTCCAGGATCCTGGAGTTTGGAAAAAGGAGGGAAGAGGGTTTATTTGGGGCTGGAGTGACAAATCCAAACTGGGATTTGATGTGATTTTCCCCCTTTTCCAGGCATCCACCACATCCCTAAATCCCTCCCTTGGGGATCCACCTGTATTCCAAAGCTATCTGATTCCCTTCTGGAATTGTCAGATCTCACTTAAAAAAAAAATGTTAAAAGTTGGACTTTTTCCCCCCTGTTTTCAGGTATAATTCCCATATTTATGCAGGTGTAAACATTCCCTTTTCCCACAAACTAAGCTCACAGACGTTTGGTTTTTCCTAACTGGGATTGATCAGAGATACGGGACAGGGAATGGGCGTCACATCCATCAGCTGGGGACAGGAATATCTATCGGAAAACTGAACATTAAATTCCCTTTTCCCAAGTTTTAGCATCCAGGTGTGTTTAAGCCAGAGAGTTAAAATCATCATAGGAGAATCCAGGTTATGCCATTTCCCTGTTTCCTTGATGTGGATTTGGTTGCATGGGATTTTTGGGATTTGACATTCAGCCACGCTAAAGGAAATGGGATGAGGGATCCATGCATCCCAGATTTATTTGGGAAGGGCTTCTCCCTGCCTTGCAGCAAAATCTGGGACTGCGCTGTCCCCCTGGGCCAGGTACCTAAGGGGGAGTATTCCCAGTGTTTTTCCTTTGCCTGGCAGCAATGCCTGGAAGATCTGTCATGGCGCATTGGGCTTTATTTTTCATTCCAGGTGCCTCGGCTGGAAAAATAAGGAGGAGGAGGGGGTATCCAAATCCAAACAACCCAGCAGCTGGAATTTTTTCTGGAGCAGGGCAGGGAAAACTGATTTATATCGGTTCCAGGAGCAGCTCCAAGCTCCTGGCATGGGAATGGGAGCTTGGGGTTTTTCCTGCCTTTGGAATTCACAGGTGCCAGACTCTGGAGGGTGGCTGTGCCCAGCTTTCCCCTGATTTATGGATCCTCCTGGATCTCCCAGAGCTGGAATGAGTCCTGGCAGGGTGTAAATCAATCCCAGTCTCCCAAATCCCAGCACTCCTGGGGTTGTGTCCCTTCTGAGACCTTGGCTTTCCTCCTTCTCCTGATTTTCACAAAAACCGATGGGAAGCAGGAATGTTCAGCTGCTCCAGAAATGCTCCCAGAGGGCAAAGCTCTCCTTAATTCCATAAAGGATGGGAAAAGCTGGATTTGGGACGAGAAGTTGGGAGGCACGAGGGCGGATGCCTTCTGGATTCAGGGATTTGGGATTTTTTGGAGCATTCCTGCTAAAAACCACTCCTGAATCCAAGTTCTGCCTCCCTGCTTCAAGGTCAATGGAATTTTTCCTTGTTGAATCCCTACCCTTCCTCCAGTGGAAGTTGGAATCCAGGATCTCCCTCCTGCCTGCTGTAAAACTGCACAAATCCCAGAAAATGGATTTTTGGGGGCTTGGGGATTTTTGTGGGCAAGCCAGAGAGCAGCTGGAGTTCAGGGATTTCAGGATGTTTCCTTGGGATCATCTCTCCCAGTATAATCAGTGATTTCTGACTTGTGATTCCTGGACATTCCTGGAAACCTGGGAAATGCCATTGTTGGGAATGGAGGAGAGAACCACCATGGACAGCAGGGGTGGGAATGGTGATGCCGAATCCCTCTGGAATGCTGTGTCCACCTGGAGGCTGTTATTTTACTCCAGGAATGATGGAGGAGTTGGGAAAATCTTGGGATCATGGAATAGTTTGGGTTGGAAGAGATCTTAAACCTCATCCCTTCCCATGGCCAGGGTCACCTTCCGCTATCCCAGGTTTCTCCAACCTGGCCTGGAACATTCCAGGGATGGGCCATCCATGCATCCTTTCATCCTTCTTGAATCCCAGGATAGGCTGGATTAAACCCCAGATTTTGGGAAGTTTTTGGATTTTTAAAAGGAATTTAAGGACAAAATAATTCCAGTGCCTTAAAAAGAAAAAAGGTTTGGGATGCATCAGCTACAAAACTTGGGATTTGGGAACAAATTCTGCATGGTTTAGTTGGATTTTCCTGGAATTTTTATGACCAAAAAGGGAATTGCTCAAAGAACAACAAGGATAAAACATATTGATGGAAATAAATGGGATTTTTCCTTGAAAATTGCATTTCTAATGGAAAATGGGTTGTGCTTGGCCTCGGGCTGTGCTGAGGTCAAGGGACACCATTCCATATGGATCTCCTTAAATGAAAACACAGGAAAAATGGGGATCAGAGACCAAAAATCCCTAAAATCTTCTGGAGCAGATAAAAATTCCTGAGGAGCAGCTCAAAAAATGCCTCATGCTAAACTTTTTTTGATCTATTCCCAAAATTCCTGTTGTTTTCCCAGGTTCCTTCTGGCAGCTGAAATTTCTCCAGTCCATCCCAAATGTGTTATCCCAAATGTGTCAGCTCCTGGTCCAGGATTTCATTGGAATTGAGTGCTGCATTAATCCATTGGCTGGATTTCATCCTTTTCCTTGTAAATCCGTCCTCTCCTGCCTCCGGCACTCGGAGCCCAATATACGGGGGGAAATGAAGACTTTGATCTTTCCTTGACAGAGAGGTTTCCCGGGATTCCAGGCAGATCCCTTTGCCTGGCTGCTGTCCATAAAAATTTAGAAACATCAATGGATGGATGGAGGAGAAGGTCTGAGGTTTTCCACAGCTGGAATTAAATATTAATTCATTCTAATAAATTGGATATTGGGAAGGAATTCTTCCCTGTGAGGATGGGGAGGCCCTGGAAAAGAGATGGATGCACCATCCCTGCCTGGACGTCCAGTTCCAGGCGGGACAGGGCTCGGAAAAACCTGTGATGGTGGAATGTGTCCCAGCCCATGGCAGGGCTTGGAATGAGAGGATGCTTAAGGTCCCTTCCAAGTTTTTCCTCTGGCATTTTGCTTCTCAAACTCTGCCTGGTGTTTGCTGCCTCTTCAAGGGCTCTTTCCATGGGGCTGGAAAGACAGACTCTGATCCAAAGGAGTGGGATAGAACCAGGGAAGCACAACTGTGGAATGCCTGTGCCAAAGGATGCCAGAGCTTTTCCCTGGCTCCCGGGAGTACTGTGATGGATATCCATGCCCAACACGCACATGCCAAGGGATTCGTGTTTTTCTGGGAAGCAGGTGTTGTTTAGAGGGAAGGTGGGAGAGTGCAGAGCCAAGGAATATCTCATTCCTATATTCCTTCCATCCTATTTTTTCGGGAAGCACGGGATGTGTCCCAGTGCGTGTTTCAAAGGCTCACATTCCATTGGGAGCTGCAGGTGGAGGAACCTGGAATACAGACAGGGATGGATCAGATGCTCCTGAGTCATACAAGAGCTGGGAATTGATCCCCATTTGCCGGCTCCATCCATGAGATTCTGTGGAGCAGGGAAACAGGGAATTGTTGTGGTGCTCCATGGGGATGTCTGCAGCATTCCTGACTCTTGGGATGCTGGTCCAGGGAAATTGGGATTACCCAATATACCAGTGCAAACACTGATCCTACAAATCCAACCCATTCCAGAGTGTTCCTGGGAATGACACAATCTCAGCTTTGGCCACTTTAGCAAATTCCTTGGGTGGGTTTTGGTTTAAATCCCTGGATTTTGATTTAAATCCCTGCGTTTTGGGTAAAATCTCTGCATTTTGGGTTATATTTTTATACACGGCCGGTTTTAACAGCATCAAACCCCTGGGAAGTAGCACTATAGGGAAAAACTTGGAGAGACCCTGAGTAAAAAATGGGAAGAGAAGTGAGAAGAGTCAAGGATTTGCTATTTTTAGTGTTGTGTTAGCCTGAATTCCAGGCTTGTCTTGTGTTTTCCTTGGATACAGCTGATGCTTTTGGAACTCCTGGGGCTGCCAGGGCTAAACCAACAATCCTTAACCCCAAAAGGAGCCAGCCAGGAATTCTGTGGGATGAGGGAGTGGAGCCTGGAGCTCTTCCCAGATTATCCCGCAGCTGGGATGTGCCTGGGTTTGCTGGGCAGATTCCCATGGCACGAGGTGGGAGAATCATGGAATCACATTCCCCAAGTGCCACATCCATGGCTTGGAAATCCCTGCCAGGGCAGGAGAACTGTTTTTTAAGGAATTTTCCCAATATTCAACCTGAAGCTTCCCTGGAGCAACTTGAGGCCATTCCCTCTTGTCCTGTCATTCCCTGAGAGCACATCCTGATCCCACCTGGCTGCACTCTCCTGTCAGGGATTGTGGGAAATGAGAATGTCCCTCTGGAGCCTCCTTTTCTCCAGGCTGAGCTTTCCTAGCTCCCTCCTGGTGCTCCAGCCCCTTCCCAGCTCCATTCCCTCCTGAGACATGCTCCAGCCCCTCCATATCCTTTGTTTAGTGAGGGGGGATATGGATTGCTCCTCCCCATCCCCACATTTTGGGATGAACCCCTATTTTCCTCCCTTTCAGCACAACTAATCTGGACCTGATCCCAAAAGTGCAGAACATTCCCAAACCTGCCAGGAATGTGGGGGAGAAATCAGAAAATCCGTGGCTTTTCTCTGATGTTTTTGTTATGAATCATGGATTACAGGACTGGAAAACCTCAGGTGGGGATTTTTGGTGGGTCTGGAAGTTCAGCAAAATTTCTGGAAGGTAGAAGGGTCCAGTTTTTGTCCTTGGAGCTGGAGGAGATAAGATAGGATGGAGAAAAGCCTTCCCTTTTCCCATAATTGATTTTGGAGGAGCAAATGCCAAGCCCAGGGAACAAATCTGCTGGGTTATCCCAAACTCCACTTCCTGGCCTAAAAGTTGCACCAAATTTTCCCCCTCCGGGATGGTGTCAGAGATTCCCTCATTTATCCTTTGCTACCCTCTTTTGCCTACCAAGGAATGGATATTTCCTTGGATTTATTTGCCTTAGGTCCCCAAAACCACTGGAGAATTAACAGGATGAGGGAATATTGATTGATTGATTAATTAATTAATTAAGACATCTGGGGTGGCTTTGAAAGGTCGTTTTCCCTGACTTCTATTCATTCCTGGATTTCTATTCCCATTTCCCATCCTCCAAGGATCAGCTTTTTCCTTGTAATCTTAAGGATTTGGGCTGTTCTCATCCACCTGTGCCAAGAATCCAACTTGGAGGGGATGCATCCAAGGTTATGGATGGGTTGGCAGCAATATCCTAAAATTCTGCAGCAATTCCGCAGGGTAATTCCAGACTGGATCCATGACTGGCTTGAAAAGAGGGAGGTTTCTATTCCTGGATATAACACAGGAGTTTTTATCCACTGGTTTTCCAGGGACTGGGATTTTATTGTGGGAAACACTAAGCAGGGCTCAAGCAGGATTTGTAACCACTTCCCTGTATTTATTGGAATTTTACTTCCAGAGATTCCCAGCCTCAGGAGTGGGAAGTGTCTTCATGTGGCCTTGCCTTGCTGGGGCATCTTGGAAGTTTGGGAAAGGGGAATTTGGGATTATTGGGTAGATTTGGGATAATTTTTATAAAGCTGCAAATCTGTTGAGGATTAAAATCAAAATCTCCATCCTTGTGTTGGCTTTGGACACTGAAAGATGTCTTTTTGTCCCTAAAAAAGCGTGGAACAAGTTTGGAGGTGGCCAGACTGTGCAACTGGAGCTGACTATAACATTTTTCCAAGGATTCTCCTGGGCTCCAGATGTGCAGGCTGGGAAAGCCGTTAACGGCCCCAATTAGGCTTTAATATATCTCCGTTTCCTCAGCCTTGCCGTTAAAAGTCACACCCCGGAGCCATTAAAGCTCCGCATTCCCATTCCCAAGTTTTGTCAGGTGCTGGCCAGCAAATCCATTCCCAAACTGGACTTTATTCCCACAAAAAAAAAAAAAAAAAAAAAAAGGGTTTAAATGGGTCAGGAGCCTTTCCCTGGACATCTGCTTGAAGGATATCGCGGGGATATTTAAAAGGCTTGGAAGGAAAACAAATAAAGGCTTCCACGTTCCCAAGGAATTTCAGCCCCTCGTCCAGCCTGTTCCCGAATCCCCCATTCTGGCAGGAGAGCGATGGCATTAAACATCCAAGGAGATTTATTAGGGATAATTTATGGCTGGGGCAGCCGAGCCGTGGGTTCGGGGGAGCAGAGCTCGCCACGGGCAGTGTTTTCCTTCCTGCACATTCCGATTGTTTTAGTTTATTCCAGAGTCACGGCTCGGGAGCTCATTTATTCCTGGGACACATCAACACGTGGAGTGAGATCACTCCCGTTCCTGGGGGTTGGCGGGCTGGAGGTGATGAAATCATAGATTTATCCACAGCTTATTCCAGGCATTTGATTGACCGGGATCAATTTGGGCTGAACCGACAGCGTTTCCCGATGTTCCCAAACAGCCGCTAAAATAATTATCGGGATTTGGGAGCACAGAGCAGCTCCCGACACATGTTGGGAGTGAGGAGAGGACAGTTCCAGGCACTAAAAATACATCCCAGATGGAAAACTCATCCAGCTCCAAGGGGGGAAAGCTCAACCTGTTGGAGGTTGTTGTAAATCGGGTATGGGGCAGTGAATGTTTGGGATAAGCCGAGTCCCCAGTAGGTCTTTCCTGCCATCCATGAACTGCTGACCTTTTTTCCTTGGAGAGCTGTTAAAATGGAGGCACAGGGCAGAGGGAGTTGTTTTCCAGCCCCTTTTGCACTTGTGTGGTCTGGAAAGGGAACAGATTTTCCCTGCTCTTTTCCAGGAGACAGACACGGGGATGAGGGGAAAGCAGAGACGGCTTAATGAACCTTCCCAAGGTATCCAAGGATTCGAGAGCTGCCTGGGGGCACGGCATGGGAGCAGCATTTTCTTCCCACCAGGAATGTTCACTTTGCTGGCAGCTTTGGATGGGATTTGGGATATTCCTGGTGGGCTGGTGGAAAAAGAGAGGGATTTGCTGCTCTGAAAGTTTAATACATGGTCAGGAGAGAGTGAGTTCCTTTTGGGATGCCCCTCACCTTGGAGAGTGGCCGGGAGGGCGGTTTGTGGGATGCTGGGCATCACAGGGATGACGGAATGAGAGATGGGATTCCTTATGGATTAAGATGAGACCTGGGAATATTTTTAAAATTTATTTGGTAGCTGGACAAGGAGTCAAAATAGAAAAATAAGGGAAAATAAGATGGAATACCTCCCAGGAATTGAGGAAATCATCCGAGGGCACAGTCCTGTGGGCTGGAGCCATGGGAAGGCAACATTCCCAAGAATTACCATGCCGGGAATATCAGATGTCCGACACCAGAAGGATGCTCGTATCCCACCATCCATGGAGATGAGTTATCCCAGAAAACAGTGGAGCATCTTCCCAAAATGGATCCGGAGGGCAAAACCAGGCAGTGGGATCCCTTTCACTCCAAATAGTCATTGCCTCCTGTGCTACGATTCCAAGGACCATCCTAGGTAACACTGAGTGCTTTCAGCTGTGCTGGAGCGATGAAATATTCCAGACACACAGTCCCAGGGCTGATCCCGAGGTAGACGGTGCCTGGAAACACGGAGAAGGTTTTTGGGAATGAGCAGTGCATGGAAGTGGATTCCCAGGGTGTGAGGCACATGGAAGGCTCTGGGTGTAGGATGGGGGGAATTCCTCCAGGAATTTGGGGATTTAGTGGCAAACTGGAGGATTTGAATCATGGAATTCCAGACTGGTTTGGGTTGAAAGGGACTTTAAATCCCATCCCATTCCAACCCTGACAAACCTGTTTATTCCAGGTTGTGCCAAGCCCTGTCCAACCTGGCATTGGACATTCCCAGCAATGTGGCATCCGCAATTTCTCTGGGAACCTGTTCCAAAACACAACCCAAATGTTATTCCCAAAAAATTAAACACCTAAAAAATTAAACCCCTCAGAAAGTTAAATTCCCTCCCCCCTCTCAACACTTCATCCCTGAGTCTTTTCCCTTTGGAATGGCAGCTCCCTGGGATCTGCAAGAGATCCAAAGGCATCCCTTGCCTCTGGATGTCACCCAAATATTCCAGTCTGACTGGGCAGAATCCCAGTGCTTTGGTGGTGCCCTGAATAAAAGAGATGGCTTTTCCAAGGGAATTAGAATGGGAAATCCTCCCTTTCCATCTGTAGCCAGTGGTATTTGGGAGATTTGCAGCTGCAGCTTAAGCAGGAGTTGAAGGATTCACAGAAGCGTGAAAACATCAGGAAGAGTGGGAAAACTGGGCAATAAACAGGATATTTTTCTCCCGGAATGCTAGAATTCTCCAATGATTCCATCTGGCCCTCGGGATCATTGGAATGGCCTGGACTGGGGTGGATGGTTACAAATGTGACCAGAGCTTTCCCCGTGCCTTTGCAAATCCCAGACTTTTGTGACTGGAAGGGCTCGGCTTTGATGAATCCAATCCCTCATCCAGCCTGCTCTGGAGGCAAGGTCTTAAATCAGGAATATTCCTGAGGTTGTCTTAAATCAGCTTTAAATTACTTTAATTCAGCTCTGGCCGATTCCTGATCGATTCCAACGACTCATTTCATCCCAACTTTCACATCCATCCATCTTCCAACCTCGCTCTCCTCATCCCTGCCCAGAGAAATGGGATCCAGCTGTCGGTGTTTAGGTCAGGAACAGCTGCCAAGGCAGGGAATTGCAGAGTTATCCAAACATTCCAGAAGGTTGGCTGTCTGTGCGGGAGGCATCCCTGACAAATCGGACTGGAAAGGGTGTGGAGAGGTCTCCTCATCCAGCCCCACCGCAGAGCTCCTTCCCGGGAATTCCTGCCTCCACAGCCAGAAGAAGGAATTAGCTACAAGTGGCTGGATGTATCCCAGCTCAAACCCCCATTCCCTAGGGAAGAATCCCTCTCCATCATCCATGAGACACTGGGATTGGGTTGGAAGGGCCCTTCAGGACCCTTCCATGTCCATGCCCCTTCCATGTCCCTGCTTCCATTCCATGTCCATGGAAGCAGGGACACTTCCACTATCTCAGGTTGCCCCAAGCCCTATCCAGCCTGTCCTGGATCAATTCCAGGGATTTCTTACATCTCTGGAGGTTTAACCCAGGTTTACTCCTTCCATGGAGCAGGATAGGGATTTGGATCTCAGCCTGCTCCTTCCTGGTCCCTCCAAGGTGTCTCCATCCTTCCCAAGCCATGGATTCCATCCTTCCCGGGCCACAGATTCCATCCTTCCCAATCCTGGACTCCATCCTTCCCAAGCACACTCCAGGCTGGAGCAGAGCCATGCATTCCATGGCCAAATTCCCAGTGATGGATGCAAATGTCATCACTTATTTTTGTGGGAATTTCATTGTTTGTTTTCCTTGGTTTTCCAGCAATAATGACTCCTCTTCTATCCCGCCTCCAGCTTTTCATCCTCTGCCAGAGGCTTCCCCTGCTGACTTTCTCCAAATTATCTTAAAAACCTGGGATAATGGACTTAAAATAATTTTCAAAGTGCACTTGGTTGGATTCTCTGGATTGTGGGATTCCAGCCAAACGGGAGCACAGCTGGAACACAGGAGCTCACTTTTGTTTTTGGCACGGCAAATTAAAATAATCCATGGAATTCCAGCTTCTCCAAGATATCCTGCATTGTATTTGGGGCTCTTCGTATTTCAGGCTCTTTGCTGCCTGGGAAAAGTGGACAGTGTTGGATTTTAGGAATAATTCTGTGGACTTGGAAGTTTCCTTTTCCATTTTTACTGTCAGAGCCTTAAACGCCGCATTGTGACCCAAGATACAAAACCGTGATCTTAAATCCATGGATATATGGATATATGAGCATGGATATATGACCCTCTGGAATATTATCCCAGGACTGTAAATTGGAGTGGCTCCTCTCATTTCCCCAGCACTGCCCAGCCCTGACCTGCCCCAGGCTTTTTGTCCAGCCTAAAATCCCTGGAATACCCACCCAATAAATTTCCACACGCTTTGACCTTCTCCAGCATGGAATATCTGGGATCAAACCATCCCAAACCCGGCCCCATTGGAATTTTTGCCTTCAGCCTCAGTTCATCAAAAGCCTCTGCGGTTCCTTCTTCTCCTCCTAATGAAGGTGGAAATGTCCATAGCAAGGGGAATTTATGGATGAAGGAATTCCAGTGGCCATCATTCCATAATAAGGCTGACAGCCTCGTAAAATATTGCCCAAAAAACCCTGGAAAAGGCTCCGGCAGCCCCCTGGAAGGTGACCCAAATATTTTATGGAGTGGGCTCTGACGACCTTCCCTTATTTATGAATTTTTAAATGAGCGAGATCTGTTTAAAGGGGAAAAAACCCTGGGATATGAAAAAAAACCTCCCAAACCAACTTCAGATGGTGACTTTAACCTCCCATAGATTAAAAACCATTCCATCTTTTTATCCAAATTCCAATAAAAATCCTGTCTCCCATGGATTTAGGGACTGCTTCCAAAGCCACTTAAAAGCTGATTATTTTCAGGGCAGGTTTTGCGCTCCAAAGCTTTTTTTAAAATTATTTTTTAAATCCATTTGAAAGGATAAAAATTTCTTTGGGAGATGTTTGGGACTGGGATAATTTTACTCAGGAAAACTGAGGGAATTTTAATGGAAAACCTTTAAATTCATCCACCTTCCACTCTCTCAGGGTGCTCCAAGACCCATCTAACCTGGCCTTGAAGAATTCCAGGGATGGGGCAGCCATGGCTCCATAATCCAGTCGCTGAACCCGACTGATTGAAATCTCCCTTTACTCCAAAGGAAGCCAAAGTTATCACGAATGGTGAAAATCCTAAAATACTGGAATAAACCAAGCCACTGATATCCAGGTTCCTCCTTTGCCCATTCCACAAACCACCATTCCAACAGCTCCAGGGAGGAATTCCACAGCCAGAAATGAGGGGAAAACGCTGCTTTTCCATCCAGGAGAGCATTTAAGGGGTATTTTACATCAAAGCCCCTTCACTCCTGTCTGGAGGGGTTATAAATGGGACAATCCTGCCTTGGGATGGAGCCCTTCAAACACCACAACATCAATATCCCGGCTCCTGGAAATCCAAGGAATATTTCTCCACGTCCACATCCCATTAATCATTTGGAAAGCCATTTATGGACCCAAATTACCAAGTGCCAAAACGCCCCTGACAGAGAGGGAAATTTATTCCTCTGCTTTATTAATGTTCTATTTATTATTAGAAATCCAATAAATTCTTCCCAGATTGGGAATTTTAACAGGAATTCTTAATGGCTGAGTCCCATTTGTGCTCTGAATGCTATGTGAAGAGCTGTGGTTTATCTTCCCAGCAGGGAAGATGAACCAAAAAATCCTTTAAAATCTCCTTTTTTAGGATGTACTTGATGGGAAAAAATCCCCTTCCAGCCTGGCGGTGGGGTTGGGATCAAATACAGAGATTCCAGGACCCCGATAGGAAAATTTGGAAAGGTCTTTAGCGTAATCCTTTAATCTGTTTGCCGGGAGATCCATGGAAAATGCTTTATTTACCCAAGTAAACAGCAGCTCCCATTTCCAATGGGAGGTTAAGCTGTTTGGAGAAAGGCTTGGGAGGAAATCGTTCCAAGGATTTTAAAGCTTAAGGTGTCATTGTTTGAGTTTTTTGGGATTCCTTCCAAGGAGATGGAGGCAACTTTCAGAGGGAGCGGGATTCACTCAAATTCACCTGGAAGGGCTGAAAATTCTCACTTACTCCACTTCATGGGGAATCTAAGTAGGAATGGGCCAGTCTGGGAATGAGGCCGGAAGCTGACCTGGAGCAGCATCAGCTCCCATTTTAAGCCAGCTCAAACACATCCCAATTTTCAGGAGATGCCATGATCCCCTTTATATTCCCTTTTAATCATTCCAGCCCTTCCTGATTCCAGGCATGGTTATCCAGCAGTGCCTTCTCCTGAGGCTGGGGTAAATCCCTTCCCACGTGCTGCAATTCTTCTTATCCCGTGAAAAAGGAAGAGGGGACATTCCCACTCAATCCTTCAGGATTCCCAAGGCCTGTTGGGAATGGCAAAGGGAGGAGCCGCTCCCAGGTGAATCCCCGGGAATCTTTTGGCCACCAGATGCCCCCGTAGAGCCATCACAGGTCCCTGAGGGAAGCTGGACACAATCCATGGATTTCAGGAAATCTCCAGCTCCTTTTCTGCCACCCTTTCCTGGTGCCACAGTTCTGCAAGGAGGGAGAGTGGCAGGGATTTCTTTGGAAGCTCCCACCACAATGGAAGTGGCCTCCTGGACACTGGGAATGGCTGGCGGTGTCCCAGTCCTCAGTGTAAAGGTTTTTGTGGCCAACTGGGAATTCCAAGGGTTTCCGCCCATGCCCAGGACAGTGCTGGATAAGGGTGGGAGAGAAGCAGGATAAAAGCAATGCTCCCAGTGGGTAAAGCATTTTTTCCAGCTAAATTTTTCCTGGAATTCTGTGCCTCAGGGATTGTCCCACACTACAGAAGTCAATAAAATCAGGAAATCCTTGGAAAAACGTCCTCCAAGTGCTCTCCCTGTAAATGTCCTCACTCCAAGCTTCCCTGTGTTTCCTAAATCCCTGTGAAAGCCAGCTCCTTCTTCTCTCCATGCTCCCAGTGCCTTTCCCTTCTCCAGAAATAAATCGGGATGTCTCTTGAACTCATTTGTGCTCCTTGCTGCCTTCCCAGCCTAACTCATTCCATATGGCCACGGCTCCTTCCGTGGAGCGCCTCCCCCCGGCTTCCCTCGTTCACTTCCAAGCTCCTTAATTTTATGAACAATTTCCGAACAATTAGAATGTGGAAAAGTCCTCCGAGGGAAGCCAGAGGATCCCTGTCCCCGGGATAACGCAAATGTGGGCCAGACAAAGCCATTCCGTCCGGTCTCTGCGGAACAATCCTTGGATGGGCTGAGCTCATAAAGCTGAGATTTTCCATCTCCGCATTCCGGGGGCCGGATTCTCCTCCCAGTGCCACCAGTGTGACGTGGAATCACTTTGGGTGATTCCGGCTTCTTCTCCCAATTAGAGCCGCTGCTTCCCTCCCCTGTTCCCTTTTCCCCATGTTTATCCCGAGTAATGCCCGACACATGCTTATTTCATGCTATTCCAGCGCAAGGAAAACATCAGGAATGAAACCAATCCACTTTTAATGGATCAAATACTGGCCTGCGAAAAGCCACAATTTTCCAATCAGAGTTTGGATTGAGGCAACCCCTCAGCATCCCACAGAATCTCAACAGTTTTCCAACAGCTTCTTTCCTTTTCTCATCCCAACCAGGTCATTTTCCAATCAGCCCCATTACACCGAATCCATTTATATTCTCCAAAAATACATAATGACAGGAATTAGCCCCAACCCCCGGGCTTTTTTTAATCCCTCGCTTGTTAAGTGGAACCACATCTATCTCCGAGCGGGAATTCTTCCGGAGCCCGATGGAAATGGATTCCAAACAATGCATTCCTATTCAAATTCTCCTCCATTTTAATCAAAAAAAGCTTGGATTATCTGCAGCCAATATCTCCGAAGGCAGCCTGGAGTCGGGCCTCTTTGCTACCCCCCTGGTTTTTATGGAATACACAGAATATATGGAATTAATCCATCTGAATATCCAGTGTGATGCCTAATGACTTTGGGATCATAACACAAGCGAGTTGTTTGCAGTCCATAAATAAGGAATGGCTTTTGCTGGGATTTCCCAAACCAAAACAGGCTTTGATTGGAAACAGGAGGCAGATCCAGCTTTTCCCTTTTTCATGGCTGAGGGAATTTGGGCTGGAAGGATGGAGCACCCACAGTCAGTGCTTGGCAGAGGTTATTCCCAGTTCCTGTGGGTCCCAAAATCATGGGATGATGGGAATGTCTTGGCATGGCAGGGACTGGGACGAAATGGGCTTTAAATCCTTTCAAATCCAACCCATTCCATGATTCCATGATCCTGTCTCCACCTGCCTGGAGCTGCCACTGGATCTTCTCCATTCCTGCCGTGTGGTTGTTGGCAGAAATTCTGTCTCTTCTCCTGGCTGGAAGATCCTTTCTCTGGGATATCTTGGAGCTCTTGTCAGTGCTGGCTGTGCAGTTGAGCTTCCTCGCAATTCCTGAATCCCAATCCTGAATTGCAATCCCTGAATTCTCTGTTAAAGATCATCTAAAACAGGAATAAAATCTCCCTGTCTGGGAGATTTACTCCCCATGATCCATCCCCTCAGCAATCCACCTTTTCCAGCCTGGGGCTGAAATTCCAGCTCCTCATTCCCACAATTACCTGGATCTCACCTGGCTTTGGATCAGCCTGAAATATTTGGGAAAGAAAGGTGATTCCATAGGGCAGCTGGGATCACCCTTGGGGGATGCTGGTCTTCCAGCAGGACCATGAGAAGGATCAGGGAGCAAGAGATGCCTGGAGCACAACTCCTGGAAATGCTGATCCGTGGATAGCTGGCACATGGACAGTGGGAAGGGGGTGAGATGCAGGAGCTTTCCCTGCCAGATCCCAGTCTCCATCCCAGGCTTTTCCTGGCTCCTGCTCAGGATGGGGCTGGCATTCCCATCCCCCCGGGCAGTGGGAAATTCAGGAATCCTGCCTGGCTAAATCCATTTATTCCTCTGCATGCTCCTTGATTCCTGGGGATGCTGAGCCAGCTTGGCAATATTCCGGTGTTCCAGTAAAATTAAAGATTAATTTCCCTCTAAATGCTCCATAATTTGATTTTATTAAAATTTTTACAAGGAGACAAAAATGGGGAATTTCTTCCCCCATCCCAAATATTTGCCAGTAAATCCTTTACACCCCTGCAGGGTCAGGTACTCCATGGTTGAGAAACAAATTCCACGTAAAAAAGTAAATATTAGGGAAAGGATATAAAACTTTATTGGCACTAAAATTCCTACCCCCTTCTTTCAGGGAGCCAAATCCTGGAAAGGAGAAAAGAGAGAAATAAATCCTTTGGAAAACAGGGGGATTGCTGAGAGCACTTCCAATCATTTTTCATGGGAAGGTAAGACCTGGATTTGATGGCCTGGAGCCCCAGGAATTGAGGTGGGATTAGAGGAGAGTCAGCCCTGCGTTGGAGGGACTGGGAAGGGAAATTCCTTGGCTGGAGATGGGAATTCCCAATGCAGAGGGATTGCAGCCCCAGCATTCCAGAAAGGTTGGGGTTGGAAAGGACCTTAAATCCCATCCAGTTCCATCTTCCAAAATCCCAGATTGCACCAAGCCCCATCCAGCCTGGCCTGGAACATTTCCAGGTGTTTTCTCTGGGATTATAAAGTACCTCCTACTTTTTCATCCCTGAGTTTTCAGCCTCACTTAGACATTCTTTGACCAGCAGTTATTCCAGAGCTTATCCAGTTTGGATAAACTACAGTAGCCACTCTTTATTGGAACTGGCCAAGGATCTGCTCCAGCTTTTTAGTTTTTATTGGGAAAATTTGTTTCCTGGGTGAGGGAAACTCCAGCAGTGTTCCCACAGCTCTTATTCTCACCAGTCTTTAATACTGGATAATATTCCTTAATAAAAGCTGTTACAAGGTCCTTAAGCAACTCTTTATGGCCCTTCCAGGATTTATGTCCTGAGGAATCCCCGGGATGCAGATGTTTGATGTTATTCCAGATGTGTAAACTGATATTAATTGTACATATTTCCCCCTGAAAAAACAGGGATTTTTTTTTCCCTTTTTCCCTTGGCTCTTGAAGCAGACATCTCATAATTCCTACAGCAGGGAAAAGCAGCACACGGAGTAAAAAAAAAAAAAACGGGATGAAAAATGTTTGTGTAGCTCGGCCTTTCCTTGGAAATGAAAATAAATGTCCCTAAATGCCATAAATTTCAATTCCTGCCAAGGCCGGAGCCCATCTCGGGATTGAATCCTGAGGAAAAATAGGAAACATTTGTTGGATCCGTCTGCTGAAAGCAGCGAGGAAATGATGTCATGGTTGGGAAAAATGAAGTTTTGGAAAAATCCAATTAACACTCCTGGCTTTGCTGGGGAAATTGGGATGGCTGGGAATGGGGGCTGCTCCTTCATACCAGGGTTTTCCAGGGAATATCACTAAATCAAGGGGTTTTGGGGAGGAAAACACCCATCATCATCAGCCTCAGTCCCACCTGTTTTGGCCATACCTGGCAAAACATTGGGATACAGGATTATATCCCAAATCATTGGGAATTACATCCCAGCTTTCTGAGGGTGCAGGATTTTGCAGCCCCAAGTCCATCTCTGCATCTTGTGAAGCCCCAGCATCCCAAAGAAGGCAGCTCAGTCCAGGATACCTTTCTCTTCCCATGGGATTTGCCAAACATTCCGGCATCTGGAACAAGGGACATTCCCGTTGATTATTTCCTGATGAGATTTATTCCATTTGTTATCCTTAGCTCTCCTTGTTTTCCCTTCTCTCCCTCTGTCCTTCTCTTTCATCCCAGAATTCTTGTCCATTTGTCAAGCACAGAGGAAAAATCAGGGAAAGGGAAAAAAAGATTGGAATGTCACTAATGAGGCTTTTTTTTGGCTGCCCAGAAATGCCCCAATCCCAGGCGGATGCTACAGCAGGGGAGTGGGAATTCTGGTGAGATCCCACGTGGAATCCTGCAGGAATTCTGGAGCAGAATTACATTTAGGCTTGGGATATTTTTTTCATTTGCCAATGAAAGCAATTCCATTAAAAAACAGAATTGCAGAAGAAAAGAGAAACTCTTCACACTTCAGGGTCAAACTCAGCTATTGATTCCAGCTCGGGAGAAGCACGGATTTTCCCTTTCTTTTTTGAGGGAATGTCAAAACATTTCACTGCAGACTTGGTAAAACATTTGACGTTTCCCAAGCAAAACCTTTTGTTCCCAAAAACGTTTGTTTATTCCCGATTTGACCCAAATTAAGGAACAAAAGAGTTCAATAATTTGGGAATACCAAACTAAGCCCTCGGGATGGTTCGGTTGTGTTCAGCGTGACACAGTTGGGGTTGGAGATTTTCCCCAAAAAAAGCTGGGATTCAAAATGTGCTGGGATTTTTGGCCAAAAAATCCACTATGGGCTCAGCTTTTCCAAAACTTTTGTGGTAGGGGGAGATGCTTGTGTTTCTTCCTTGGGATGGGAATGGGAAAGGGGGAGAGGAGCCCTCTTGGATGGTGGGACAACACATGGAAGTGCAGAGGAAGGAGACTTTAGGTAGGGTTTGATGGGATATTAAGGAAAAAATCCTTCCCTGGGAAGGTGGGGAGGGACTGGAATGCAATTCCCGGACCATCTGTGGCTGTCCTATCCCTGGAAGTGTCTGAGGCCAGGTTGGATGGGGCTTGGAACAACCTGGGATAGTGGGAGGTGTCCGTGGCAGGATGGAACGTGATGAGCTTTAAGATCCTTCCCATTTCCTGCATTAAGGATTCCCTGCAAACCATTGTGGTGATTGGAGGCGCCACCATTCCCGGGAACCCGCATCATTCCAGGTAGGAAGTGACACACCCCAGCCAAAGCGCAATTCCCAAGTTCCCTTTGCTGGGAAAGTTTCCTGTGGAAAAGGATCCTTCCCTAAAAGTGTAGCTCTGTCCCCATATTACCTCTCCAGGATTCAGGAATTATCCCAGCCACACTCCCACATGGATCAACGGGAGGATTTAACCAGGGAGATAAATCCTGGCTCCTCCCAGCACTTGCTGCTGGCATTTCTCAGGGCTTCAGGGGATTTCAAGGAATTATCTGGGGATCTGCCTCTTTCCAGGTGCTTTAATTAACTCCGAGTGGAATCTAGGAATGAACGGCCCATCCCAGTTTTGCTCCCAGGGAGCTTTAAGAAGGATTTCTCGGTTTTCTCTCTGATTTGGGAAGTTTGTAGGAAACGGTTTGACCAGGTGAGTCAATACCGATAATGCTGAAATCAATGTATACAAAAAATTATGGAAAATATTAAATTACATCGGATTAATTAATTAATAGTTAAATATAGTCTGATTTTTTCCTGTTTAATATATATCCCTATGGAAATAAATTCTGGGATTACACCAGTTAAAATATAAACTGGAACGTTAGCAGTTAAAACAACTGGAATTCCATTGCTTTTTCTCAGGATTTATGCACGAGTGGCTTCCACAAGCACCTGGGCATGTTAATTCAAATTTTCTGCATAAATCCAGGGATCAGCTGGAATTCCTTCAGGATCCTAGCATGGATCATCACCATCCCATCCATACCCTCTGCTCATCCCCAATATTCTCTGATTTCCCCTCTCCGGAGGGAAGAAAATCCAAGACATATCTGGGATTTGTGGGCACATTCTGGTGCTTTGGATCCCTCATTTCCCAGTGTGCAGAGAATTCCAGGGTTCAGGACCTATCCCTGTGGAAGCCTGAGGACCTTGGAGCTGCCTTCCATCAGATCTTCCAGGGGATGGAGCACGTTCTACTTGGGAATCCACCCCCCCTGGAATATCCAGTGTATCAGTTTTATTAACCAGGGTCCAAGGAAATTTAGGAGCCTGGCTTAATTTGGGAAAGTTCATCCCACTTAAGCATTTTTCCATATCCTGCCCAAGCTGGTTTCTGATTTATCAATGACCTATTTCCCATCTATCCCAGCTTTCACTCCATAAATCACATTCCTGCCTGGAAAAATGCCAAGTTTTTTACAATTCCATTAAAAAATCCCTCATCTCTTTCTCGGAGGCTCCATATTTTCTGTGGAATATTGAACCATCACTTCCAATAGCGATGAGCCTGAGGATTTGTGGGATGTTCTGGAGGTTGCAGCGATCTTTGAAGCATGAAATGAATTAAGGATTAATCTTTCCTACAAATAATCCTCATTCCATCAATAACTGCTTGGATTTTTTTATCCTTGCTCAGTATTTCGTATTTTTGGGGGGAGAGAAGCATTGCATGGAAAGGGAGCAGCCCTTCCATCCCAACCCTTTCCATGCAGCAGGGGAGGTTTGTGGGAATCTCTCCCTCCCTGAGCCTGATTTTGGGAAGTGGTCCCTGAACCGCTGCCTGAAAAAACGAACACGAAGCCCCAATCCCTCTTCCCATTCCCAAGGGATCCAACCCATTCTCTCCAGTGGGTGCTGGCCCAGGCTCCAGCTGGGTGGGATAATTCTAACACGGAAAATGAACATTTTGGGAGGTTTGTTGTTAATTGTATCCCATCCCCGAGCCATTCCTGATGACTTTCAAAGGCCAAGGGAAAAAATTCTGGCTTCCTGAAGGAAACATCCATGGATTTAATGAGTTCCTGGGCTCTCCCCATGACTGGTTATTTATGGGGTGGTTCCATGAAGGATTGGCTAATGGATATGGAGAAATGGCTCTGGAGGAGAGTGGGATCCCTGAGGTGCGTGGAGCTATGTGAGAATGGGATCTTGGGCTCTTTCCATCCCAAAAAACAGGGGGTGAGGAAAAAGAAAGGGAGAAAGTTGCTGGTTTGTGGTGTCGCTCTTGTGGCATCAGAAAAGGGAGTGATTTCTTGGCAAAAATTCCCCAAAAAGCAGGACACCTGTGATGGGAATGATCCAAGGCTGAATCCCACCACAAACCTGAGGGATCCACAGGGATCATGCAAAGAACCAATGGGATAATTAAGGGAGGGATCCGTGGATTCACCTGGAACACAATCCAGGGTGAAAATGCTTTTATTGGGAGGTTTGCACATGGCAAGAAAAGCAGGATCACAGTTCAAGCTGAGGATATTGCGGAAAACTCATCCTCCAAAAGAGTTTTAAAGCAATTCCAGAGGAATCAGCAGGAGCATCCGAGGGGGCTCTGCCAGGACCCAGCTGGGCGCAGTGGCTTTGAAATGGAAACAACTCAGAAATTCCTAAAATATTCCCCCCCAAAAAAGACATTTTCACTTTTCCCCCAGCTCTGGTCTTGATTTTCCAGGCTGGAGGAGGAATGTTGTTGAATTTTATGGAAAGTGATAGTGGGACTCTCTGGAAGTGGCCATAAAAGATAACAGATTTTGTTTTAAAGGCAGATAAAAGTTACGGCTCCGTGTTCCTTGGAACAGGAATTTCCTTGGACACCAATAAAAACGTTGGTTATGAAGTATTTCCTGAGGAATGGCTCTAACCCTGAAAGATCCTGGTTATTTGCTGGGGAAAATGGGTTTTATCCCGAACAATAAACCTGTGGAGATTTATTAACCTGGGAGGCACATTCCAGACTCCAATCAGCTCCTAGCGCTTGGAATTAATACCGTGGATAGAGTGAAAAATCCCTCTCCTGCTCCAGAGCCATTCCCTGCAGAATGTCTCCCATAAAAGACTTCCCTGAGCAGCCCTTGAGCTGGATTTTCCCAGTCTTTGCCTGGGTCCTTCAGTCCCAAAGCCTGGGCTCTGTTTTAATGGGAATACTTCCTCTGGATCACATTACTCTGGCACTATTCCCTGCAGGAATAACAGGAAAAAGACTTGCAATAGGAATATTCGAAACAACCCGTTGGCGCTGTCAAGGTGATCCCAACCCTCTTTGCCTCATCAAGAGCCTGAGCCCCCAGGAATTCCAGGGAAAAATCAATGGGAGAGAACAAAGGGGAGAGTTAAGGCATCTCCTTTCTCCACTGCAACGAAAGCTCAGGGAGTCCCGAAAATATTCCGGCCTCACTTTCCCCAGGATGCTAGGAATGGAAGTGGGAAAAAGCACAGGGAATGCCCAAAATATTCCAGCTTCAGCTGGCCTGGGATGCTTGGAATGAGAGCCAGAGCAAGTACCAAGATTTCCCCAAAATATTCCGTCCTCAGCTGCCCTGGGATGCTTGGAACGGGAGCGGGAGGGTTAACAGAGGAATTGGGATTTTGGAAAACCAGCACATTCTGCTCCTAAAAACGTCTGGATGTGGAACGGGAGCCGGGGCAGGCCCGAGCCTGGGTTTTGTAAAGCTTGGCCCAAGTGCGCAGCCCAGCCTTACGGCAGAACAGGTAATTAGTGTTCATAATCAGTTTGTAAAGCTCAAGCAACTCCAGAGCGCAGGGCACTTCAGGAAAAAAGGGATTTTTTTTCCTTCGGGATGCATGTGAATGCCAGCGGAACATCTGCACCCAATCTAGGCTCTGCTCAGCCCCCAAATATTGTTGTGGTTATGGGCAATTCCCTTAAAAGCCGATCCCTTTCCAACCCCGCGTTACTCAGGATAAAATGTTTGCTGCTCCTTTAACCCTTTTTAGGGTTGGGGTTTTTTTGAAGTTAAAATTCCACGTTCAGGGCACTCCTATCCCACAGCTGCCTCCCTGTTCCCTGCAACAACGGAGTTTTGTTTGGGAATCTTTGTGCTTACTCAATCCTTCCAACCCCAAAAGCAACACCAGTCATTCCTTGAAATGGAGAGGAATCCGTGGTGTTTGGAAAACAATCAGATTCCTGACAGCTTTTCCATAACGTTGGTGTTTTGTTATTGCTTGGGAGACGGGAGGGAATTTAATCCCGGAGTGAGATGGAGTTTGACAGCTCTGGCTCTGGGAGCTCTTTCTGGCATGGAATTTTTCCTGGAGGTGATTCCCAGACTGGAGAGAGCCAGGTGACCCTGCCTCATCCAAGGTGGAATGAAGGAAAGGGAATGTTCACGAGGCAGGGAAGTTCCTGGAGGTGCAAAACTCCTTGAAAGGGTCTTGGGATCAACCCAGCAGGTAAAATGCAGGGAATTCCTACCATCCTTCCACGGACTCCCTCAGCAGTTTCTCACCTCCCCCTTCAGCCTTGCATGAGGTGTCCAGACCATCCTGGAAGGACGGAATTCACCCAAGATCCAAACTGGGAATCCCTCATGGATGTACTTCCAAACCCCACTGACACAGGACCCTTTGCTGCCAGTTCCGGGTGGAGTGTTGGCTTTGGGGGACGTGGCTTTGGAATCCACCAGCTGCCTCCAAAAGCAACCAAGTTCCTGCCAGAGGGAATTTTATTCTCCCTTTCCAGCAGATTTCCAGCACTTTTCTGGGATTTGTTTTTTTTCTCCCAGCACATTTCATCCCTTTCCCCAAATCTCTGGTTCTCCAGGAGAGGCTTTGGAGCGGCCTCATCCATAACCTGACCTTTCCTCCTGTCACCTTTGCGTCATCGGCTCCGGGGGCTGTGCCTGGATGCTGACAACCATTCCCGACCTTAGAATACGGCTCTGGCAATCCAAGGAAGCCAAAAGACAAATTCCCTGCTGGCTCCGGAGTGTTCCTGCAGGAAAAGTTTTGGGCTGCTGGGATTCTCCAAAGCTGCCTGGTTTATTCCCACTTTATCCCATGGGAGCACCAAGCAGCCCAAGGAATGTGGATTCATCTCCACGAGCCTCCTGTCTCCTCCCGGGATCAGGAAAATCTTTGGCAAACTGTGCTCCTCACTATCCCACAAGGCATGGATACTTTGGGACCTTGGGTCCTTCACTTCCCAGGGATTTTTCATGGATTCATGGGGCTTGGCAGCTCTGGGATCAGCTCTGAGTTCCTTCCTGGAAAAGGGAGGTGTTCCCTGTGGGAAGGGGCACGGGAAGAGCAGTAGGGTGGAGCAGAGGGAATTACAGCTCCTGAGAAATGAGCAGGGACTATTTTAGGGCTGCTTCCCAAGGTTCAGGAATCCAACAGTGCCCATCAATCCATCCCAGCTCCTCTTCCTCACTCCTTCCAGCAGCATCCACGAGGTTGGGACCGACAGAGGCTCCAGCCAGCCCCAAAATGAAAAACGTAAATATGGAATATTAAAACCAGACCTGCTCTGGAGAGGAACTTTGACATCGCCACAAATCCGAAGAAGAAAGGGAAAACTCTGGCACAGAAATCCCGCATGACATCATTTTCTGGGATCACGGTGCCAAAACGGGGTTATCTCCAGGAGTGAAAACTTTGCTGCTCCTTGCCAGGTCCATATAACTTTGGGATTAAAAGGACTTTGATATTCTGGCTGCAGGAGAACGGATGGCAGGGAGGAGGGAAGGGATATTTTCCCCATGAGAATGATTAAATTCCTATCAGTAATAACAAGGAAGAAAAGGTTTGTCAGCCCTGTCATTGATCTTCCTTCCCAATTCCTCCCAAGTCCATTGGAAGCTTCTGCAAGGAGCCCCGAACCCACAGAGCCGCTTGGTGGTGGAGTGAAACTATAATTAGGGCTCAGGGAATTTTTTCCTGCCATTTATCATCCCCAGTTTTCTACAAATTATGGAGGATTCTGTCAAAACTCCGCCACAGCCGCGCTCCTGCAGCCATTCAATCCCAGGGAATGGCTGATCCCACACATTCCGGACCAATCCTTGATGCTTTCCCTCGAAACCTTCCCATTCCAAACCTCTCCCAGCAGCTCCAGGGAATAAAAGCCCCTTCTCCAGCCTCTCGCTGGAAAATGAGGTGGGATTTTCCTGGGCCATGGGCTGGGAGCAGCAGAAAACTTATGGGGAAGGATTCCAGAGGTAAAAAACCTGCTGGATTCCCCAAAAATGAAAAACTCCCTATTAAAAGGGAATGTTATGAAGTGCCTGAGGGAGCTGGGAATCAAATTCCTGTCTCCAAGTGCAACTTAAGGAGTTGCGGGCAGGTTTATAACCCTGCAAATGAGGGAGGGATTTGCAGCTTCTCGAGAGAGCTGGGCACGGGTTTTTCCAAGTTCCTGCACAAGGAGGAGGATTTAGCTCCAAAAAACGCAAAGGATTTGCACCAATCTGACTTTGGGAATTTTAGATCAGCTCTTTTCCAGCCTGGGTGTGTGAAGGCCCAGTCTTTGCTATCTTGGGATCATCCACAGGATGATGAGCCTGGATCTTCCCTGGGCCATCCCTGACCTCTGAGGGGATCCCCTCCAGCCCCTTCCAGCTTCTCCAGCCACAACCCAGAGTGAGGAGTGCCGGAACCCCAGGAAAGTAGATCCTGTACCGGTGCCAAACATCTGCAAGGTCCATTCCTGCAGCCCGTTCCTACAGCAAAGGGATGGGTTTAAATCCTTAGGATTCCGAACTTGCCAGGAAGGAAATCAATCTGAGGTCCACCAGCAAGTCTCCAGTAACATTCCCCATCCTGCTCCGTGCTCTCCAAAGGGTGCTAAAGGTATATGGAGCAGGTAGAGCTGATGGAAACAGTTCCAGCCTCATTTTTTTCCAGACTGAAAACCCCATTCCATCCAAATTGCCATGTTCTGAGGGACAGGATCCATTTTGACAGGACCGTGGCTGCAGAAGTGTCAGAGCTGACTGTTTCCACCCCCTTGCTTTTTTCCCATCAATTCCAGAAGTTCACTCCCGTGAAGTCAAATTTTCCCTGGATTCTGTCAGGCTGCCTGGTTTGTGAACAGGCAGAGCAGCACCTCACCTCACCCTGCCTAAAAACCCGATTCGATTTTATTTATTTGGGGGATTTTTGGGGGGCAGTCTCTGCTCCCAGCATTTTTCCATGAGCTGAGGTGCACGGGACAGGCACTGAATTCCCCCAGGGATTTTCCCCATGCTCCAATGGGAATACAGGTCCCAAGGGTGTTTTCCCACCCAGCAAAGCTTCTTTATCCCTTCTCCCTGGGGACACCAAGCCATGATGTCCTGGACCCTCCTAACAGGTGCCAGCCAGTTTAGGGCTCCTGGATTGGGGTTTTTGGTGGCTTTGCCTGCCCCAGGAATTCCGCTGGGCACAGGGAAATATTTTGGAGATGTTTAAGGTGAAAATCCCTTCTCCTATGGAAATCTTGAAAATGGCATTTTTAATCACACCCGGGGAATGCCCAGGAATGGCCACCTTTGCCCTGTGGCTGTGGGGGATGCTCAACATCCAGTCGTTTTTCCGGGGTTTTGGCGGGTCCGTGGCAGCCTTGGGAGGGAATAACTCAAGTGCTCATGCACCATCTCGTCAGGATAAGAATGGAAAGGATCTGACTCCAGCCTTGCTCATCCCAGAGCCCCCAGTCCCATATCCACAGGGATATCCCTGCCTGGAATGTGGAGACGAGGAGCCTTAGAGGGTGCTGAGAACCGGCACACAGCAAACACCAGAGTTTAAGGGTTTTGCTGTCCCTCAGTATTCCCAAAGCTGCTCCTCCATGCGCTAGAATGCAGCTTTTAATGGATAAACCTGGCAAGGAACGGGCCAGGGCAACTTCTCCTCTGGTTCAGGTGACTCCTGCATCCTCACTTCCCTAAAATCCACTCAGCCACGGTCGGGCTGCAGATCCTGCCCTGGGACTGTGCTCTCACCTCCTTGAATTTCCCAACTTTCCCTGCCGAGCTCTGCAGTGGGAATCAAAGCCTGGCTTTAGCAGAGGCAGAACCGAATTTTGCCACGCCGAGGTTGGAGACAAAATCGTCTCCCGGGGTGGGCTGTGTTTGGCATCTCCCGGCTGCCTCCCTCCCTCCCTCTCTCCCTCCCACCGAGACGCCCTCTCCGCAGAAATCCCGGCGTGTTTTCTCCTGCCAGGATATTCCTTCCCTGCCCCGCTGCAGGACCTGCCCCTTCCCACACAATGAAGGGATCGACGCCAGCGGCAGCGGCTGGAGGAGCCCGGGAATGCGAAACCCCATCCTGAACGCATTCCAGCCGGCTGCCCGGGAGGGCGGGGGCGGACACAGGGGGACAGTCCCCTGGAGGTGGGCAGCCCCCCGGGGCCAGGTGAGGTGGAGGGGAGGTGGCCACGGAGCCCCGGGATGCGGGAGAATTCCGGGAGGAAGCTCAGGGAGTGATTCCAAGAGAACCCACCGCGTCCTCCCGCTCCCGGAGAGCCCTGGAGCAGGGACGATGCTCACCCTGAGGGAGGGAGGTCACCGCAGCGTGCCCACGGTTGTCACTTTTTATTAAGGTTCCTTATTATAAAAATATCCCATAAAACGTCCTAGCACTTTTGGTCCATTTCCATCCCGGGGCAGAGGCGCTGGAAAGGGGCTGGAGAAAGGGCTCCAGCACGGATGCTCCTTGGAGAAGCCAGGAATTGCTCCCCTGGGCTGAGACAGAGCCGGGAATGCTCCCGGCGGTGCCTGGGGACGGAGGGAATCACAGCATCCAACAGTCCTCGGGAATATGGGGAAGGAGAAGGAAAAACTGGAAGCAAGGGGGAGAAATAAAATAAAATAAAATAAAGAAGGAAGACTGAGTCTCTTCCGTCATCCCTTTGCGAGCCGATGGAGGCAAAGTGTCCCTCCGGGAATGTCCAGTCGGGGATTTGCCGAGGCAGAAAGTCACCTGTCACCGCCCAGGCTGTCACAGCCCTTGTCCCCACTCCGGGCTTCAGTCCCGGGCTGCAGGAGCTGATTCCAAGATTCCAAGAGTCCCAGGCAGCTGCTCGGCGGCTCTAGGACGAGGAGGTCGGGATGGAGATTCCGTGGATGGCACTCAGGGGCTCCGGAGCTTTCCCCACGGGGCTGGGGGGTTTTCTGTCCACCCCTGCAGGAAGGGGGAGAGGGAAAAGGACAGACCAGGCAGGGGACGGAGGGACTCCGAGCACGGAGACACCCCAAAAACCGCCCCGAGAGCCGCTCGGGGTCTCCCCAACGGCGAAAAGTGTCCCCCCAGTGACAGGGACAACGCTGGTGGCACTGCCAGGGACATGGGGTGATCTGGCGAGGTGGCCCCGATCGGTCCCAGCCACGCACAGAACACATCCCTAAAAATTCGTAAAATTTGGGGTGTTCCGGTGGGAGGACTGTGCCGGGGTAGGGAAGGGGACAGGACCGTGCCACCATTCCAGAGGTGATGAAATTCCTGCTGGGCTCCATCCCACCCCAGCTCAGCCCTCGGGAATTCCATCTTCAGGGACCGGGATGTTTATCCCGGCGTTGTTGGGGGGCACTGGGATAAGCAGGGAGAGTTTTCGGGGAAAATCCAGGAAACTGGGAAAGGGCTGAAATTTCCTGACTGAGTTTATCTGCTTTTCCTTTCTTCTTTCCAGCCTTTTCCCATTTTTCCCACTCGCTGCAGGTACCCCCAGCGCACCCCACCCTTCCTCCTCCAGCTCGTTTGTCGGATAAACATTTCCCTCGTCCCAGAAAAGTGGCAGAACCAGAAAACCGATCCAAAAGAAAAAATGGGGAAAATTTAAAATAAACTTTAAAGAAAAAAAAAAACCTATTTAAAAACCGCACGCAAAGAAACGCCACCAATAAATCAAAAACCTACAAAGGTTTAGAGAAAGTCTGGGGACAAAGCTTAAAAATTGGGAAATCAGAAAATTCAGGCTCCAAATAATTTAAAATACCTCGAAAACATGTTAAATATGCAAAGATGTCTTTGGTAGTTTTATATAATTTTTTTTTCCTTTCCTTCTTTCTCTTTTTTTTTTTTTTTTTCCCCATTAGTTTTCCTTCTTTGGCTCCCTTTCTTTTTTCCCTCCCCCCCTTTTTTTTTAATCTTTAAATAATCGGTTTAAATTATTTGTTTTCACCCTCAATCTCTCCTCCCCGGCACAGCTGAGGTTACAACGCGCAGCAGGTTAGAAACGGTAAAATGATTTAAAAACAAACAACTCAAATAATTCAAGGAAACAAACAAACAAAAACCAAACAGAAAAACAACCAAACAAAAATTTTAAACCCCAGAAAAACCAACATTAAAAAGGACGAATAAATAGGGAATTAATTGCAAATTAATTAAAATAATAGAAGGTCAAATTACGCGGGGAAAATGACAAAAATATCGAGGGGGATTTTACAGCCAGGGCAGAAAAATCGGGATTTTTAAAACGAGGGAATCGAGCTCTATTAATGAGGCGAAATAATTAACGGGAGATAAAAGCAACACCCCCTTTGACAGGCCCAAATTGCTCCCGTGGGATTCCCGGCGAAGCGTTCGGAGGGAAATAATTCATTAATAATCCCGGGAACCAATTAAATAAAATAACAGTTCGTTATGATAACTAATAACTATAAACAAATGGTTAAATCATTGCTGTCAGTTAATAATTAAGAAGTAATTATTAGGAATTAATGATTCCCTGTCAAGGCTTCTGCTTTTCCAGAAAAGCTCCCGATTCTTGGGATCGGTGTCGGTTTGGGGCAACACGGGGAAAGGCTCCTGCTCTGTCCCGCCACATTCCGACATTCCCGGGGGGATGAGCGTTCCGGGAATTTTCCCCATTCCCTGGCGGTTCCCAAAGAGCGAGGAGGGAAATTCCAATGTATAACCGAGACATGGCGAGCAGCCACGGAATACCGGGATGGGGAATGGGACGGATCATTCAAATCCCAGCGGGGCGGCCCCTCCTGAGGCTGGGAGTCCCTCCCGGCCCTGTCCCCGGTTGTCCCCGCGCTGCCCCCGCGCTGTCCCGCTCACCTTCCCTGCCGGGCTGCTTGAAGGCCATGGCCAGGTCGCCGCCGGGGACGGTCACGCCGTGGCCGTGGTGGCCCAGGGGGGATCCCTGCGGCTGCCAGGGGGGGCCGGGGGCGATGTAGGCGCCGGGGGAGCCGCCGTAGACGCCGGGCTGGCCGGAGGGGGGGTAAGCGCAGGCCGGCAGGAAGGTGCCCATGGAGGAGAGCCCCGCGCCGGGCTGAGGACAGGGATAGAGATAGAAGGGGTCAGGGACAGGGGCAGAGACAGAAGGGGTCAGGGACAGGGGCTCAGAACAGCCTGCCCGTGGCGGCGGGTCCCGCTCGGGGGCAGACGGGGCTCCCTGTCCTCTCTTCCCACCTCCCTGGCCCCTCCCTGCTCTCCCCGCCTTGTCCTTTCCTGCCCCACTGCAGCCCTGCTCGTGCCACCCTTCCCTGTCCCTCGTGTCCCCCCAGCCCTTACCTGCGGGTATTTGATGTCGCCGTCCATGGCAGCCTTGTCCAGCCCGTTGACCGCCTGGCCCGGCCCGGGAAAGCCGCTCCTGTTCACGCTCGGCCACTCCTCCATTTTTGGGGCGTACGTGGCCCCCTCGGTGCCAGCCAGAGCCCCTGGGGAACAAAGCGTCAGCTTTGGGCTGGGCTCGAGCAACTTTTTCACAGATTTTGGCGTTAAACAGAGGGAATTCTCGCTTTTCCAAACGCCTGGTTGTGTAAACCCATGGCTTGGGGGCACAGGAATCCGCGTTCCCTCCAGCATTGCGAAATTTGGGATCACACGGCGGGGACAGGCTGTGGTGTCCCCGCCAAATTCCACTCGTCGTTTCCCCCCTCCGTCTCCCGATTCCCAATCCCCGATAATTTAGAGGCCCCAATTTCTTTCCTGGCGAAGGGGATTTGGAGAAGTGACATCGGAATTTTAAGGATAAATGATTGCGCGGGGGCAAACGCATGCGGTTGATTTACTCGGGCTTTTGGAAGGATAAAAGAACCCGCACCCCCCTGCCACGGCCCGCTTGTTCCCCCCTGGAGCCGGCGGGGCTCGGCCGTGGCGCTGCCAGTGCTCCGGGAGCCCCAAAATTCCCAGATTCCTCGGGAGAATCCAGGAGGCCGGATCCGAGCTACCTTCTCTTCCCTTTTCCTCCTGATTTTCCGCTCCTCTTGTTTTTCCCTTCTTCCCCCCCCACCCCCTTTCTTTCATACATGTATATATATTTTATTTTTTTTTTTAATCCGTCTTTGCGGAGCGAAATTCAGGGCTCCGAATTTGCGGTCGGCAATCTATCATCCCTAGGAAAATATTTTCCACATTTTTCATAAAAAGTTCAAGATGTGGCTGAGCCGAGGCCGCATCTGGCCCCACCGCCCCGACGGGCTGGTGGAGCGGGGGGAGGCCCTCGGGAGAAAAAAGGGGGGAAAAAATACGAGGAAAAAAAACCCCAAAAGCAGAATATACGAAACAAACAAAATTTTGAAACAAACAGCAAAAAACGAAAGAAACAACAACAAAACCCGAAATAAACTAAGAAGCTGAAACTAATAAAAAAGAAAGACGCAAAAAGGCACGAAACGAGCAAAGAGGCACGAACCAAATAAAAAGCCGAAAAAAGCAAAAAATGCCCAAACGAGCCAAAAGGCACGAAACAAACAAAACCCCCGAAACAAATAAAAAACCCGAAACCAACAAAACCCTCGAAACAAACAAAACCTCCAGCCGAACAAAAAACCGCCAACACAAAGAGACATAAAAAACCACCCCTAAACCGACAAAAAACAATCGGCTAAAAAAAAAAATCACAAAAGGAGGAGAGGGATGGGGGAAGCGGAATTGCCGGTACCCACCCGCCTGCTCCACGAAGGTGCGGATGCCCAGGATGTTGGTGACGGAGTGCGCCGAGGGCCACGAGCGGGGCAGCGCCACGGGGGGACCCCCGAGGTGTCCCCCGGGGTGTGGCCCGGCCTTGGCGGGCGGCGGCGCCGCGGGGCCCGGGTACGGGTACTGGTAGATGTGGGCGCAGGGCAGCGCGGCCGGGGGCGGCCCGGCGGGGGCCAGCGGGCCGATCTTGTTGCGCAGGATGCGGCTGATGGAGCTGACCGAGGGCACGTTGTACTTGTCGCACACGCCGTCGGCCAGCAGGCGGTCGCGGATCTCCCAGGCGAAGATGCCGGGGTCGCCCTGCTTGTAGTCGCGGATGTGCTTGACCACGGCCGGCGTGGTGACCCGCGGCTTGCTGCCGCCGATGGCCCCGGGCAGGATGGAGCCCGTCTCGTGGTAGCGGGCCAGGATCTTGCTGACGCAGCCGTGCGACACGCGGAGCTGGCGGCTGATGTCGCAGGGCCGGATGCCGAGCTGCGCCAGCTCCACGATGCGCAGGCGGATGGCGTTGGGCAGCGGGCGCCCGTTCACGAACACGCCGCCCAGCTGGTTCACCTCGCCGTACGTGTGCTCTGCGGGGCGGGATGGCACGGCATGGCACGGCGTGGCGCGGATCGGGATGGCACCGGAGCGGTCGTGGTGCCCGCGGGATGGGGATGGAGCTGCAGCGGGAAGGGGAGAGGGAAAAGAAGGGAGAAAGGGAAAGGGGAAGCGAGAAAGGGAGGGAAGAAAGGGAAGGAGGAAAACGGGAGCAAAAAAGAGAAGTAAAGAAAAGGAAGGGAAGAAAAGGAAAAAGGGGAAAAAAAGAAGGTAAAAAGGAAGAAAAAAAAGGAGAAAAGGAAGAGGGAGAAAGGAAAGGGAAAAAAGAAAAAAGGAAAAGCAAAACGAGAATGAGAGGGGAAGAGAGAAAGATAGAAAAAAGCCGAAGGGAAGGAAGAAAGCAAGAAAGAGAGAAAGGAGAAATAGAGACAGAAAAAAGTGAGATAAAAGTGACAGTTTAAAAAAAAAGGGGGAGAGGAAAGACAGGAAAAGAATGAGAGAAAAAGAAAAACCAGAAACGACGAGGGGACAAAAAAGGACAGAAGAAAGGGGAGTGAGGCAAGAAGACAGAGAGAAGGCAAACGAACGAGAACGGGAAAAGGAGTCGCAAGGCGAGAGCTGAGCGAAAACGAAGGAAGGCGCGTGGAGGACGGAGCAGCCCGGAGCCCTCCCGGCCGGGCACAGCACCCCGGGACCCCCGGCCGCCTCCTGCCCCTTCCCGGTGCCCTGCTCTGCCAGGAGCCCGTCCCGGACCCGTCCCGGAGCCCGTCCGGGGCCGGCCGCACTCACCCATGGCCCGGCGCGGGGAGGGGGCAGCGCCGGGCGGCCGCTCCGCAGCCGCGGCATAGAGAGCCCGGGGGGCGGCGGGGCCGGGGGGTCCTGGCGGCGCCGGGAGCGAGCCCCGCTCGCGGGGAGCCCCCGCCGCTCCTCGGGATCAATTTGACGTGGGAATCACGTCAATCGCGGCCGTCACGGCGGCGGCGCCGCCGCCCATTGGCTCCCGCCCGCTCCTAAATGGCCGCGGCCGGCGGGGCCGGGGGGGGCCGCCCCCTCTGCCCGCCCCCTCGGGGCCCCGCCGCCGCCGGGGACCTCCCCCCCCACGCACCCCCGGGCTGCGGGAGGGCACGGCGGCGAAACACCGGGGGTCCCATCGCCCCCTCCCTGCGGGTCCCCAGGTCCCGCCCCGCGCTGTTCCCACGCGGGACAGGGACACGCACCTGCCCCGCCTCCGTCCCCGACGGGATCCGCGGCCGGGGGCATCGCCGGGGGCCTCGGGACGGGACGGGCCGGGTGCGCTTTCGGGGGGCATGGAGTCCTGCCCGGGGGGGCTCCCCTGCGGACACGCTGCTGCCCAGCCACCGGCGGCGAAATCCGCCTGTTCCGGCCCGCAAAAAATCCGGCCCGGGAGCAGCCCCGTCAAACGCGGCTGGGGAGAGCAGCCTCGGGATTCCCGGGGATTTTTATCCCCCCTCACGGAGAGCTCAGTGGGAAGTCCGTGAGTGTTTCCCTCAAACGACTGGAAGGGTGGGGGCTCGGGGGGGAAGCAGAGCGTGGAAAAGTCGCTGTTGGGAGGTTTTAAAGCGGGGGGATCGGGAAGCGGGGTACAGCGCCCGTCACCCCCGTGTCCCCCAGCTCGGGAAGGGGGCACGAAGGGCACCCCCGGGCCGAGCTGTGGCACTGAATCTAACGGGGGTCTGACCGCTGGAAAAAGCCCCGGGAAAAGGGAGCAGATCGATTAAACGGGAGCCTCGCCTCGCCCAGGGGTGGGGGTCCTGCGGGTGTCTCCCGCCCCCGGTCCCCGCCCGGTCGCAGCCCCGGTGCGATGAGTTCGCCGTGCTCGGCCCGGGCAGCGGCTGCCGCAGCCCCCGGGGAGGCCGCGATCGAAAAGCGGCCGGGGAGGGCAGGTGCGGCTCTCGCAGACCTGCGGATCCCTGAGGATGGGGTTTTTTGGGAGGTCTGGGGGGTCTCCTGCCGGCAGTGGAGGAGCCTTTTCTCCCCGCGGCCCGGGCGCGGAGGAGCCGCGGCGCTGAAGCATCCCCCGCTCCTTGGGCATGAGGCTTTTCAAAGGAAAAATCCCAGTAGGAAAGATTCTCCACCTGCTCCCCGCACGCCACCCGCGTCCCTGGAACCCTGCCGGGCTCCCGGGGACGTCACCGGGATCCGGTCCCCGTGGGAATGTGTGCCTGGATATAGCGGGGATGGAAAGGGAGCTGAGGGAAACGTGAAGGGAAAGAAAAGGGAAAGGAATAATGGAAAGGAAACGAAAGAAGGTAAGTAGAAGAAGGAGGGAAATCAAAATAAAAAGGAAATGAAGAAGGAAAAAAAATAAGAAGGGAAGAGAGGTAAGTTAAGCGGGGAAAATGAAAAGAAAAGGAAGGGTAAATAAAAGCAAAAATAAAATAATTTTTAAAATTAGGGTAAAGAAAAATAACTAAGAAAAAAGAAGGGAAAATAGAAAATTATTAAAAGGAAAGGGGGAAGAAAGAGACGAAATAAGGAAAGGGAAAGGGGCAGCTGCTCAGGTGAGATGTGGCAGGAAAATCCCAATTAATCTGCTCCCTGTCCAGCTCCTTGCGGAGCTCCAGGAGAAGCATTGGACTCCCAAACTTTCTCTGCTCTGGCCATTCCCTGCCCTGGCCGCAATGGTTTCCATCTGCTCCGGCTCCTCTTTCCCTTCTCCAGCCCGTCTTTCCCCGCTTGAACACGATCCAGTGTGAAAAAATGTTTTTAAAACCCTAATTTTCCCCGTTTTTGCCAAAGCTGCTGGAATTTTGCGGGTATTTTTATGCTGGGCTGAGCCTCGGGTGACAGAGGTGCGATTTTATGTCATTAATTTTGCTGAATAAAAATCCAGCGGAGCAGGGAGCTCTGAAAGCTTTTTTTTTTTTTTTTTAATTTGAAAATAGAAATATGAGGAGTACGGGACGGGAATATCAAGGATATTAGATAGGAATGTCAAGGATATTCCTCTGCTACAGCAGCTGGAGATTAGAATAGTTAAAGGTAGGGGGTCCTGGGGTTTCACCATTATTTATTCCCGATTATTTATTACAAAATAATATAATTAATATTATACTGTAATAGATAATGCTGTTAAAATGTTATATAATAACAATCACATATTCTATTGTTGTGTTATCTAATACTGCCATCCTATGCTACATTATTTTATTTTTATTATAATTCATTACTGATTCAGGAACGCTGCGGCTCTTGCAGGAGTTTATGGAGCTCCTTTTCCTTCTCGATCAAACCAAACTGGAATATCCTGTGGGATCAGACACTCTGAAAACCCCCAATAAGTGCTGGGTGCCTCAGCCTGCGCTTTGTGTGTCATAGACATCGCAAAATTAATTCCAACTGGACTTTTTCTTCAGCCTTTTGCCCAAATGCAGGGAGTTGGAGGATCCCAAAAAAATCTTCCTGATTGCTAAAGGAGAGCATTTGAGAGCTCAGCAAAATAAAACCTCTTTCCAAAGCTCCCTCAGAGCATCTCTATCAGGTCTGTCAAGGCCACAGGTTCAATAATTAACAATAATATTTGTCAAAAGCAATTTTCCTCCGTAAAACCCTTCCCTGCCAGAGACTCCTCAAACCCACCCGGATTAAAACCACACCAACCCCCGGGAGTTTTTCCGTTTGAATTTTTTTTCCCTCTAAAAAATCGTCTGCGTTCTGTAGAGATCAGAGATTCTCATGGTGAAAAAGGGAGAGGGATTCCGGATCCTTTAAATAAAAAATTCCTGGTGGGAAAGGTTGCTGATCCGGAGCGTTGAAAATCCCATGGGTCCATCCTGCTTTTCTCTTAATGAGGATTTTCTACTCCTTTTCTGCCTGGGAACCGTTTTAGTGGGTTTGGAATCTCGTTTCATACCCGGAGTGGAGAGTGAGGATGTGCAGCTCCAGCCGCATCCCACACCTCTGGATGTGCCTGGTGCCAGGGATCACCTTTCCCTCCTAGGGGTTGATATTTAAAAACACCGAGTATTTTGGGAAGAATCCCGGTTAACGGCGGAGTCTGGGGCTGGAAGGAGGGGGAGATTGAAGGTTGTTCCCTGCAAATCCTGCTCAGCGCATCTGGGAGCCGCGTGCGAGGAGGGGCCGACCGGCAGGAGCAGCCGCCGCCTCTGGAAAGGGCTTGGAGAGCCGGGATCCCACACGGAACGTGGCGAAAGGACAGAGCCAGGCTCCTTCCTCTCCCTCTCGGCATTCCCGGGAAAACCGGCACCCCTCTGCTGGAAACTCGTCCGGGAGCGCTGGGAAGCCGCGGGGCTCTGGTAGGAGCGGGAGGTGCCGTGAGACATGACCAGCGCCTTCCCACAGGGAGCCCTCGTCTCCACCTCAAATCTCCTGGAATCGTGGAACCATGAAATCCTTGAAGCTGGAAAAGCTCCCCAAGACCACGGTGCCCAGGTGGCTCTCTCTCCCTAGGGAGTATTCCCTGGCTCCTCCCGTGCTCTGAAAGAGAAACAAAACTCCCTCCCAACATTTTCCTTCGGATTAAGGTCCCGCTTTAAGGCTGAGCCCACATGGAAGCCTTGGCCGGGTGTAAATCCAGGCGGGATCAGCTCCTGAGCCCCGGCCCGCTCTACAAACAAACCCCGCACGTGCTGGGGCCGAGGGGCTGCTAAAGCCATTCCCGTTGTTTTCCTAGCGGGATGGATCCCTCCTCCCGGCCACCAAGGAGCTGGAAGGCCGCGGGCTTGGCAAGGAGCGGGATGTTGAGTTGTGCTGCTGGAAAGACACCTCGGGGAGGCTGGAAGAGCACCGGGGGCTTGCTGGGCTTGGCACGGGGTGTCCGGAGAGTGGGAGAGAGCAGGGAATCTGCTCCTCCTGGGAAAGAGTTGGGAGCAGATTCGATAGGTTTTGGTAACGCTTAAGTCAAGCTTTAGGGTGCGAATCCATCCAGCACCATTTTTGCAGGATCTTCTTGTCCTGAGAGGGTCTTGTAGGAAAAAGTGTGGGGTGTACATAAGGGTGGCCTGAAAAGCAGGATAAATAATCCATTGTTTCCCTGAGGGATGACTCTGAACCTGCCGGGCTGCTCAGACAGAAAAGGGGGAAGAAAAGTCTTAAATTCCCAGTTGGTTTTCCTCAAGGTCCTTTGGCTTTGATGGTGGAGGGGGATTTTAAACATTTTAAAGGGCTGAAAATTAATTTAATAGTGCTTTGAGAGTATTGAACATATAAACACTGCATTTGATAGTCCTGGATTTTCCAATGTCCCCTCTGCAGGTCTTCCCGCTGGTGCCACACTCCAGAGCCCCTGGTGAGGGCACCAAGCCAGGGCTGTGCCCAGCGTGCCATTCTGGCCATCCCAGAGCTTCCCAGTGCAGGTCCAGAGGATTTCCCGAGGGTTTGGGGCCATTTCGAGGCAGGTAAACTCTTTTCAGGGCTCATTTCCCAGCAGAAACTCGTCTCAGTGTGAAAATGCAGGGCCGGGGCGAGGTGAGCAGCACAGAACATTACAGCCATCATAAAGGCCCCGAAAAATCACAGCAAAACTCTGTTTATTTCTCCCTGTGTGGGAACGGGGATATAAAATGGGATTTAAAGCTGTGAAGAGCTGCCTTGTCCACTCCAGCCTATTCCTTCATCCCAAAAGTCCCTCTCCCTCTGCTTCCCATTCCTGCCTGGCAGCTCCTCCTTGCACAAGGCCTTTAAAGATGAGGGGGAGAAAAAAGAACTTTTCCTCACTGCTCTACCTTCCTGAACCCGCAGGAGACCATCCAAATAAAGCAGAAAAGAATTCTTTTCAGCATTATAAATTGTTGTCACTAATTCCTCCAGGAGTAAAAAACCTCTTTGGAGCAAAATGGGAATTTTCAGGGTTTGTTGGGGGTTTTTTGTTTGTTTTGTGTTTGTTTTTGTTTGGTTGTTTTTGTTGTGTTGTGGTTTTGTTTGTTTGTTTGTTTGTTACAGGTGTGTGGGGTTGAGTAAAAATATTTTGAGCTGAGAAAGATTTAGGTTTCAGACTTGTTTGGGTTTTTTTCCCAGATAAGAGAAAGTGGCAGGGAAAGTTTCGTTTCATTTGAGAAAAGCTGAAATGGTTTTTGATCAGGGGAATTGCTCTCCTGGAAGAGCAGTGGTGGGATGGAGCCTTGGAATGGGAACATCTGGGATGGGGAGCATGGGTTAGGAATACAGTGGAATTCCCCTGCTAAATCCAACACTGCTCCCATAGGGAAAGCACCCAGGATGTTGGAGTTATTGTGTGTTGTTGGAAGTGCTCCATGCCAGAATTCCAGGCCAGTAATTGGGATAAAATGGGGCTGAAATTTCACATCTTGTCCTGGCAAGAGGGAAATGGGAGCTCCCTTTGGAAAGGCTGCACACAAACAATGCTCCTGCCACTCATCCTGTGGCACCACCAGCTAAGTGCTCTCTGGGCACTGGTTTCCATTTATTTCCTGGAATTCTGGGAGATGTCAGCAGAATTTAACACACATGATGCGGGCAGATGAATGAGCTGGGTCCTTTTCTGGGAATGAGTGTTCCCGGGGCTCCGTGTGGTTCCGCAGCTCCAGAGCCGGGGGTATTTATTTCAGGAGATCTGGACTCCATTTCAGGCCAGGAAAATCCCACTGAAGCCAAGTGAGACGCTTTCCACTCACATCAACAGATTCCAGGAATGCACTTAAAACCCAGGCTTGACTTTAAAGCCAGGCTTAAGTCTTGGTTCTTCTGAAAGGTGAGGGATTTAAAAGAGCATTTCTGGACTTACCTGGCTCTGGGCTTGTAAAAGAATCCTGCAGGATGCTGGAAGTTTTATGGATCCAGGTTGTCCCTCTGCATTGTCTGGGAGCTCTGGTATCCCGGAATTATCTGGATAAATACCATGGATATGCCCAGCCAGCAGTTCTTGGAGAGCCTGCCCCATCCTTTCTCTCTCAGCCGTGATTTCCCCACGGGAGGTGGGGGATTTCCAGCTCAAATTCCCGCTTGTGCCCCTCTCCACCTTCACTCCACCAAGGCACGAATTCCTGCCCCAAATCCTTCCTCCAAAGCAGCCCAGGTGGTGAAGAAACTCCCCCAGGACATGGCCTGGGTCAGGTCATTGTCCCCCAAAACACACTTGGGAGTGACCCGAGGTTGGTCCCACAGATCCTTCCATGGGAAGAAGGATCCCAGGAAAGGGAGCATCAAAACCAGGGAATAATGCTGGGAGCTAAAAATCCAGCTCAGGCAGGGAGAAGAAGGAATTCCCTGGGATGGAGGGATTGGGAGAACACAGGAAACCCTCTGCCATGAGTCTCTTTTCCCTCTCCTTACCTGCTCCAAGATCCAGCACTTGCAGGGATTAATTTCCTCAGGATGAAATTCCTCTGATTTAAACCAAGCGATAATGTCCAAGGAGGGGAACCATCCCCATCCTGAGCCTGGCTCTGGCTTTCCCCATTGGAAATAATTTATATCCTCTGGTCTGCTGGGCTTGTCCCACCAGCCCTAATGACTGGTTCTGTTTAATTTTCAGCTGCTTAATTGCAGCCGAACACTTCAACACCACTAAATTAAAACAAGCTCCCAGCGTTTCCTTGCCTGGGCTCCTGGCCCCGCTCCAAGGGGCGTTTAAAGCAACCTCAGATGGTTTATTCCTGCCACACAGGCTGCTCCCTTCCCAAAAAAGCGTGTGTGTGCCTAAACCCACCAAAGTGGTAGCATGGAAAACAACTTCCAGGCAGGAGACGACCAGGATGAGGCCACGTTCCCTTCTCCTGAGGGTACCCAGCCATTCCCGTGGCCTGGAAAAGGGTTTAGGGGCCAGGAGGATCCTACACGGGAGCAGACCCCAGCCTGGAGAGACTGCCTTGATGGAGAAGCTGCTGTTGGTGGGGTTTATCCTGGGCCATTCCACATCTTGGAGCTAATTTCCCAATGTGGAAGCACTTTGGGTACCAGGTATCCATTAAAAAGGAGCCAGAGGAAATGGAGCTCCTCCAGCAGTTCATATTCCTGGGTAATGGATGTTTAGGGTTGGGATGTGCCTTTCCAGCACCATTCCGGGGGGATTGTTTGCTCCTGACGGATTTGCTTTGGGGATGGATGTGCATGTGGGGACTGGGAATCCATCAGCCGTGCCAGGGCCGGGACACGGAGCTGGGAGAGCAAAAGACAAACAGGATCTGATTCTGCAGAGAGCGGGGAGAAATGAGCTGAGGCCAAAGCTGGCCCCTCTCCAGGCACCCATCCCATCCCATCCCATCCCATCCCATCCCATCCCATCCCATCCCATCCCATCCCATCCCATC